>PPKC02000010.1:0-414758 GCA_003705975.2 Tetrapisispora iriomotensis | reverse complement strand
ATCCATCAAGCATAGCATCAACTTTATGCTCCTCAATCTTTAAACACAGAGACAACACTCTTCGAAATTTTCCTTCTAAATCACTCTGCTTCTGTCCCATCCCTTTCACAACCCTACTAAGGTTCCTAGTTTCACATCCTCTGGACGCGCAGCCTTTCAGCAAAGTAGCGAAGCACTAGCTTACAGATCATTTCTTCTCGGCTTGGGTATGGTGGAATGTATGGTAGCTCTTATGCATCATCAGTTTGGTAGCTATACCGAATCTTGTTTTTCTTTTACTGGGCATTGCGCTTTACCATATGAAGCTTTGTAAAGAGGATTAAGGTTCTAGAGATTGAGGTTTTAGGCAATTTGATAAAAGTCTGATATCAAAAATCTAGCTGATACTAGTTCTTTTCCAATCTGGTATCAGTTCCCACCCATTCAGACTATTTGTTTTATATGCATGTATACACTTTTGAGCAAAGTATGTGTTAGAAAGCATATAGTTGTTATAACTTCCCAGATGCTATTAGCTGCCAGCTTTTGACAGTTTTCTAACGAAAACATACAATTGAATCAAGCCGACTCCAAATGTTTCAGTTCTATACTATATTAACCTTTGTAATGCATCCATATATAATTTGTAAATAGCAAAGGATTTTGTTTTTGAATCGTACTCTTGACATAGAGAGTTAGGCATTCTTAAATACTCGAGGAATTAATACTAAACAAACTATTTTCAATGAAATAATGAGGCTCAAAAAAATAATACCTTGGTTTGTGGAAATGTCTTGGATTATTAGTAGTAAGTAATATAAAACCTTTGTTACCATTATGCATATTAAAAGTGGCACATAAATCATAAATAAAAAAATTTGAAGGATGCGAGGTTCGAACTCGCGCGGACAACCGTCCAACAGATCTTAAGTCTGCCGCCTTAGACCACTCGGCCAACCCTCCAATAAATATTGAAATTTATGAAAAACTTTTAGCTTTTTCATCTTACTGGCTCTGCCAATCCCATCTCACACTTTATGGTAACATTACTACCCACCAGTTTTCATTCCACTATCATGATCTAAATATCATCCCAAAGCATCCTCAGTTTGTATCGTCATCAAAACTACCACATATACAAACAATTCACCTCACTAATATGTAAAAGCATTTAACGAAGGGTTTGGGGTATTCCATCCCATTAAAGCTTAAATGACAGATTCAAGCTGTTTTATTAATCCTTGAAAACAAGTCAATCTAAAGATGAGCTACATCTATAAATTTAAAAATGAATACAATGCATTTAAGAGTAATAAATTTCATCATGAAGGTATATTAATGGATTAAACTGTTAAAAATCTATCATATTCACCATATATACTCTCTCTGATGAATAAATTAGTTTACCGCATTAGGATATTTACATGGCTTGTAACTAGAACTAACTCTATCATGTGAATAGAACAAGATGTGCGGGTAAAAACTATTTCAAGTGATACTATTACTCTTCGAGTTTGAGGTCAGGGCTATCTCAAGCTGCACTGTCGAAGATTCACTACCAGAGCTGTTACCAGTCTAATACCGGTTCCAGTTGAGTAAAGGTGGGTCGACTCAAGCACCAGAACAATGATAGGTTGATTTTTCATCAGTCTAGTGTTAGTTAGCCACTCTCCCATCTCTATGGCTAAACTATTTAACCCTCTACAGGCATGAAAATACTACATCTAACAGAGAGATATCCCAAGACACCACAGCGTATTGAATCATATCCCAAAATTGTTGTTTTTGAAGACCTATGTTCAGTGCACCATGTACAGATCTCTACCAAAAGCCTATCATTCAATTAGGATGAGCTATGACATTTCAAAGAGAGTAACTTCAGGTATACCCTAGATACAAACCTGAAGGAACACAATGAAATGTTGTCGCACCCAACACTCGTCTCTTTTTCTTCAGTCTCTCACTGATATATAACTATAATTGAAAATAACCTTATGATTTGCATTGGGTCCGATCCAAAAGCATCCATGAACACACTCTCCAATCAGAAAGATGTACTTACTACATTGCTGTTCATCCAATTGCTATCCAATCTTAAGTTAATGACACTAATCCCCTGTGAATGCAGTGCATAATAAACCCTCTCATCTCATTGAAAAATTGAAGATTTTGAGATTTTTTCACTTAAATGAAAAGACCTAAAACGGAAAAAACAATGAAAATTTTTCAGTTTTGCAATGAGCTATTGGCTGCATGTAGTTACAAAACTTGTAACTAGTATCGAAAATGAGTATACATCTCTAGCTACTCTCTAGTAAGTAGTACCTAGTCCTATGGTATACAGGTATGTCAATTCGTCTGATTTAGGAATGATATGGGTGTAAAAAAAGTTGATCATGAACTTCAGCCTCAGCTAATTAAGTACCGAACAGTAAAAAAGGTATTAGTATAATTGTTGGTTATAATCGTTAAGAAGATGCTGTTATGACCTGGAGTCATTGAACACATCTTGGTATATACTTGGGTGTAATATGCTGAACATTTGAATTTAGTTAAAGAGTAAAGTTGATTTGTATATAAGTGAACGATAATTAGTCAATTTCATTATTCTTGGGTTGTTGGATCTGGTTCTTGGGTATGTATATTGTATCTTCATTTTGCCTACAACAGTATCGGAGACTTTATTGGAAAAGTTAATTTAAAAATGTCTTCAATCGATTTGGATAGAAAATCTGATATTAGTAAGGAAGAGGTGCTAGAGCCAAAGATCACCAATGTCTCTTCCTCTACTGCTACTGGTTCTGAAGCCGAATCAGAGATTGATGCTGGTGTCCATAATATTGAAATTTATGCTGAACAATATAATTCTTACCTTTACAGAAGTATGTTGTTCTTCTCCATTTTCTTAGTTGCTTATGCTTACGGTTTGGATGGTTCTGTTCGTTACACTTATCAAAGTTACGCTACCTCCTCCTATGCTCAACACTCATTGTTGTCTACTGTTAACTGTATTACCACTGTTATTGCTGCTGCTGGTCAAATTTGTTATGCCAGAGCTTCTGATATTTTTGGTAGAATGACTATTTTAGTCATTGGTGTCATTTTTTACTCGATGGGTACTATTATTGAATCTCAAGCTACCACTGTCTCTAAATTTGCTGCCGGTAGTTGCTTCTATCAATTAGGTTACACTGGTATTGTATTAACATTAGAAGTTATTGCCGCTGATTTTTCAAACTTGAACTGGAGATTATTCGCATCTTTCATTCCAGCTTTGCCTTTTATCATTAACACCTGGATTTCTGGTGATGTTACTGCTGCTGTTAACGGTAACTGGAAATGGGGTATTGGTATGTGGGCTTTCATTTTACCATTATCAGCTTTACCATTAGGTTTCTGCTTATTACACATGAGATATTTAGCTAGAAAGAATGCTGGTGACAGATTGAAGAACGAAAGAAGTTTGTTAAAAAGAATCGGTATTAGAGACTTTATCATTGAAGTGTTTTTCTGGAGATTAGACATTTTAGGTTTGCTTCTATTATGTACCACATTCGGTTGTATCTTAATTCCTTTCACTTTAGCTGGTGGTTTACAAAGCAAATGGCAAACTGCCTCCATCATTGTTCCTGAAGTTATTGGTTGGTGTGTTAGTTTACCTTTGTTCATCTTATGGGAAGTCAAGTTTGCTAAACACCCACTTACTCCATGGAACATAATTAAGGACAGAGGTATCATCTTTGCTTTAGTTATTGCTTTCCATATTAACTTCTGTTGGTATATGCAAGGTGACTATATGTACACTGTTTTGATTGTTAGTGTTCATGAATCTGTTAAGTCTGCTACCAGAATCACTTCTTTATACTCTTTTGTTTCTGTCATTACTGGTACTATTTTAGGTATATTCATTGTCAAAATTAGAAGAACTAAACCGTTTATTATTTTTGGTGTTTTCTGTTGGTTCATTGCATTTGGTTTATTAGTTCATTTCCGTGGTGACAACAATTCTCACTCCGGTATTATTGGTTCTTTATGTTTGTTAGGTTTTGGTGCTGGTTTCTTCACATATACTACTCAAGCTTCTATTCAAGCTTCTGCTAAGTCTCATTCTAAGATGGCCGTCATTACTGCTCTATATTTAGCAACTTACAATATTGGTTCCGCTGTTGGTGCTGCTGTTTCCGGTGCCATTTGGACTAATGTTTTACCAAAACAAATTTCAAAGAGATTAGAAAATCAAACATTAGCTGCTCTTGCTTATGGTTCTCCATTCACTTTTATCATTGATTACACTTGGGGTACACCTGAAAGAAATTCAGTTGTCGATGCTTACCGTTACACTCAAAAATTATTGTGTATTGTTGGTTTATGTTTCTGTAGTACCTTGTTGTTCTCTGCATTAATGTTAAGAAACCATAAATTAGTTAATGCTGTTTCCATTGATAACTATACAGTTAGTGTTGATGAAAAATGTGAGAGTGTTGATGAAAATGGTGATGTTATTCCTGAAGAGGAAGCTCCAAAAAAATGGTACCACCGTATCTTGGAGTAAAATGGATCAAATATATATATATATATATATTGATCTACATTGCTGATAATTATTAACTTGAGAAAAAATAAAAGATTGATAGAGATTTAAGTTCGTTACTAATTTACTAAATATTTTAGTGGTAGGGTTCTGTACACCTGTATATAAATATTCCATAGCATTTTTTATAATAATAATAATAATAATAATAATAATAATAATAATAATGTAAAAAATATTATTCCAAAAATATGCTTTTATTTTTATTCGAAAACATTAATAAAAATATTAATGTCATCGTTTCTACTATATATTTACCTAATGACTGACTATTGTAATTGATATTAAACCGAATTTAAATATCATGCAATGCAAGAGACTAATAATAAACAATTAATCTCTTATTCTTTTTTTTCTTATTCTTAAATTACCAGATGGAAGGGATTATTAGAAAATTGATGCAAAGAACTTTTCATAAAACCATTCAAGATCTTTCTTACCATTTTTCAATCTTTCTTTTCTTTCAGCTTCCATAATTTTACCTTCTTCTTCTTCACGATCAATTGGACCTTTGTAACTGTACAAATCAGCTTCCATTGGTTTAACGAATTTCGTCTTATAATAAAGTTTGTATCCAATGTAAGAGAATACATACACAGGCAAACCGATGTAACCAGTAATGAATGTTTTGTAATCAAATTGATTACCTAAAAACACAGAAAAATTTTTGATGAAAGCTAGTAAAACACAGAAAGCCAATGTAAAGTACGAACCATATGGTTGGAAAGGTGCGACGTAAGAAAAACTCGATCTATCGATACCTTGTGCTCTCACAGCCCTATCAAAGAAGATATAAGTGATCAAGATAGAAATCCAACTTAAAATACCAAAAATGGAAACAACGTTGACAAAATAGTTGAAAATTTCAGCTGAACCAGATGAAACGTTCATGTAAGCCAGCAAACAGAACAAGATACAACATCCCATCGCATTATAAGGCACACCCCATCTGTTCGTCTTAGCAAACAACTTAGGAGCCTTACCATCGATTGCTAACCCATAGAGACTTCTAGTACCAACGTATAAATCAGAATTACAAGCGCTGAAAACAAATAACAACACACAAACATTGAAAATGTGTGGTAAAACTTCAACACCTGAATTCTGAATAGCCACGACAAATGGTGATGCAGCTGCTGAGGTCTTGGCCTTCGCAGCTGCAAGCAAACGTGGATCATCGTAAGCAACACACATACCTAACAAAAAGATAGTGACAATGTAAAAGAACAATATTCTCCATACAGTTAGCTTAACAGCTCTTGGAATATTTCTTCTTGGGTTCTCAGCCTCACCAGCAACAATACCAGTCAATTCAATCCCCAAATAAGCAAACAATGCATACACAAAAACATTCACAAAAGCCACAAACTTACCAGTGGATCCTGCAATAGAGACTACTCCCGAAGCATACGGTTTAAAGGCACCCGGATCTTTCCAGTACCTGAACCCTAACCGATCATGATTTGGACCACCGCCAAGCATAATAACAAACAGGAAAATAATTACCCCAATCATCACCATCACTTTAAAGCTGGAGAGCCAGAATTCAAATTCACCAAAATATTTAACCCCCACAGTGTTGATAGCGACAATCACCACTAAAAAAATCGTGATCCATACACCCGGATTGACTGTCTCTCTACTGACCCAATACTGGATAACAAGCGCAGCGGCCGTCAATTGGTTAGGAGTGATAATGAAGTATTTAAACAGGTAAGAGTAACCCACAGCAAATCCCAGTGCAGGGTCACAGTACCTGGTGGCGTAACTGGTGAACCCGTCTAGCGGGATGTATGCAGCCATCTCTCCCAGTGCCGCCATGGTGAAGAACACCAAAATACCGACAAACCCGTACGCAATAAGAATGGAAGCCGGACCTGCTGTTCTCAATGCGGTACCTGTACCGATAAGCAGACCTGTTCCCAAAGAGCCGCCGATGGCGATCATGGAGATGTGACGGGCTTTTAGGTCTTTCTTCAGACGGGTGTTCTCGTCTTTACCATCGAGTTCTTGGTACTCGTCTGAGCGGATGGTCACGCTGGCCTCGTCGCCATTGGAGTTTTGTGTGTCTAGACCATGGAGTTCTAGATCGTAAGCAAACGATGCTTCTTTATCTTTATCTCCGTTGCCGCCATTGTCATCTTTCTTGTCGTTGGGGTAGTACGAATCGTGCGTATGATTGTGTGTGTGGGTATTATAATTTGTGTCGTTTTTATTTTGACCGAGTTCGTAATGGACACTTCCTAGTGACACAGAGCTTGAGTTCTCCGAATTCAGTTCGGTTACTGTCATTGGAGCGATAGAAATGATTGATTTGTTGGATTCAAAAATGGAGTAATGTAAATCCAACAAAAATGTATATATTTTATTACTTACACAAAAACAATTAATTTAGTATTTAATTTTATTATAATTTAACATCTATATATATGTGTGTGTATGTGCATATTAGGATTCATAGGATCATATCTTTGTTGGGTGTATGTAATTGAAAAGACATGACCTCAACAAGCGGCGGCTGTAGCCGAGCGTCACAGATTAGAAGTTTGTGTCCGAGAAGAAATTAAGGTGAGTTGGAAAAATTGGAGATAAAGAAAGGTAAACAAAAGCGCTGATTAAGACCCGGAAAATGATAGTTGGCTTGATAGAGGGTTAGATGGAAATTGAAGTTGTGTGACGGGAAGTGATAGCGAGAGCGAGTGAACTTTGAAAAAACAGGAACCGATGGCTACAGCCATCGGTTTGTGCCATCGCACGGCTTTCGGAATAATGGAAAAAAATGAAAAAATTTGAAAATGCGTGACCCATGTGGAGAGTGAATGATTGTGGAATTTGATCAGAAAAAAAGGGGAGGAAGGAGGTGGTAACTGGGTGTCGCAGCTCTGTTTACGATTTGTTTACGTTTGCTGATAAGACAGGTTTAGGGCGAGAAAAATTGTGTGGGCGGGTAAAGTGATTGGTATTTACCCGGTAACTGGATTTTTGGTATGTACGGGTGCATGCGTTGGCTGTAAGTCGTGTAATTACTGTAATAGGAAATTACATGTGAAACAATGGTTCGGTATGGATGAATTGGCGTCTGGGATACACAGATATTATTTTTTGTTTGTATATAAAGAGAGCAATAATTCTTGTTATAACTAGTAATCACGATAATTTTAAGATGGTGATGGAGGTGAGTGCTTAAGGGTGGAAGGACTAGTTGTTTATCTTTTGTCCTTGTTATATGGTAGTTACAGTGTAAGGGAAACCTACGAAAAACGACCTAATCGTTAATATCAAGATAAACAGTAAGGGAAATTTTGTGAGTGTCGCACGGTAATCCGGCGCTACCATATAGGGTTGATCTGTGGTTTAGATTGTCAAGCAGGGCGGACCTGAAAAATTCTCATTATGCAATGCAGATGCAGAGTAAAGTTTATATAAAATTAGATAATCGTAGTAAAATTTAGTAGTAGATGTATATATACTCCAGAGTTGTGAGAGCTTGAAGATACTAGAAACGATGGATGTCTTAAATCCTCGAGGCATGAAAAAGAGACTTACGCCAGATTACTCAAGAACTGGGTGCGTGCAATGCAAAAAAGCCCATACCAAATGTGACGAAGTTAAGCCAGTTTGTTCCAAATGCTCTCGTAAGAATAAGGATTGTGTGTACCAAATAAACTTTATTACTGCTCCATTTGTAAGTTCAAACAAGACCAGCTTTGTAGCTGGGGGAGTTCCATTTTCCACGAACAAGCAAACCAACACTCCCACAAAGATTAAATCAATCAAGATGTATAATAGGGATAACAAGGATCAGAAGCACACATTCACAACAACGAAGTTGACCAATCCCAAACCAACTTCGAAGCAACCACCACAACCAAAATCACAACCACCACTGCTAAATAATGGTACTTTGACTGGAGGTACCGACCAGTTGAACTATATTTCCATGCCTCATGAACAGCCAAGTGACCAGAAAAATGAAGAGGTAAATAGAGATTCAGCTACTTCGCCAACATTTGACTTCGACTCAACAACCTTTGACAATATCTTGATCTCAAAACCTCCCTTTCCACTACTAGACAAATACAAAAATGCACAAAACTATAGAGACACTTTGGATGACACTGCAAGCCCAAATAATTTAGAGTTATTTTCCATAGATGAGGCAACTGAATTACAAAGTGACATCTTTTTCCCACAAAGTAATTTCAGGATTCTAAATTTATTAAATTTTGACACTGGAACAGAACCAGTATCTTTCTTCGATTGCTACACAAATGAGGAGGATGAAAGTTTACCTCCAAGAGACTATGACTCTGATCAAATGTTTTCCTATTTATCAAGAATTGATCCAATTTATAAATATTATACTATGCATTTACAAAGCAAATCTAATAATTTGGTCGAGGATTTATCTTCAATTCCAGTTGAAAATGAAAAATTCATGACATTTATTTGGTCAATTTATTACAAAACCTATGGTTTGAATAATTTTGCCCTGTTTCCAGAAGATATGCTAAATGAAATTATGATAATGTTAAAATCATTAAATGAATCTTATCCTATTGTGCATACCGTTATTAGGTATGCTGTTGCATCGTACATGAAAAATTTGTACCACAGAAAAGGTTTGACAGATCTCTCAAACATTTGGGATACTTTCGTCCTGATACCAAGTATGAAGCCTTGTATAGAAATATTCAACGCTAGAATTAATAAAAGCTATGATTATTCAGAATGTAGCACATTAGCCTTTAGTGCTGCTGTATTATTTTCTTCCAATTCCACCAGTTTAAATTCAGATTGGAAATCACATATGAGTGGTGTATTTATTCTACTTAAAAAAGCATTACGCTGTTTCGAATACGATCTCTTAAACACCAAGAAAGGCAGATACGCATTTGCATTATACGGTATGACCAATTCTATTTTTTGTCGTGCTGAAGTTGTGTCTTATATTGCTGCAGAAAATGGTGGTGTATTATCAAATGAAGATGAATTGAATGCATTTTATAATGTCGATCCATTCTCAACTTACCATCTACTAAATGGCCAATCAGATTTAACTGTTGGCTGTGTGAACACAATATATCCTGCTTGCAGGCAAATAACATCTGAAATGATAAGATGGAAGCAAAGAGGTGTTAATTTATCTGGCACAAGTATTATCAAATTTAAATTTACAAACACCAATGAAAAGTTTGCCAAAGAGTTGGAAGTATTTGGTAAGACCATTTTAGATGAATTGACCACTATCTCTAAGAACATTTATGAAAATGATTCAATTAAAAAAAATGCCATTAAATCTGTGAGTGATTATAAACTGATCTTCTCACTTGAAAACTGCAATTATCTAACAATCAATGCTGTGAGAATCTATTTAATGATTTTCTTCATTAACGAAGATAAGAAAGGTAAAAATAAGATTATTGCTCTGTTAGAAGAATCATTAAAATTGTGGTATGGAATGCCATATGGTAATTCAATTGGATTGAAAAGTAACTGGGCATTACATTACCTTGCCTTAGCCGCTATAGTTTTAGGATTAGATAATATTGAAAACCATTTTTGTAATATTATTGAAGAGATGGCCAATAAAGGTCTAGAAGTTGCTGCTCGTTCATATGAAAGACTGAGATATATTTCCAGGAGATTTAAAGCCAAAGATTATGACAATTTGGTTGACAGAAAACATTCACTATTTTTTGCATATTAGACTAATTACAAAGATGTATATCTAAAATTATGTTACTGTTTATTTTAGAATTAAGAAACGATTTAAAACTGCTTTTGAGTAATTAGGAGACTTTTAATGAGTGCTAGAATGAGTTTATTGAGACATTAACTAATTTTATAGATGCACATGCGATATAGGTAGATTATTAATCAATTGTTAATGTTAAATGCAAATATGATTTTTGAGAAATCATAATTAGGATAATTTTTATACGTTAAAATTATCATCGGGTATTGATTATAACATGTATCAGTTCAGTCATTACAAATTGTAAAATTCAACTTTCTGATAATTTTATCCTTTGGAATGTCATCGGTACTACGAGAGGTTGATCTATCATTGAAGTTTACCTGTGTTATTTTGGAAGTATTGAAATAATTTTTGAGTTTACTATCCCTTGGAGGCGTAACATAATTTGGTATGTTAATTCCATCATTGATGTGAATAGTTAGCTCTGTAGATTCAGCAGTTTTGGGATCTTCGACATATCCTTTGAATTCAGAAATACTTAAATCTCTCAGAGCTTTACGATGGGTCTCAGTTTTTCTTGAATTCATAGAGTTCATTGCTTTTTTATGACTTTGCAATTTTCTTGGAGACATGTTTTCCTTGACCAATTCATAGTCGTTCTCATCATAATATATGCTTATGCTGCGATTCAAAGACATATGATTCAGAAGAACCGCAGTTCTCTGGTCTTGAGATTCTTCATATAAAACAAATGGTTCATTCTGAGACCTCTTAGGGACTACAGGTGACAGTGAACCTTGTTTTATACCAAAATCATTAGTCAGTCTACGAATTGGACTTTCTTTTAATGCACTACTTACCTTTACGTTGCTATTTTTTAATGGCGACAAACTGTTGCTTCTACTCTTGGCGATACCCAATTTTTGGATACTATTTCTTCTAAGATTGACATTTCTGCTGGATAGAGCTGTTCTACTTTTAGTTGGTGATTCCATGTTCATTTTTATTTTACAGTGATTTTTATATCAATTCCTGTCTAGCTAAAATTCAGAAAAGACAATTATATATTTAACGAGAAACAATTAAATTGATAGAACTTGGTATAGGCTTCTTTATATATCCACATAACATTCGAAGCTTGTTTCCAACAAGGCTCTCACCCTCAGCAGTTTTTGTTCAACTAGAAACACCATAATTAATTGAAGAATAACAGGCAAGACTGGTCTTAAATATCAATTTTTACTGAAAGTAGCATCAATTCATACTAATTACAGCATTGTCTTACTCAGAGTTTGCTGTTATTCAAGCTTTAATGAGTAGCAACCACTTATAATCACCAAAATTTTATACACGAAACTTTAAAGATTATTATATTTTATTCCGTGTTTCGCGTTATTTTCATTATTGCCTAAAGAGATGGTGATGAGCTTAAAGCTCCAGTACTGTAATTAGATCTGGTTACTATGTTAGAATACTATTACATTATAAGATATATTGATACAAAGATTATATAAAAGGATGTTAGTCTGAGTTCTTTGGTATGGGTAAAGTTACAATGTCTTGGACTGGCTGGGATTACCTAGTCACAGATCTATTCTTGGCTTCAGCTGAGAGTAATTGTACCTTTGGAGTGGGTGATTTTAGTTGAGCTGAGACACTTTGAGTGAATGGACTCCATGCTATAGAATGAGTACTTCTTGCTGTTTCTACGTTTAAAGACGCTGTCCTTAATGTTTTAGTGCTTTTGTCAAAATTGAATGCTGGAATTCTTGATTTTTGTTTTGAAAAGTATTCTATCTTTTGGAATTCCAATTCTTTTATTGTATTTTTATAGGTAGCTTCGTCTGTCTCAATAGTTGATTTTGATAAAGTTTCTTTGTTCTTCTTTGCTGATGCCACAAACTTGAGAGATGGGATCTCGTCCATTCTAATTTTGGATGATTCATTGAGATCATCAGTTCTGTTACTGACCTCTTTATTATGTACCTCTGTTAACTCAGTATACTCTGAATCCTTTTTAAAAAACGGATTATGTTTCTCAACTGAGGGAGGTGGTGTGCCTGTAATAATAATAGGTTTTATGTTCATCTTCTTCAGTAATGCAGCACCGATCTTTTTCTTTGGCGTACTCATATTATCTGAGAAAGGTTTGGAGTTGTTGGTCTCAGGATTGTGTATTTCTGTCTTCAGAGATAGTTTGTTTAGGTGCTCAGTTAATTTTATGATATCGTGGTTATCTTTTTGTTGAGTTTTGGAATCTTCAGTCACTAATATCAATTTGTCATTTATGGGTCTTAATTCAAGCCATCTTTTTGCTAGATCATTTGTTCTAGTCGAGGTGCCTGCATCTACTAGAGAAAATTCAAATGCCCTATATATTACATTAAAAGTCTTTGTTACAATCCTGGATTTCATATCTAATTGGCTTATAAGTTTCTCCCTTGTAGAAACTTCTATAATGGAATTACCTTCATTTCTGAATATTTTTTTCTGTAGAGAATCGATTCCTCCAAGCAAAAAGGATAATTCGTTATTTAAACTAATGAAAACCATGTTCCATCTTCTATCAATAAGCTCAAGTTTTAAACTTCGGAGTTCATCGACTAGAAATCTATATTTATCCATTAAAAGTTTGAATTTTTTTAAAAGAACAGCATGTAATTCATGAATTCCATCTTGACCTCTATTTTTAAAGTTTTCGATTCTTTTCGTTAACACTTCAGTTAAACTTAATTCAATTGGTATAATCTTATCCTTGAGTTCCAAGTATTTTTCAACTATAGATTCTTCTAATGAACTGAACGTTGGGATTTTGGACTCATTTAAGTAATTGTTTTTATCTAAAATATCAATGATCTCACTCAATGTAAAACTTGGTACATGTCGTATTGGCGAAGAAAACTTATCATCTTGTATTGATATCGTTTCTTGAATCTTCTTTTCGATTAAGCTTTCTAAAGTTCCCATATGATCGTTTAAAATTTCATCAAATTCAATGCTCACTTCGAATTTAGGTTTAATAACATCGATTTGCCTCTTTAGTTTGTGTTCTAACTTTGTACAATTCTCAATAATATCAAAAATACTGTTACAATCCAAAACCTTCTCTTGGTTGTTATCCGACAAGCTCAACTCTAACAGATCCAAAATATGGCTGAGGATACCTTCAATTTTATTTGTATACTGCAATAATAACCCAATTGAGGTTTTATTCTTTATTAATAGACTAATAATGTCCAAAGTATCTCTGTTGGAATCATTCAGTCTGGAGATCAGTAAATTGTTCATGATTTCAATCAAATCACCCGATAACCTGAGTAACAGTTCTAAGTTCAACATCAAAGAGTTATCCTCCACAAGCTCAAACCCCTCCAAGACATCTATAACATTCTTGAACTTGGTCAATGACAGATTAGAATCAATTAATTCTAAGTCATTTTCGTGTTCCATTCTTCTACCGCATATATCAATAAATTATCCTCTTTGATCACTTTCAAGAATTGTATTCTATTTCAAAATCGTTTTACTCAGCTAATATAGATTCAAGTCTCGAATATGGCCTTATATTCACCTACAATTGACCTTCAAGTTCGTCTCTTATATACAGTTTGTTGCAATTGATATTGCTTAATTTTTCATTTTGATAGCAGTACTTAAGGGCATCGCTGAAAAAGTTTCAGCTGTCTACAGCCAACAAGCTCTGACATCTGGAAGAACATGCTGCTCTCACACAAGGAAAGCCAATGCTACACCTATAAGTCCCATTTACGTTCATACATTCATATATTTAGATATAATGTCAGATTTTTAGAATAATATATAACATATCTGCTATTAACTATGCTAAACGTCCTGATGAGCAAGCCGAACAGGATGGTCAGCTGTGAGACATCGAGATCACTGTATATAATGTAATGCTAGTTATTGACAAGTTACCCCGGTGGTATACCCCGGCTCATGAAGCTGACTAAAGGTCCTTCAGCTCCCATTGAAGAGACACACATTGGCCCAGTTGGCCATGTGCAAGATACTTCAAATACCATGGCATGTACTCTCTTCCCATCTGAGCACACTGGGTCCACTCCACAGTGCCATCAATTGACTGCCTCAATCATAACAAGAGCCACGGTGACAATTCATTGAATCTCACTGATTTCCATCTAATCATCTTACTAATCATATTACTTCAGTCTGATGGTAACCTTCAATCGGTGCTTCAATAACTGGCACCGTGGCCATAATCACTGAACAATTGACGAAACTTCAAAAGAGCCTAACGAGAGGATCTAAAAGCTCTTGAATAAGATCTCGAGGAACCTCAAAAAGGAAAGTTCCATCTTGCTCACTACAACAAGATGCCTCGAGGTGAAAAAGAATGCCTTCGTTTGAGTGCTCGACCAGCGCAGGTATTAGATCGCGATCTGGATCTGACGTCTATATTAAAGGCTAACTGAAATCGGTCTTGAAGGTGCTATTACAGAAGTTTGGGCTGCTATTCATGTTTAATGGGGTCCGTGATACGAGCTGAGTGAACTAACTGGGTGAATTGATTGCAATTGATGGGAATTGAGAAGTGACAGGGATTCATTTAGGAAAAATGGTGCTTTTTCCGTTGTGTCGTGATGAGTTCGTTTAGGTGTCAGCGCTGGAAACTGTAAATATATTGGATTTTTAGAGTGTATTATGGCATCATTATTATGAGCCAGGATGAATTGGTAATCTGGCATAGCCATGATTGTTTTGTTGCGAGGTATAATTGATTTTGGAGTCAAAAAACCTTAATTTTACCTGGATCAAAACTGATGGTATATATATACGCACGTATATGAAGGAATTGATTCTTTAATCTGGGAATTGTTTTCGTAGCTTTATTAAATACTGTCCCTTTGGGAGGAAATATATACTTTGACAGCCTTCCAAGCACATACATCATGCCATTTAGATCTCTTGGTTCGTATGAGAAAAAGCTTCTGGCTCAAACAATTGAAGGCAGAAGAAATGGTGTTATATTCAGTTCAAAATTTAGTCTCTACAAGAATCCAGAAGGGCTTGAAGATGATAATGCAACTCTTTATACAGGTCAGAGTGATGTCGAAATATCATTGAAGTCAGTTTTATGCGTTGCTTTGAAGAAATTAATCCCACAACATGTTGAGTTATACACTACAGTCAATGAGAAATTGTATTTCACTCCAACTGTTTCTATAAGGACTACTGATGTTATTAAAACAATGTCATGTGTGAATGAGAAGGAAATCTTAAATGGCAAAGGTGAGACACCTTCATACATGTTAAGACACATTTTCAATAAGTATGAATTTAAACCAAACTGTGGTAAACCTTTATGGGAATTTTATATTATTAATGATTCGATATTGATATTTCATGGTCATGATGTATTGTTTGACATTTTCTCAGCAGCTACTTTCCAGAAGAAGTTATTGCACGAAATGGATCAAGTATTGCTCAATTCGTTACATGAACGTTCTAATAACATCTTATTCAAGTTTGATGGTAAAAGTTCGTTAACAAACTTCCCAAGATCCATATATGAGAATCCAAAGTTGCATTTACCTGCCTTAACATCTGATTTATTAAATTTACAAACCCAATCGTTTTTCAAAACTATATATCAAAACACATTGAGAAAACCAATTGATTTGATTACCTCTACAAACTTCAATAACAATCAACTATCAGAGTACAAAGCACGTTATAATGATATCTTAACTGGAACTAACTCCCTCTGTGGGACAACTGTTTTAGGTGAAATTTCACCTGAAAGATTTCAACACTTGAGCACTTTGGTTCAACAAGAGAATATTACTTTAAAGAGTTTTATCTGTGCTATAGTTTTGGTCTGTTTGAAACCTATTGTCAAAAATTTCGAAGGTAGTATAATATTCTCCATACCTGTGAATTTAAGATCAATGATAGTTGATGCTTCGGAATTTGGACTATTCTACAAGAATATTAGGGTGGAATGTCCTTTGGGGTTGATAGATGATGATAAGCTTGCCAAATCATCAGGTTTACATAATAATGAATACACCAGTTCTTTAGAGATGCAATTTGAAAGTATTACAAACCATGTCTCTAATATTATTACACAGAGAATGACAGCTTGGAAAAAATATGGCTTTAATGATGACGATATTAAGAGAATGAAATTTAGTACTGAGGAAAAAGTTAGTAATTCACCCACTATTCAAGTCAACGATGTAACAGAAATTACATTTGACCCTAATAATGAAAACAGCCAGTATTCTTTCGAATTAAGCAATTTAAATTTTACTAGAAGTTTATCTTGCAATGAATTTATGTCAATGTTTTATTCCCCCAATGAAAAAGGTGGTTTGAATATCTGTATCCATTACCCAGATGGGTATAATATGGAAGCATTCGTCGAGTGCTTTCAAAGTTTCATTAATAGTTAAACAATTAATTTACATATTCCTGAACAAATTTACGCAAACATATAGAAGTGATCTTATCACGACAAGGTTATCTAAGAACAATTAAAGTTATTTTTTTTTAGATATTGCTTCTGCAAATATATTGCACAAAGTTTATATAATATCTTACTCTAAATCAGTTATATTCACACTTGGAACTCCACTAATCCTTGGTAGCTTGCTTGAACATTTCCAAATTTGAATTATGTTATCTTCTTCAACAGAAGCGTTTAGCCATGGAATAGTTGGGTGAATGGATAAATCATTAATAGCACTCCTATGTCCAGCATGAATCATCATAACTTCAGGTAAACCATCATCTGCTTCATCAGGTTGTTGCTCAGCACCAATTTCGAATAGATCCCACATTATTACACGTCTGTCGGAACTACCAGATATTAGAATACCATCCTTTTCAGCTGAAAATTGTAGACTTGTGACTGGTTCTTCGTGTCCTGCCATAGCATGTAGAATAATTGATGTATTTCTTCTGTCATACAAATATATATTAGTGTTGGTACCAGCCGCAGCAAATAAATTTTCAGAATGCTTACTAAATGCTATTGAATTGTATTGTGCTTTGGATGAAATTTTGAGAATATTTTTATCGTTATTTCTCTTATCAAATAATTGTAGCGTTGAATCTTCAGATACAGAACCAAAAATATTCTTATCAAAAAAATGCCACTGACAATCATTGACAATATCAGAATGGGATGTATTCCATGAAGCTGTAGGTGCTAAACCCCTATTGTTAACATTCCACAATGCAATTGTACCATCATCTGAAGCACTAATCAACTCCCCAAGTTCATTTGGATTGAATGCAAGACCATAACCATTATCCTTATGGTATTTTAATGAAGACATCAAAGCTGAATTCCTATCCTTCGAACGATCATATATATATACTGAACCTTCACCATTAATTGTGGCAATTATGTTAGAATCCTGTGGCATATAACGAGCCCTATTAATTTCACCATCATGCTTAAATTTCTTGATAATCTTAATATTTGATCTAGTTGGGGTCTCAGATTCTTTACCACTAATTATTTCTTCTGGTAGGTCTAGAGCAGCAACCTTTAAATAATCTGTATCTCCCCCAGAAGTATGGGTTCCCAAAATTAAATGTTGTCTCGTTACATCTTTCTCCCCTGGTAACCATTGTAAAGTCAAAGAAGGCCAAGTCAATCTAGTTTCACTCACAAAGTCATATAACAATGGGACGTTAGTCTTCCATAAATCGTATTCTTGGTCAATGGTAAGTGGCTCTTCTGGCTGTTCCTTATTTTCCATCCTGGAAGCAATTTTTTCTATTCGAATGTCGTTAGAATTTTAATATACAAAGATACTGTTTATCTACTTGGACAAATATAACAATATATAAACGTACTAATGCTCTTGAATATCAATTGACCAAACTGTCTATCTAACTTGCCTTATAGAACTATTAACAAGTTTTGTTCAATCACTCAAAAGTACATATCGAAGATTTTTAGTATGCTTAGTACGCGTAAAAGTTGATATTCTAAAAAATACACGTTAAAATTATATATAAGAGATGACCTATTATAAAAATATATATAGTAGGTATAAGTACTTAAATAGTAGTAATATTTGGGTGGAATAAACGGTCTAGATAGCCTATTGCATATGCAGCTACGCAACTTAATTTCAGCTTAGTTCTGGCATCCTATTACCTTCTTTTATTTGATTTCGTAGTATCTTTCTCGATGACTTCACCAACACCACCAAGTTCTTCTAATTTATCTTCTTCCATACGAACTTGATCACGTCTTTCCCACCAACGATCTCGACACAGATCAAATGATTTTGCCTTCAGATGTTTACCTCTGACATGTTTGTTGTTGGAAATGGCCCATTCCAAAAAGGTAGCACCTGTACGAATGTAAAAGTTACGTAGAGATTCAAAGGCCTTTGGATGTGGTAACCATGGACGTGGATCTGGGATCTCCATTTCGTCAGCGTCCTCGATTTCTTCTTCCTCGTCTTCCTCTTCAGCTACAAGTTTTTGATCAACTGTTTCTTCGTCGTCGTCGTCGTCATCCTCGTCGTCATCCTCAAATTCATCATCTTCCTCATCTGAGTTCACATCACCTAATTCCTTGGCCTTTTCTACATCAGATAGATTCTCCCAATATACTGTAACACCATCAACTTTATTTAGATCGATGCTATATAATGAGTCAATTGTGTAGTCCTTCTCACCAAGTTCCCAAACACCACCGTAAATAAATAGTGTGTCATCTACAACTGCCATTGAAACATTGAATCTAGGGTGAGGCAATTGGTTCATAACTGTATATTCTTTTTTCAATCCTTTTTCCTCATCATCATTATCGTCATCAGAGTCGGATTTCAATTCTCTCTCAATTTCATTTTCATCGTCATCATCGTTATCTTTCAAGTTTGCTTTCTCTAAAATTTCATTCAGCAAATTTTGTAGCTCCTTTTCCTTGTCCTTAGAGCTCTTATTGTTTAACCTAACTACTTTCTTCCTTTGTGATCTCATTTGTAATGCATACCATCTATTGGATTCGATTTGATAAGTAAATAAATCGTTGTAGAACATGGAATCTAAACTTTCTTCAGTTTCTTCATAATCATAGACACCACCAAATAAAATACCTCTACCTTTATGATGGACCATGGAACAACCAACTCTTGGTGATGGTTGGAAACCTTGCTTCTTTCTTCTTTCCCATCTTATAGCAGTCGGATCTGCCTTCATCTTCAAGTACCAACAGTCAGCAAGAATCTTACCTTTTTGCAAACCTTTTCCTGCCTTAACTTTACAATAACCACCCCACAGAACAGCACCTTCTTGTGTTGGTATTAATGAGTGACCTGATCTTGCATCTGGAACGGGATGATTTTGAGGAAACTCTATTTGTTTCCACTTATATGATGTGATATCAAACAGCCAGCAGTCATTTAAATAAGAGGTTGTTGATCCTAAATCTCTGAAACCACCATGCAAAATGAAATAATTCTTCCATACAGTCATTCTGTGACCAGATCTTGCACTTGGACCATTTTTTTGTTCAATTTTTGTCCATTCTTTGGTGGTACAGTCGAGCAACCATGAATCAGAATAATGGTAAAATGTGTTTTGCTTAGGAGAAGAAAATTCACCACCATGTAGCAATGCTATACCACTAGGATGTGCTGCCATAGCAGCTGACGACCTTGGCATTGGAGAGTTTTGAGAGGTAACTTTTTTCCATAAATCATTATCTGGAGTATAAGTGTACAAATCGTTATAGAAATGAGTGACACCTAATTCTTGGGAGGTATTTTCACCACCAAATAGAATTAATTCTCTTTTACCATGGTTTGGATTCGAAATCATACAGTTATTAATTCTTCTACTTGGCTTCTCAACAGATTCAATGTTAACTTTCTCAAATTGTTCTTGTTCTTTTTTGAAATTAGCTAAAACTTCCTCAATATCCATGTCATCATCCTCTTCACCCTCTAAGGCCTTCTTGGCCTTCTTCTTATCCTTCAATTCAGCTTTACCTTGATTCTTTTTAGCCTTGGCCTCAGAACGAGCCTTCTTGGCTTCTTTATCTTTCTTACTCTTCTTAGCCATTGTTATATCGTTCACTGCTTTCTCTTGGAAAAACCTAAAGAACAATTATGAATCAATTCTAGACAACAATTCCACAAACTAGATCTGAATTATCGATTATATGACACTTTTTATGTACCATTAGTAGTAGTATTGAAGTGGTTTGCACCGTATAATTTTTCAGTATCTCATCTCATCACTGAAAAATTTGATGCTACGTATATAAAATGCCTTTAAACTATGAGAAAACAGTTAACTTGGTAATTGAATTTGATCAAAATGGATAACATCGTCATAAAAGCAGCTAATCAAGGCGATATCAGCACTATAAAGCCATTGGTATTGGTTTGCCTTTCCCATTTATACCCAGCCTTGCGGTAGAAACGATACTGCGAGGAACTTGTTCTACTTAAATATTTGCTATATGAGAAACTATAAAATATAAAATATTGACTATAAGTTGTGTATTAGTTATTGGACACACTCCAACACAGCTTTTGATACACTGTCATTCAATAATTTAGCATCTTCTTTTGTGGATGCCTCAGCGTAGACTCTTACAGCATCTTCTGTACCACTTGCTCTTACGAAAGACCTACCATTCTTGAACTTTGAGACTAACGCATCTATCTTTGTTTGGGCACCTTCTGGCGTTACCAATTTTCTTTCTTGATCAGTTGTAGTGAATACAGATCTATCTGGGACAATGACCTTGGTCAATAGATTTGGCAAATCTGTATATTCGTGATCCCACATCGATGGTGATAATTTCATAATTGCTAAAATTGCTAGTACACCAAGCATGTCTGAGATTGCATCACCGACGGTCTGGTTAATTAAATGTGCAAATAATAGTAAAGCATTAACTTCCAGTGAATTTTGCTCTTCATTTAAGTGTGTTTTGCAAATGGTGAAAAAGTGTTCAGAAAACATTATTGTGCCATGGCCATTAGCTTCAAAATAAATACCAATATCATAATTTGTGATAGCCTCGTGATGTAGATGTTTGACACCTGTTTTAGCACAAGATACAGGAACATTAAGGGTGTTTCTCAAATAAGCAGTTGAGTTACCATTTGCGTAGGCTGTTTGCACTACACCCATACTGATTTTATCAGTTAATTTTGCATCTTTTAACAATTTAGAAATAAACAATGCAAATAATGTAGAAATCTTGTCACCATCTAATAAGTGAAATTGGTTGTTCTCATCTTGATAATAAAAAACAATTCTATCAGCGTCACCATCAAATGAACAATATAAATCATCTGGATTAGAAGCTAATTTTGCATCAATACCCTTTGGCAGTCTTTGGTTAGTCTTGACGTAATCTGCCCCACAGTCATTATTCAATAATTCTGGTACTTCCCATTGATTATTGATCAACTTAATATGTTTCGACTGTGACCACACTTTGAACAAGTTGGAGACTTTTGGACCACCGATACCATTAGCAGCATCGATAATCAATTGTGGACAACTTAAATCATTAATTCCATACAATTTTGTAAGATTTGACCATGATTCCATAAAGAAAGAGTAGTATTTTTCTTCACCAATATCAAAACTTTTTCTTTCATTAACTTCATTTGTTAAGAAATGTAATTGAGGAGTAGTCAATAGACCATAATCAATAATCCTTGCATTCATTAATAACTGAGCAGCAGATTTTAGACATTCCAAGAGGTAAGGACCCGAATCTCTAGAATCACGACCAACCACAAGAACAGGGGTGATAGAACCATCGCCGACCTTAAATTCAACAAATTTTTCTTTCAAATAATCTTTGAACTCATTAATATCCTTGCAACTGGAAGTTTTATTAGCAATCTCAGTGCCAAACGGCTCCCATGACTGATTCAACATCGATCCATCAGGCTCAACGACTTTAACACCATTGTCACAAGGCTGATTGTGAGAGGCAGTGATCATAACACCCACAGCTTTACCTCCCAAAGAAATTGACCTCAAACAAGCTAAAATACCTGTGGTAACCATAACCGTATCCAATACATTGGCCTTATCACGAAATCCAGCTGTACCATAAGTATACTTGTAACCTTTTGTGTTACAATATTTCCCAAAAATATCATCCAGGACCTCAAAATTCATGCTCGAAATTGCTCCAACCATCTTTATATACCTTTATCCAACGACTAAAGTCTCAAATAACCCTTTAAACCTACAATTGGACTTGCTTGAACCCTCTTTAGCCACAAGTTCTGAACTCAATTGGTTCTTATAGTAGGTATTTTATATCATGTTTTAATTTACATCTTTCCGCATTAGGAAGTTTCTTCAATTCTAAAACAGTGAGAGGATGTGAGATATGTTATCAAGACAGACTCATAAGAAGCAATGAACTATCATCAATTAGGCTATAGAAGTGTCTATGTGGACTACTAGAGGTGTGAGTGATGCACTAATGGTTCCATTTATGGTCAAACCCTCTGCTTACCCGAATGTCGCTATCCAGTCATTACAAGAGACCTCATTGAAATCGAATCGAATATAGGTCTGTTAAAGTTATTTAAAAGAATCCATCTCTGGAGTGAAAGGTGTTAGGTAAAAGCAGCTAGTCGTATAATACTATCGAGTGATCGTGATGGCACCACCGACACCTATTTTGGACCCTGAGTATGTTACTTCAATAAGAGAGAAAGTAGAGAAGAACCACTCGCCATGCAAACTGAAATCACTGACGCAGTTTGAATGCGAATTCGTCGATATTGAGTCGGATAAGTATATCTGCAAGTCATTCAAGAGAGTCTTTGAGATCTGTGGGAAAACTACCATTGAACTCACTGATAAAAACACCAATAGTGTGGCCAAGGATCTCTGTCGCAATTGATACTCTCCGTGCCAGCCCGATTGGTGTGAACAATGATATATCGATTTATATAAATATCTATATCTATATTCCTAGTCTCTGGTCTATAAGCTTCTATAATGAGTAATGAATAGTGCAAGTTGGGTGCTATGTTAACACTTTTCAATTGATCTTGTTGCAACATTAAAAAATTGACGGTAAAAAACTTCCTTATAATTTATTTCAAGCACTCTTTTTGCATTTAAAAATCACATTGTTGATTTCTTCAAGTACCATAGGAGGCCTAGACGAAGTGAGAACAATGTCTGACGAATATAGAGTTGAAACAGATGGGTTTGGTGAGATCAGAGTCCCAGCCAACAAGTACTGGGGTGCTCAAACACAAAGATCGTATGAGAATTTCAAGATAGGAGGTTCTCGTGAAAGAATGCCTAAACCAATTGTTCATGCCTTTGGTATTTTAAAGAAGTCTGCAGCTATTGTAAATGAGAGCTTTGGTACGTTGGACCCTAAGATTTCGAAAGTTATTCAAGACGCAGCTGATGAAGTGATCGAAGGTAAATTGAATGACCATTTTCCGCTAGTAGTTTTCCAAACAGGGTCAGGAACCCAATCTAATATGAATGCTAATGAAGTCATTTCGAACAGGGCCATTGAAATTTTAGGTGGTGAATTAGGGTCCAAACAAGTCCATCCAAACAACCATGTTAACCAAGCTCAGTCATCGAACGACAGTTTCCCAACAGTAATGCACATTGCAGCTGTTATGGAAATTACTGGGAAGCTTGTTCCAGAGCTAACACTATTGAGGGATTCTTTGGAGGCTAAGTCCAAAGAATTTGATCATATAGTCAAAATTGGTAGAACTCATTTACAAGATGCCACTCCATTGACCTTAGGTCAAGAATTCAGCGGATATGTGCAACAGTTAACTTTTGGTATTGGTCGTATCGAAAACTCTTTAGTGAATTTGAAACAAATAGCCCAAGGTGGTACTGCAGTGGGTACTGGATTGAATACCAAAGTTGGTTTTGCTGAAAAGATTGCAGCCCAAATCTCCAAAGAGACAGGAATTGAGTTCAAGACTGCCCCAAACAAATTCGAAGCACTAGCAGCCCACGATGCCATTGTAGAGGCCAGTGGTGCCATCACCACAGTAGCTACTTCATTGTTCAAGATTGCCCAAGATATCAGATATTTGGGTAGTGGACCAAGATGTGGATACGGAGAATTATCGTTACCTGAGAACGAGCCCGGTTCCTCAATCATGCCAGGTAAGATCAACCCAACCCAAAATGAAGCCATGACGCAAGTGTGTGGACAGATCATTGGTAATAACCAAACGATCATCTTCTGCGGTACCCAAGGCCAGTTCGAGTTAAATGTCTTCAAACCGGTAATGATTGCTAACCTATTAAACTCGATCAGACTAATGAGTGACGGATGCAGTTCTTTCCGTATCCACTGTATCGATGGGATAGTCGCCAACGAAGAACGTATTCAAGAACTCATGAACAAGAGTTTGATGCTAGTCACTGCTTTGAACCCCAAGATAGGCTACGACGAGGCAACCCGTGTGGCCAAGAATGCTCACAAGAAGGGCATCACCTTGAAGGAAAGTGCCCTCTCATTGAACGTCTTGACCAGCGAAGAATTCGACGAATGGGTCATCCCAGAGAAGATGATCGGTCCAAGTAATTAGGAGAGTGTATAGTATCGTGTATAGCAGCCTGTATAACAGCATAAACATAGTTACATCTACAGTCACGTGAAAATCACATGACACTTTATGCGCACTTTTTTATCAACACCACACCGGCAAGGGGTGCACCGGCCCAGCCCAACCTACACATCTTCAAATTTACTGAACCCAAAACCACCAGATCCCCACCTTTTCATCCTCTGAACAATACTCAATTAGAACAACATCTCATACCTGCAAGTTCACCCACCACAAGCGTCCCCAAACCTGAACAGAAACCCTCATCCTCCAACGATCACCAACATCACCATCCTCCATTCAAATAAGACCTCCAATAAGCACTGTTTACATCTTCTTATCAGCGTGACTCTTATTGTAAATCCCTATTTTCCTATTTTTTAGATTCTGAAAAGTATATAAAGGCAGTGAATTTTAAGTTCTTGAAAAGATTAAAGTCCCCCTCAAAGTAACAAACAAGGTTATTAGACTAAGGGATAATAACCAAGTACACATATTAAATAACAAATAACAAATAACAAATAACAAATAAACAGATGAGATTACAAACTAGTTTAGCAGCAGCGGTGGTTGTTGCTTCTTTGGTTAATGGTTCTATTATTCCAGATTTGTCTAAGGATTTACAGAGTCAAAGTGGGACGTTAAAAAACGGTGTTGAAAGTGGTGTTCGTGAGTTCCATCTTGCTTTTAAAGGTGATTTGATGGATATTGTTTCTGAGAAGATCGATTTGATCAAGGATGTGACTGCGCAAATTGTCGATTACTACAAGCAAAATAATGCACAATTAGAGCTTGCTGAGTTGCACGAGTCTTTTGAAACTGCTACTAAGGACGACAAGTATATTATTGTCTTTAAGAAAGGCATTGCCAAGAATGAGGTTGATTTACATTTGAGTATGGTTAATGCTTTGTTAATGCAAAATTCTGGTGATTTGAGTCAACAAAGTTTAGGAGCTATTGACTTTTTGGAGTCTTTATCCATTTCTGATCTTTTCAATGGTTATGTAGCTAATATCAGCAACAAGAAGATTATCGATTTCATTAGATTAAATCCTATTGTTGATTATATTGAGAAAGACTCAGTGGTTCATTCTATGGGTTCTCCAGAAACTCAAAATAATGCTCCTTGGGGTTTGGCAAGAATTTCTCACAGGGACTCTTTGAATTTGGGTAACTTCAACAAGTATCTATATGCAGACTCCAAAGCAGGCGAAGGTGTCACTGCATATGTCATTGATACCGGTATTAGTGTTACGCACAACCAATTTCAAAAGAGAGCAGTTTGGGGTAAAACTATTCCTATTAACGACTATGATATCGATGGTAACGGTCATGGGACTCATTGTGCAGGTACCATTGGGTCCAAAGATTTTGGTGTTGCCAAGAATGCTAACTTGGTTGCTGTTAAGGTTTTAAGAAGTGATGGGTCTGGTACCATGTCAGATGTTTTAAAAGGTGTTGAATGGGCTGCTTTACAACACAAGAAAAAAGTAGCTGAAAAAGATCCAAGTTATAAAGGTGCCACAGCTAACATGTCTTTAGGTGGTGGTAGATCTCCTGCTTTGGACCAAGCTGTCAACGCTGCTGTAGGTGCTGGTCTTCACTTTGCTGTCGCTGCTGGTAACGAAAACCAAGATGCTTGTAACAGTTCTCCAGCTTCTGCTGAGAAAGCAATCACAGTAGGTGCCTCCACTTTGAGTGATGACAGAGCTTACTTCTCAAATTACGGTAAGTGTGTTGACATTTTCGCTCCAGGTTTGAATATCCTATCTACTTACATTGGTACCAGCGATGCCACTGCTACTTTATCCGGTACCTCAATGGCTACTCCTCACGTTGTTGGTTTATTAACCTATTTACTATCTTTACAACCAGATAAAAACAGTGAATTTTATTACGCTGACGGAGAGTTGACCCCAGATCTATTGAAGAAGAAGATCATCGATTATGCCACAAAGAATGTCTTTGAAGATCTACCAGCTGATACTCCAAACAAATTGATCTACAATGGTGGTTACAACGTCACTGATTTCTGGCTCAAGACTTCATCAGGCAACCACGCCTCAACCAACAGCCATTTCTTATTAGAAGATTTCATGGGCTCCTTCCAAGATACCACTAACCACTGGCTAAACGGTGCTCAAGAAATGTTCAATAAAATGAATATCTTATAGATCTTTTCCATGCTCCTTTACTTCCATATTCCCTTCTGTTTAAACAATATTTGCACTCATAACGAATCATATCATCTTATCCTGATTCCCTAGTTCTCATTCGTTCTAACACATGTTTCACATATTTCCATATGTATATGTATATATCATAATGTTCTTATACTCAATGTATACCAAACTAATGACAAGATCCTTTGCTGTTGCTTCTTGACTATTATTCATCGTTTTTAGACGTACAATCTCTATTACTTTTGATATATATACACGTGACCAAAAACGCGTTATAAGCGCCATTCCCAACAGCATAAAAAATAATTGTATATATATAAACATGTAAACAAATAAAGATCATTATTATAATTCACTATTAAGCCAATTGTAAATGGGTATGGATATGCAAATAGAGGCATAAACTTACATAGATACAAGAATATTGAGATTGAGATTGAGAAGAAAGAAACGGTAAAAAATTGCAATTTATTAGGTATTTGTAACAAATCATGTCGATGGATCCACAAAAGAGTGAAGATGATACAGATGAAATGAATATTACAGTAGCGGTAAGGTGTCGTGGTCGTAATGAGAGGGAAATTAAGGCGAAGAGTTCTGTCATTGTTTCTGTTCCTGATGTTATGGGATCCAATGAGATTTCGATTAATACTTCTGATGATTTAGTTTCTGGTATTACAGCACAATTAAATTCCAAAACATATACTGTTGATAAGGCATTTGGTCCTAGTGCAAATCAAAAATTAATATTTCAAGAGATAGCTGAACCACTATTTAATGATTTCTTGAGAGGCTATAATTGTACTGTTTTGGTTTATGGTATGACTTCTACCGGTAAAACCTATACAATGACTGGGGATGAAAAATTATATAAAGGTGAATTGAGTGATTCAGCAGGTATAATTCCCCGTGTTTTATTTAAATTGTTTGATACAATTGAGTTTCAGAGTGAAAGCTATGTCATCAAGTGTTCGTTTATTGAGTTGTATAATGAAGAGTTGAAAGATTTATTAATTGATTCGAATATTCCAAATGTTAAAAAATTGAGAATATTTGATTCGAATATTACGAAGGCATCAAACGCATTGCAACTGGGATCTAATATAAATAATTTGAAATCTAAATCAAGGTTAAATTTAAGCAATGCGAAGAGGAGTCCTTCACCAAAAAATGGAAACAGAGAAACTAATAATTTAAACACACAAAATGGTAATGCTAGTATCTATATTCAAAATTTACAAGAGTTTCACATCAAAAATGCAAAAGAAGGTATACAATTATTACAAAAAGGTTTAAAATTCAGACAAGTAGCCACAACAAAAATGAATGATTTCTCAAGCAGATCGCATACAATTTTTACTATCAATTTATATAAAGAGCATAAAGGTGAACTGTTTAAACTTTCAAAAATGAATTTGGTAGATTTAGCTGGTTCTGAAAACATCAGTAGATCAGGAGCTCAAAATCAAAGAGCAAAAGAAGCAGGTTCGATTAATCAAAGTCTCTTAACTCTTGGTAGAGTAATTAATTCAGTGGCAGATAAAAATATTCATATACCTTTTCGAGAATCAAAACTAACAAGATTACTACAAGATTCTTTAGGAGGGAACACTAAAACTGCATTAATTGCTACGATCTCACCAGCAAAATTGAATTCAGATGAGACTTGTAGCACATTGGAATACGCAACTAAGGCAAAAAGTATAAAAAATAAACCACAATTAGGATCAATTATAATGAAAGATGTGAAATTAAAGGACTTAATAAATGAGGTAGCTAAAATCAAACGTGATTTGAACTCAACAAGACAAAAAGATGGTGTGTTCATGACGCAAAATCATTATAAAGATTTAACGAATGATCTGGAAAGTTATAAAACAGAAATTCAAGAATGTAATAGAATAATGAACACCCTACAGGTACAGAATTCATTGCTTATTAACGATAAGATAGCATCTTATGAAGTTAACAATTTGCAGAGGCAAAATTTAGAAGATTTAACCAAAACTTTAGAACATATTCAATCAACTTTAGAATTGCAACATAAAAAAGAACAAAATTTAGTGGAGGAATTGACACAGTCAAGGGAAAAATCTTTAAAAATGAAGAGCGTAATAAAAGAATACTCTGAAAAAGAAGAAAGAATACAAAATGAAATGAAATCCATTTTCAGTGATGAATTGATTAAACTAAAAGAATTGTTGGTAGAAAATTTAAATATCATAGATAGAGAACAGTTGATTAGTGAAACATCAATTGAGGATAATATATTATCGGTTAAAGAAGAAGTGACTTTGATAGTAACAGAATCTCAGGAAAAATCAAAGAAATTATTCTTTGAGTTTAGTCAGCAAATACTGAAAGAAACACCGATTATTTTAGATGCATTTAACACGGCGTTAAGAGAAAATCAAGAGCAAAATGACGAGTATTTTAAACAATTATTCGAAAATTTGGAGACCATTAATAAGAATTATCTTGATCTAAGACATTATTTTTATAATAATTTTTTCAAGACTAATCATTCCAAGGTTGTAGATGAACACATTAACAAGACTAAAAAGACTATTCGTGATGTTTCTTTACAGTTTTCACAACAATTTCAATCGAATATGAAACATGTCATTGAGCAAAATAAGAATACTATCTTGGAAAATTTAAAATCCATTAGCTCTAAATTAATGAAAAACGAAATGACAGAGTTTAACAAATATGACTCCAAATGGAATGAAGCTTTTAATAAAATTAATCATTGTGATTATTTGAATAATACATATCATGATCAAATGTGCAGCTCGATCACAAATATGGAGGGAACCTTACAGTCCTCCCGTGATATGATTAAGAGCCATCTGCAAAATATAAAATCCAACATTGATATCTTAGATGAGACTCCTAAACAATTATTGGAGAATCAAGCAATCATTCGCAACTGTGATCAGATAACTAACAAAAATGTTACACTTCAAAATCATTTACAGGATTCTTTGAATAATACCCAAAATTCACTTGTTGTATTTGATGAGATAAATACCGCATTACATCACGCATTCGATAATTATAACAAATCCAATGTCTATAAATCAAGTATCTTGAAAGAGAGACTCTTTTCGGATTCAGAATCCAATACTATCATCACCCCTTTGAAAAGAAATCCAATTTTTGACAGGGACCATTCAAATATTAAAGGTATCACACTTGCAAATGATGATAAAGCACAAGAGAAAGAGAATAAGCTTGATTCCCAGAATGTAACATTAACATGTCTTAAAAGAAGTAGTTCTAGCCTAATCAATGGTAGCAGTCCTATAAAAACCCGAAGGAGGGATTAGGAAACAAAAATTAAATAGCATTGTTAATTATAAAATATATAAATAACTAACTACTTTTAATGGACAATTTGTAATAGTAAATGCTCCAGTGTATTTATTAGCTTATTACAGGGAAATCTTCCTCAATCACTTGAGTGCCTTGCATTATTGATTCTTTTATCCATGAATAGTCCACTATCCTCGGAATCGGAGAAACATAATGGCCACTAGTAGCCCAACTTGCTAACTTTTTTCTAATCAATAATATTATATCTCTTGTTGATTGTTTTTGAACATCACCTATCAGAATTGTATTACTATCATAGATGTTATCTACTATCAATCCACCGTAATATCTAATACTCATAGATAGCTCAGTTAAAGTAGTATAAGTAAAACATTGCTCTTCAAGGTAGAATTTTCTATTACGAAAAAGAAATAATGGAATATGGTCGTATTCGGATGTTTCTACATGTTCAGATGACTTAATATTATCAACTTTATTTGAAACAATCAGTGCATCCAATTCATATTCCGTAGAATATTTTTCATAACTGTCCCCAAGTTTATCAACACGTAATTGGGAAATATTTGATAGCAAATTCGACACATTAAAGCAATGACTCGGTTCTATATTCAGCAACCTGTCATTGTGGATACAATCAATTATCCATTTAGGATGTATGATATCGTAACCTCTACTAATTAGTTGATTACATTCGCTAGTTCTTTTGCATGAAATTATGCGTACAGTTTGTTCATTCAAAGTTCTTGATACTAAATTAAAAACTAAATCACCACCATTGGACGATATTATGTTATTTAATTCATTTATACTTAATCGTGAGGAAGAAATAGTATCGACGTAATCGGATATCACAAAAAAAGTCAGCCCATTGAATATTTTCAAAGAATTCCTATCGGTAGATCTTTCTATACCAAGTGTCTGGTTGAGAATTCGATCCTTGGATCTTTTGTTACTAAATTTTGTAATTGGAGCATGCTCATTATTTTGATGGCTGGAAAACCAACGGACTTTTTTGGATCTCATAAAGTCAGAAAACGTATAACAGTCGGTATAATTTTTATCTTTACGAATTTGTCTACAATATGCCCCATATAATGTATAACGTGTTTTGAATTTATTTCTTAATGCTTCATTATTTTCTAAAGATCTTGCTTTTATTTCAAGAACAACTGAATCACAAGGATTAATCCATTCGAAAGGAGTTTTGGTTCCAAATTCAATATAGTTATTTCGAGGTTTTACTTCCGAATATTTATTCCACTTACCAAATGTTTTTCTATCAATTTCCTTGGATTCGTGCTCTGATATTCCATTAGCAATGGCACAGAACGATATAAATTTTAATATGTTGGCTGGTTTTTCAATTGGTGTATTCATTATTTCATTCTCATCATCTGAACCCAAATCGACTATATCTTTCTCAACAATTTTCTCATAAGTTTCTTCACCTTCTAAAACTGCCAATCCGCAAATGAATGAATTTTTTTTTCCCAAATCTCTTCCAATAATAACTAAATCGAGATTTTCACCAAATTGCTCTAAGTATTCCGGTTTGACCTTTATCCAATCATCATTTCTATCACCAATTGTATACATAGAATCATATTTCTTTAATACTATTCCTTCTGAGCCCAAAGATATGGCTGTTTTTAAAGCTGACTGGATAGAATCACCCTTAGAGCAAACAGAGTACGGCAGTATTTCAACATGAGATTGATTTGTTGTCAAAACCATATTTAAATATTCTTTTCTTTTAAACAATGGAAGACTAGTTAATGAAGAACCGTTCAGATATAAAATATCAAAAACCATATATAATGGATTACATGAATCGTTTTCTATCCCTTGTATTACTAGACTATTTGCTGCGCTACATTTCACCATCCCAAAAGGCAAAACACAACTTCTTTCTTTATCATAACTAACCATCTCTCCATCCAATATGCATTCTTTCACATTTTCATTTAAATTTAAGTATTTAGAAATTGTAGCGGCTTCAATGTCTTCCCCATATAAGTACGTGTAATCTATACCACGTCTACTCAAAAATGTTGTTGAGTTCCCATAGTCTTTATAATGAAGCTGTATTCTTTCACCATCCATTTTTTCTTCTATGATAAAATTATTATCTAGTTTTTTGCTTAAGGCTTCATAAGATAAACTCAACTTCTTTGCAACTTGAGGTTCAAATGCATGGTTGATTGTAATTGATAAATCTTCGGCATGTAATCTGAATTGAGGATCCCAAAGTTTTTCAGTTACCAGTTGTAATTCTGATACGACACTTAGGTAATTTTGCGCATCGGGGTGCCATACATTTAAAAATTTATGCTCTAAACCTCCAATAACCCTAGTCTTTAAAACAATATCAAATAAATATTTCAATTCCACGAAAGTCATGTTCTCAAAACAAAACTTTAAAGGATCTGATTCAAGGGTTTGGTTATCAGATATTTCTATTTTAGCTTTGGCAGTATTTCTTGTTAAAGACAATCGATCTAATAAATCATTAAGCTTCTCAATAGTAATAGGTTGTCTAGGTTTAGGCTCAGACACACGTTTTTTTATTTCTTGGATACAAAAATATGATAAGTTTACAGATCTTCCAGCTCTTTGTTTCCACCTTTTAAGTTTCTGTTCAGTTACAGAATTTTTGGCTAACTTTAAGTAACCACAAACTATCTTTATCAATGTATGCTCACGAATCTGATAATTTCTTCTATCCCTATAAGGTAAAATTAGTCTTAAGGCTGGATATATATCATTACCAACAGATATCCTCCAAAGATTAATAAAATTGTTTATTACAATATAATATTGTACATTTTTAGACTTTGTTTCAGCTGATTTCGGTTTAAGTCGAATGTCATCTAGCTTGACAAATAGCTCATCACAAAGCCATTTGAAATCTGGTGAAGGTGAAAAATTTTTAGGCTCTTTATTTTGTGCGTTAGTATCAGAAATCAACTTGGCTTCTATCAATTCACTCATTACTTAAAAAAAAGGTCTCTTTCAAATTAGTCAATTTTAGTCATGTCTTTGCACTTTTGAAAATTTAATTGATTATCATGTATTAGCAGTTGTAAAACTAAAAAATATGAATTACTGCAACTGGCTTGAATGCACTCTTATAACTAGAATAAAGGATATCATAATCTACTACTCTTTCATTATCTGATTCCTTTGTAAAACATTAACATTGTATTTGAAATATTTATATTATGTAGTTTTTCATTTTTGACGCTTCAAGCTTAAAGATGTTTTAGTAAGACGTTAGTAGGCCTCATATAAAAATATACAATCATCGATGAACTCATTTAAACCAATATTATCATTTTCAAATTCTATATAATAAAAAAATCTACTACTATTTATTAACATTTTCTTCGTAAACAGTTGTGTTCAAAAGAGAATAAAACATTTCCTTTAACATAGGGAAGTTTGATAAAGAATCGGCACGAACATTATTTTTCATTTCCTTAACTCTTGGATCATTCATTAGGTTTTCAAACTGTTGCTTTGCTTCTGGATTTTTTGCAATCAGTTGCTCTACAACTTCCTTAAATAATGGGTTTGACATGATCATATTTAGATTATTACCTGCCATGTTAAATATATCATTCAAAGTTACTCTTCTCTTTGGTGTATCCTCAGATGATGATTGAACACCATTAGATTTTGTGATTTGAGAGAAAAATAATTCTTGAACCTTCTCTTTTGCCTTCTCGTAATCATTATCCATTTGTTTAGTAATTTCAGTTTCTTTTTTGTTGTTTTGAGCAATTTCTATCATTTTTTTAAGTGCAGTTAAAGATTCTTCATATTCACCAAGAGCGTATTTCGCTAACCCTAATCTGTAATAAGCTTTGAAGTTTGATGGAGCTGTCTTTGAATCTAATGCAATTGCTTCATTGGCATCCTTAACCGCTTCATTAAAGTTACTCTCTTTGAAGTAAGCCAGGGATCTATTGTTATAGTAATTTAAGTTCACTGGGTTCAATTTTATGGCTTCTGAATAAGAATCAATTGCACTAGAAAACTTCTTGGTTTTCATGAATTGATTACCTTTTTCTTTGAAAGCTTCAGCTTTCTTTAAATCAGTGTCAGACACTTCATTAACTATATTGTCAGACTTTTCAACTTCATCAGTTTTCAGTGATTTTATTTCCTCACTAGTGACAGAATAAGAATTTACCTTATCCAAATTCAAAGATGATCTTTTGCCATTAGGTAAATATCCTAATAAATCGTTGCCTCTGTAGGCAGTATTTACAACATTACTAACAAAATCTCTATCAATATTGAAAACATCGGTTATACAATCAATGGCAACGTTTAGAGAGTCTATATTATCCTGGTTTAATTTATTGGATTTTATACATTTATTGAAATAATCCACAATAATGGATGCAACTTCTTGATCTGTAACGTTCATTTCCTTAATTTTGTTCTATGTAAACGAGTATATTAATAATGTGAAATAGGCCAAATATATTAATCCAGCAGATGAACACTAATTATTGAATTAATCTTTCATATATAAGTTAGGTGTTAAATATATATGTAAAATTATTTAGTTTAATATCATTTCAAAAAGGTTTATTCATTCATTTATACCTTTTTATCAATTTTTCACTAATTTTAGCCCGTAGCCAAATAGAAGTATTGAGATATTTCCAGAAGCTTGCTCTAAGAGCCTTATTATAGTGATTACAACAAAAAAACCCTTGACAAAATGTATAAAATGATCGAGGTTAAGATATATCTTTCCTTGTAATGAAGTTCATTATTTCTTTATTATTATGAATGATTGATATGATAATTGAAGAACTTTAGAGGATTTAGGAAGCAAAAAATAAAATCTTCCCCGCCAGGACTCGAACCTGGAATCTTCTGGTTCGTAGCCAGACGCCGTGACCATTGGGCCACGAGGAACAAGATTCTTAATTATTGTTTTTCAAAATAAATACTGAAATGTGAGAACTAACGACAACCTATATTAGCATATAAACTCTCTTTAATTTACTGGTTTTATTAATCAGATATGACTATAAATATATTTCAACCATTTGCTTAATTTTTACATATTATTTAACCAAAGAATATTATCTGTTATTAATTTAGAAAGTGGAATCATGTAACTGTCCCACTGAATGAATGAGAATTGGTAGGGATTATGTGGTGCTACCCAATATCTAAAAAAGGGACCATAGTATTCAGAAAAATATTTTAGAAATTCTAGAATAGATACTACATGCAGGATATAAACTCATTTATTTATGATTGGCAGCGTCTTTTTCGTCAATTCCATTCCTGATCGAAGATTTCCAATTTAAGGCTCTTTCAAATCCTCCTGAGTAAGTTTCGTAATTATGAAAGACTTTGACTAGCTTCTCGACTGTTTCCTCAACAAATGGACCATGCTGCACAGTTTCCTGTTCTAAAATTTTGCCACCAATTAAAGCAAATTCGGTATCATGGGACCCTATTAACCCATCAACTTTATCACCATCCGTGTTGAAGAAAATGGAAGAATGTTCAGGAAAAACTTTATCATCGATGATAACGGAGCCCTTAATAATGTATAAAAATACATTGTAGTCTCTTGAAAAGGCTTGACTGAAAGGAACACCTTCTTTACTTCCTTTGTATATGTAGAATTCTACAGGTGTGTATGCTAAATCCTTAACGGATTCAATATCATAAGACTTACCACTAATAACTTCAATCTTTAAATTAGGGTCAGGTTTGGCAATAGGAATGTCTTGGCTACGAAGGTCTCTATATCTTGGATTAGTATTTTTTAAAGCTGTTGGCAAATCAACCCATAACTGTAGCCCATTTAAAGCATCTCCATTTTCCATGGTGACTGGCATTTCAGAATGGCAAACAGCTTTCCCAGCTGTCATAAATTGAAGATCACCTGGCTTCAATATACCTTTACTTCCGGTAAAATCTTCATGAGCCACCATACCTTGACGAACATATGTAATAGTTTCTTGACCATGATGTGGGTGATCTGGGAAACCAGCTGGTGGAATGACATTGAAATGGTCAAGCATTAAAAATGGAGAGAATTTCCTCATCTTCATAGTACCTATTGATCTTCTGACTCTGGCACCAACACCTTCGGCTTGTTCTTGGGCAATGAATTGTGTTAGAATAGAACGTGTTTTAGACATTAATATTTTTGTTTTGTTTTGTTTTGTTTTTTGAATGTTTTTCCTTTTAGTACCTAACTAAGCTACTGAAACTGTTATTTATTCTCTTCAAATGATCAACAAGTATCCAAAATTTTTCATCTTCAGATTAACATCTTAGGAAAAAAACGTTGATCTTTTATATGAACAAATTTCTTTCTTTCATATTATCAATTGATGATTACTTATCTCCTGAACATCATCAATTTATCCAAGACTTATTAATATATAATTTCTTACTAATTTATAAATAATCCTGTATATTTCAAGGTACAATATTGCTGAAATTTCTCGGCTATAGGACCCCAGTAACTAATAAAATTCAGAAAATCCATAGAAAAATATTACTAAAAATTTACTAAAAATTCTAATGATGATGTAAAAACGTACAAATTTTATAAAACAATTTATGTCGCTACCAACTCTGTGAACATAATACTGTGCTTCACCTAACGACTAATAACTGAATTATAAAAACTACATGTGACAGACTGATGATACATAAATACATTGAATAAAATACCTAATTCGAGCATATGTAATACCTAAATGTAGTGTATTATATATATGAGACAATGCTATTACTTTAAATAGATTTTAGCACATAAATCATCATCCGAAAACTCTTAAACAAATCTTGTCCTCAAATTATAAACCCCATAATAACAAATAACACACACTAACCAATAATCTTGCTTCAGTTCATATGCACGTGAATGCTTTTAAAAATTATAGAATTTTATTTTTATTTTTAAAATTCTATATATGTTAATCTTAATTGTTAAAAATAAATTTAATAAAATATTCGTCAATATTTTCAATTTTTTAAAATTAATTTATAAAATAGCGATTGTTTTGTTGTCCGAACATAGATTGTTGTTTGGGTTTGAAGATGTCTTTGCAATATTTTTAATAAAGGTGTACCAGATTATAGTAATATTTATGCTTTCTGATACTCTCAAGTTAATCACATTACTGTGTTCTTAGGTTTTGGACAATTTTTGAACCCTTATTTGCCTTTTCAGTTATACATTTCAAGGTTTTAAAATTGTCTCTTAAATTTACTGTTGAATCATACCTATCTGTATGTCCCGAATTGTTGAGAAAATAATACCAGAAATTTATCAAAAAATAAGAGAACAGTTGGTGCACTCAATATATATATCAAGCGCTACAATTGTATAAAACTTAAACATATTGAAAGATGTAAGTTTCTAAACAATTGCTCTTAAAGCAAGTTAAAACAAATCAAAGCAACATAACGTCATTAGTTTAATTGATTTTTATTAGGTTAGCTCAAAACTTCGAGTACGATGACCGATTCTGAATTACAGCGTAGGAATGGAGATTCCGGTAGCTATGTCTCAACAATTATTAAAGAAGAATATTCAATAGTTGATAATGAATCTAAGGTATTAGAAAAGAAGATTTTGAAGATAGTCGGGAAATTTACCAAAAAGACCATTGCACTAACACACTGGGACGATCTACCAGAATGGCAGAAAGATAATGAACATATTCATGAAGGTTATGTGAGAGAGACTAACAATATTTGGAATTGTATTGAAAGTTTATTTTTTTTACATAATGAATCTGTTAACATCTATTCCCATATGCTACCAGGTATTTGTGCATTATTATTGATATTTATTGATATCAATGTAGTGAAAAAATATACAACAACTACGTACATCGACTACTTAATGATTGATTTATTTCTTCTAGGCGCATTCTCATGTCTAATATTGAGTAGTGCATTTCACACTTTAAAATCCCACTCATTGGTTATTGCATCATTTGGTAATAAGTTAGATTACTTAGGAATTGTGTTACTAATAATGACATCGATGATAAGTATATTATATTATGGATTTTATGATGATCCATTTTTCTTTTATCTCTTTACTGTAATTACTTTATCATTTGGAATCGCATGCGGAACCGTTTCATTAGCAGAAAAGTTCCGTTCAAGAGAATGGAGAACCTATAGAGCAAGTCTGTTTGTTTGCTTTGGTTTATCAGCTGTGTTTCCCTTGATAACAGGAGTAATGTATTATGGATGGGAACAGACAGAAAAGAAAATTCAAATCAAATGGATTGTTTTAGAAGGTATATACTATATATTTGGTGCATATTTATATGCAATGAAATTTCCTGAGAGAATAAAACCAGGTTTATTTGATATGTGGGGTCATTCTCATCAAATATTTCACTTCCTTGTGGTCATTGCAGCATATTGCCATTTCCGTGGTTTGTTAGCAAGCTACGAAAATGTTCATGACACACTACAGGCAGTCCAAAATAAGAATTTCAAAATTTGATAAGTTAAGCTCAGGCAGTATAGATAAGTAGTCAATAGTTTACGAATTCAATAAATATAAGTACAAATAAAACTTTTGTGACATCTATCAATACTTTATAATTTATCATTAGAATGAACACAAAATCATGGTTGAAACGAAACTGGTGAAATTCATATACAGTTCCACAAAAAATCAAAGCGCGTGAGGGTTCGTAATTATATAATATTAGGGTTAGTTTATTTGAAAAAAAGAAAACCTTACTCTACCGCCTTGTTGAGCCCTAGTTCTGATTTCGTGTCAGATTCATTATTAATATGTAAAATGTGTTTTTATATAAAATCTATGAACGTGAATACATAAAAACTAAAAAATTAAACAAAAATAAAAATCATTAAATAATAGATACTAGGATCTTCAGAGAAAGATATATAATAATTGGATAATAATTTGAGGTTATAACAATACAAGAGAAGTAAGAATTAGTATTGTTGTTTTTTTATAGTTGAGAAACGGTATATAAACTTTTGTTGAAAGGATATCTCTGAAGTACAAGGACAATATTCTTTTTTATGATGGAGATGAGTTCCGAAAATGGGGTCTCCAATTCATTAAAAGGTAATACAAAAACTCTCCCTTACAATAATGATTCTGATTCTGATGATAAGTTAACAATTTTTCCTAAGTTAAGTAATTTTGGGTCAGCTTTAATTTCAGATATGAAAGAAAATGTGACAAAAGATTCATTTACTAATAATATTAGTTTGACAGTAAATAACAATTATCATCAACATACGAATTTCTCTAAGAATGAAACTAAATCGATACATACAGATTATAGTAGCACTAATATTACTTCACCTAAGTTTAAAGGAATTCAGAATATATTAGAACAGGAGTTGGCTCAAAAACAGATGGAAAGAAGAAAAACAAGACGGATTTTTAAAAGATACGAAGTAACCTCTCTGGGTAGAGCAAAAAGAACTAATTTAGATAATACAACAACTAGTTCGACAAATAATTTTGAGAGCAACGATCCAATTACCTCCAATGAACTCAATGCAAATATTGAACATCAAACTAAAACAAATGAAGCAGAAGATATTCATTTTGTCGGGAAAAACAAATTTACTGATAATTCAAATGAAAAGACATCTAGAACCCATGTAACAACTCCATCATCATCATTTGGTTCTACTTTTCATTCCTTATCGACTAATCCATTTACTGAGTCAAATACGTATAATCAAACAAACAGTCTTCAGGCAAATACAATGATTGATTATAATTCCATTGAAATAGGTGACTTAAATCCTTTCCAAGTTTTGAAAAAATATAATTTGCCATCAACAGAATTACCAACAATTTCTAAACTATATTTTGAGAAACAAAAAGAAGAAAATAGAAAAAGTATTTTGAAGAAAAGATCAGCTTCGAAAGAAGGACTTATAAGTTCAATTTCATCAAACACTATTTTACCAAAGAAATCTGACCATAATTCTTTAAGTTCGGTTAAAAATGATTTATATCCCAGGCATCATAGTAGCTCAACATACAAAGGGAACAATGCTTCAAATACTGATAACATAGATTCAAAACATTTGTTTGGTAAAAGCATCGATCTTTATAATGATTATCCAAGTCAACGTGAAGCATTAGCACTAATTGACATAAATAAAAATTATAACCAGAATAATATTGATGAAAATAAAAGAAACAGAGAATATCAGCCCTCTTTTGAGAAATCAAAAATTCATATCTCTGAATCAAAAGAGCTTCCTAACCCTCCATCCTCTCGTAATACGCCCGTATATCAAGATGACAAGGAAGCTCACAAGAAGATCAAGAAGGTTGAAATTGTGGAGCCTATAATTTCATCGGCAAGAAAATCAAAAAATGTTGTTTCAGTAAACGATATTGAATACGAAAGGATTGAATTATTAGGAAGAGGTGGTTCTTCAAAAGTTTATAAAGTTAAAAATACCAATAACAATAAAATATATGCTATGAAGCGTGTAGTTTTTGATGAGTTTGATGACACTAGTGTTGATGCATTTAAAGGTGAAATTGAATTATTAAAAAAATTGGAGAACGAGAAAAGAGTCGTGAAACTGATTCAGTATCAGATGGAGAATGGAGTATTATACCTAATCATGGAATGTGGGGATCACGATCTGTCCCAAATTCTTAACCAGAGGATGAATATGCCTTTGGATATTGATTTTATTAGATACTATTCTAGAGAAATGTTGAAATGTGTCAAAGTAGTGCACGATGCAGGCATCGTTCACTCTGATCTAAAACCAGCAAATTTTGTATTGGTGAAAGGGATTTTAAAAATAATTGATTTTGGTATCGCAAACGCAGTACCTGATCATACCGTAAATATTTATCGTGACACACAGATAGGTACCCCAAATTACATGGCTCCTGAAGCATTGGTCATGTTAAATGATAGTGATAATACTGAGAAAAAAAATAGGTGGAAAGTTGGTAAACCATCCGATATTTGGTCATGTGGTTGTATCATGTACCAAATGTTTTACGGGAGGCCACCTTACGGTGCCTTTCAAAACCAAAATAGATTATTAGCAATTATGAATCCAGAAGTCAAGATTGTTTTTTCTGAAAAGACCTCGAAGAATGAAAGAGTACCAAGAACAGCTCTTGATACAATGAAAGCCTGTTTAGTGAGAAATCCGGATAAAAGATGGACAGCTGATGAAATATTGAATGCTTCTTTCCTAAATCCAGTTATGGTAACTCCATACATTGTTCGCGATTTGATAAGGAACGCAGTCTATTATGGGTCAGATCAAGGATCAGTGACAGATGATAAAATCATAGAACTAGCTGATGACGTATTAAGCCGTTTAGCTGATTTCAAGTTGTAATATTTAAGCATTATATATAATAGTTATATATTAATAAAAACGTTTTTTGCATTATTAACTTTTATATTTTGTTATTATTTTTGTTTTTCTTGGTAGTAAAAGAAAATAAAGTAAAAATTAATTGAACGAATAAACAAAAAAACAAATTTGTGAAATAAATATAAATTTTAAGATAAAGTTCATTTGAATTGTTATATCTTTATTTATCATTGTACAGATGTGCTATATTTATATATCATCATATGGATTAAATTAACTAATATTTTCTTCTCTTAGAAGGACGAGCATTTTTGGATTGCTTTTTTTCCTTTACCATTCTATCTTTTCTGATTTGTGCAGGTGTCTTCAACTCTGACCTGGCACCATTGTTATTGTAACCCTTAACTTGAACACCTCTATCTAGAGCATTTTTAACCTTCTTCTTTTGGCTTTCATAATTATCTCTGTGTTTATCTGGCATTATTGGAGCTTTGTTTTGTTTATGTTTAAATCTTCCACCAAAAGTTCTACCGCTTTGAGAATTACCTGTTACATCACTCAATAAGTTAGTTGGAATACTATCTTCTCTTGCACCAGCCTTTAATGGCTTAATATGTCTTGCTTTAGACCATTCATCAAACTTACCAGACTTGAAACTTGCTGGAATCTTTTGACCACCTTCACCAATAATGTACTTCTTATTATCTAGACCGTTAGAATTAACATATTTTTTTCTGCTCTTATCCCATTTAATATTAACAGTCTGTTTATGAACTTGAACTTTATCGTCATTATTCAAATCATATGCAGCTTGAGCCGCATCATTTGTGAAACCGCTTGATATATTCAATTGCTTGTCTTGAATTTCACCAGCTGGTGCATAGTGACTTAAGAAGAATTGAGGATCTTTATAAGTTTTTGGCTTTTTCTTTCTAGAGTTTTGTTCTTCTAATAATTTATCAGCATCCTCAAAAGAATCTAATACTTCCTTAGATATAGTATAACCACTTTCATGTTCATCCCCTTTTAGTACCTCATCTTCTAAAGCATGAGTTAAACCAGCTAATCTTTCTTTTTCAAGTAACTTTCTCCTTTCTGTTGCTTTCCTCTGAATTGGAGCCAACTGTCTTCTTCTTCTATTCATTAAAATGGCTGTTTCATCTGTAGGATTTCTACCGAATTCAAAAACCGTTTCTTTGTTATTTCTATTTTGGAACTTAGACAAGAAATCCAATTTTTCCTTCTCTAGATTTTTACCAAACATAATATGTTGTTCATCCCATCCAGATGTTATAATTTCTTTACCTCTTTTAATAGATTCAGGTGAAGCAGCAGTACGGGTTCTAAAATATAACTTTTCAGCCTTTAATGCAGTCTTCTTAGCCATTTGTAAATCAAAACTTGCAGACATAATATTTTTATATAGATCACCAACATCTTCAAGTTCTAAACGTGGGCATGATCCTAAAATTATTCTACTAGTGTAAGATGGCTTAGGAGGTTGGAATTTGAATTCTTCATTTCCGGCTGCAACCCACTTAGCCTTAGTTATTTCACAAGTAGCATCATACATAGGAGTTAACAAAACCTTTTTACCCAAAAACAACTCTAAATCCAATAAATATGGTAACTCAGTTTCCGAGGCAATAGAATAAGCCCAACCCTTATTACCAGCTCTTGCAGTTCTACCAACACGATGAACAAAAATCTTCGAGGATGCTGGTAAGGAATAGTTGATAACGTTAGCTAACATTGGAATATCCACACCTCTTGCGGCAACATCGGTAACGACCAAAATGGAGGTCAAACCAGCCCTGAAATTGAACAATTGATGCTTACGAGCATGTTGATCTAAAGTACCATATAAATAAGAAACTAGATAACCACAATCTTTCAATAAATTAGAAATATATTCGACATGATGACGGGTTGGGACAAAAATAATCGTAGCTTTTTCGGAAGGCAGTTCATTAGCAGAAGGTAGTTTTACTCTTGGAAATTTATTATACTTTCCTTTTTTTTGTTTTTTATCACTATCAGGATCTTCATTCTCAGAATCACTTTCATCACTTCTTTTATTAGATGCATTTAGTTTCCTTATTTCTTCTTCAGTACCAACTTCTAGTTTTATAACATTCTGTAGAAGAAATAGTAATGTTGATTCTCTTTCTTCATTTTTAGTGCTGAAAAATGCAAGTTCTAAATTCTCTGAAATCTTTGACTCAGCATCCAATCTAACTAGAACTGGATTGGTCAAACCAGCTTTAGCAAAATCAACTAAAGAGTTTGGTAAAGTAGCAGAAAATAATAAAGTTTGTCTACTTAATGGTAAAGATGCTAATAATTCATTTAATTGTTCTTGGAAACCCATTTCAAATAATCTATCAGCCTCATCAAAAACAACGTATTCCACAGTTTTCAAATCTAAACTCATTTCAACCTTCAAATGTAAAAATCTACCAGGAGTGGCTACAATAACATCTGGATTTGACATCATCATACTGAATTGGTCTTCCAAAGAGTCACCACCAGTCAACAATACACTTCTTAGTTGAGTACCTCTTGAAAAATCTTTGAAAACTTTGTGAGTTTGCATTGCCAATTCTCTTGATGGAGACAGAATAACAGCACGAGCACCAATTTTACCAGAATGAGTCTTTAGCTTTTCAATCATTGGCAATACAAAAGCTGCTGTTTTACCTGAACCTGTTCTTGCCATACCAACAATATCTCTCTTTTGTAAAATCAATGGAATAGTCTTACGTTGGATCGGAGTTGGTTGTCTAAAACCTTTTTTATTAATATTAGACAATATAACTTTTGACAAACCAAAACTCGGGAAACTACCTTTCTTATGCTTCGATTTATCTTGCATGTTGGTAGAAAAATAGTCATTGACATCATCATCGTCATCATCATTCAACCCACTTTTTTTAGCCTTTTTATCATCTTCATCATCAGACATTTCCAATAATGGGAATGGATTTGAGCTTTTCTTAGAATCATTTTTTTTGGTAGCCTTTTTCTCAGATTCGTCATCACTATACTCAATCACATCTTGGACTTCATTATCAGGTGCAAATGAATCACTATCATCATCACTATCACTAGTACTTTCATCTTCACTTGAATTAAATGCAATGCTCTTAGTTATATCAACACCGTTATCTTCAAAATCACTTCCACTGTCACTGTCACTGTTCTCAACAGGAAGTGCTCTTTTACGGTTCAAACCAACAGCCATTGTAGTATACGTGACTAAATTCAAAATTATCCGTAAATAGATCTTTAAAATGAATTTAATTCAATAACATATCCAATATAAGATTATAAATATAAACTACTATCTTCTTATATACTGAAAACTTTTTATGACAATAATTTTTCAATCTCATCTCATCTCATCTCATCGCAAAATAAAATTTTCAACTGTGTCGCTATCAATTTTGAAAAATTTCTTCAGTGAAAAGACCGCAGAAGGAGTGGGATACATACACTCAGTCTAATATCCATCTATTCAAGTAAAGATACATCTGATTCAATAGGTTAAAGAGCTTGAACAGCTAGTGACCAATTACAAAGAATTTATTCCTACCTCGAAACCAATTCTTGGCTTGTTCCCAACCATTCCGATACTAGATACAATGCCTAATTCGTTAAAGTTCATAGGAAATGCTAATAATCAAGTATTTTGGTGACGGAACCTCATTAATCTGGTGGTTATTCTAGGCAAAGTTAGATTCTATAACTCTTGATTTATTCAACCTTAATAGTTACTTCTACTCTCATTAGTATAAGCCATTGGGTCTATATATAGTTAGTTATGGCAGTGAGAGACTAATTACACGTGACACACTGTTTTTAACCAACGTCGAATTGTGAGACGAACGGTATATAAAAGACATGAATTTGAACAATAATGTTCTTTTAAGTTATCCAGTTACTCAATAGCAATAAAGTATTTATATTTATAGCCATTGAGTAAATTAAGAGAGTCTTTTGATACCATGGTTTATGAAAAGGAATTGTTGGTAGCTACTCAAGCAGTCCGTAAGGCTTCGTTATTGACTAAGAGAATTCAAGGACAAGTTATTGCTCATAGAGATTCAACAACGATCATTAAGAGTGATAGTTCTCCTGTTACGATTGGTGATTATGCAGCCCAAACGATAATTATCAATGCGATCAAATCGAATTTCCCAGATGATAAGATTTTGGGTGAAGAAAGTGCCACTGGTTTACCAGATGAGTTTTTATCAGAGATTTTGAAGGAGATTAAAGACAATGATAAGGTTTTCGATGAAAGCTATAAAAGTGATTTTGTTTTCAAGAACATTGAGTATCCGTTGGATACTATTGATGATGTGAGAAAGATTATCAATTTAGGTGATTACAAAGGTGGTAGAAGTGGGAGATTTTGGTGTTTGGATCCTATCGATGGTACAAAAGGTTTTCTAAGGGGTGAACAATTTGCAGTTTGTCTTGGGTTAATTGTTGATGGTATTACTCAGGTTGGTGTTTTGGGTTGTCCAAATTTATCGTTAAAGAGTTTTGGTGGGGAAGAAGATATTAGTGGTTATGAGGAATTTGGCTATATCTTCCGTGCAGTAAGAGGATCAGGTTCATTCTATCAACCTAGTTCAATTCCAGTCGAGAACAATTCCAACTGGAAACAATGCCATGTAAGACATCTAAAGGAAACTAAAGATATGGTGTCGTTGGAAGGTGTTGAGAAAGGTCATTCATCCCATGGCGAACAATCCCAAATCAAACAACAGCTAAACATAACCAAAACTTTGAACCTAGATTCCCAAGTCAAATACTGTTTACTAGCCAGTGGTCTTGGTGACGTCTATCTACGTTTACCAATCAAATTATCCTTCCAAGAAAAAATCTATGATCACGCTGCAGGTAACGTTATTGTCCATGAAGCAGGAGGTATTCACACCGACGCAATGCAGAACGTTCCTTTGGATTTTGGTAACGGTTTAACTTTATCCACAAAAGGTGTCATAGCATCAAGTGGACCAAAATCATTACACAACCTTGTAGTTTCGATTTCCAACAAAGTCATCTCTTCAAGAACTACCACCGAATAAGAGACACAAAAAACATATGTCCAAAGACAGAGTCATATAAATGAGAAGGAATATACATATAGAGATTGTATTTATGTTTACAGATACATTTTTTTAGACAGAAATGTTCCTGTACATATATATTTATATATATTAGCAATTATAGCGATAATATATAATTTGAATTTGCCTGCGCATGTTTCTCAGCTCCATTTAACATGCGCCACATGTACTACACACCTGTCTAAGTACAAATATTATTAGTAACATAATACGTAGTACCTTCACCAAAATTCGTTTCTCAACAGGTTTAACTGGACTGCGTACTTTCTCTGCCTTACTGTGAGAGAAATCGGGCAGTCCCTATGCAAACCAGAACTGTCCATTAACGGTAATTCAGATCTCACACGGAACCCAGAAGGCGGGGTTTTCCGTGTTTGCTGCAGACGTTTCCGTTTAATTTCCTGTAGTGCGGGCAATTTACTTCGTTATATGTCTCGAGGAAATTTTTTTTTTTGGGAAAGAAATGAAAATTCTATTTTTTAGATTATATAACATGAAAAAGAAATCATTAAATCTATATTAAACCTAATATATAAGAAGTTAGTAATCATTCTTTAATTTGTGAAGATATAGTGTTCTTTTAAGGTACAGTATAGTTGAATCTATGCAAATAGAGAATAATAAGGGTGAAAAAAAAATCAAGAAACACATTCATTAAAGTAATACTAGACGCACAGACATATATGTATATGAAAATTTCAAAACAGGTTATTAGTTGTTAAATGAATATATCAGAAGTTGAGTTTAAAGACTATGAATCTCTGTTAAAATGGGAGCTGCCCATTATGAACCGGCGTGCTCGAATCAACGCTAATCTGAGAAATACTTCTAGTTTGAATGTTGCGTTGGGGTTGCCTGGTATGTTCCAAGTGTTCCCTCGTGGTATTTCAGATAAGCTACAGGAAGTTGCGATTTCATTTTCTTCCTTTTCGATCCTTTGTGGTGTAATATCATTATTCATGCTGTGGCATTTCGATAAAAGACATAAGGTGTTCAGACATGAGTTGATTACGTATTTAGTAATATGTAATTTCATCAAGACGACAATATTGATGATTTATCCAATTGTGGTTAGAAACAATATAGAGAGGATGGGGGTTCCAGTTTTTTATAATATTCTGGGGTTTTTCACGGCATTTGCTATTGAAGGTGCTGATATGGCTATCTTGGTATTTGCTATTCATTTTGCATTATTGATTTTCAAACCTGAAATGAAATGGAAGAATAAGAATACTGATAATATCGAAGGTGGTTTATACAAGTTTCGTTATTATATATGGCCATTTTCTGTGGTTTTTCCATTAACACTTGCATCATTAGCATTCATTGACTATACAGTAATCTATTACAGATTATTAAACCAGTATACTGAGATTGTTTATGATAATAATAGATTGGATTTCCCGTTTCAAGCAAGGAAAGGTGGCTACAAACCAACTGCTACTATGTGTTCGTTGCCACCAACACCCATTTGGTATAAATTAGCACTGAGTTGGGGACTAAGATATATGATTGTCATCACTATTCTCGTAACATACATTTGCATTTATATTAGTATATCAAGACAAAGTTCTAAAATTAAAATTGCGATGACTCAACTAGGATATGTTCCCCGTGAAAGCATAGATCTTAATACTAATAGATTTACTAGGAAACTAAAAAGATCTTTTCAATTTTTTGCACAATTAGTAACACCAATTATTGAACGAGAGAAAGATGATAGTGCTATGGAATCTGATGAGGCAACACTAGCTAATTTTGAGAATGGAGATGTTCAAGCTGGCTTACATATCCATTCTTTGGATGAGGAACCCCATCCTTGTAATAATACAAACAATAGTAAAAACGAAATACATATTCAACTACAGGAGAGTCCAACTACAGGGGGATCAATACCCACAAATTTTCCAAAAGTTGAAGTTGACAATTTGCAACGAGGTTTGAGGAAAGAGACCTATTTAGCAATGATAAAGCGGAGAAATGCAATCAAAAGAAACTTGAGATCGATTTTCATTTATCCTTTCTCTTACATTTGCTTATGGGCATTTCCTCTTGCAATTGATGCAACACAATATAGTTATGAAATCAAATTTGGTCCAATAATTTGGCTTGCTGGTATTGGTGCTGCTGTTTATCCTTTAAGTTCTGCTGTGGATTTGCTCGTATTTTGTTACCGTGAAAAACCATGGAAACATTCCTGGTATCATGCAGAACAAGAAGCTATTTTCAATCAATACATTTGTAAAAGCCTACTTTCAGCGGATGACATAATAAAATTATGTAACAGTAAATTGGGAAAAGCAGGTTGGTACTACTACTCAAACCCATCAAATGAAATTGGAATAATATCAGAGATACTGTTGAAACTAAACTTTTTCAAAAAGCCAAAGGAAAATCAACAGGAAACCTCGAACGTAGCTACAGGGCAAATATCTGTTAATGGAATTCTTCTTTCGAATAATGAAAGTTTAATCAGCGATGATAAATTTTCAAAATGTTCATCTAAACACTCAGATCTTTTAGAAGCCTATCAGAGTGATATTGTAGGATTACCTAAAATATCTTTATTCTGGAAAATAGTCCACTGTATTCCTATGTTATATGGTGTCAATTTATTTGAAATCAATCAGAAATTAATCGACAAAAGAGAAAAGGAAGGTTTTATGTCACTTAAGTGTTCTGTAGTAAAGAAACCAGAGACAGCTAAGTACGCAACCGATACTAATAACGATAATTTGCTAACTTCATCTAGATCAACCGATGTAGATAATAACATGAATGAAACGGGGGAAGTCACATATTCGATCAATTTCTCGAATATCAAGTTGAATAATATGGATTTTTCAGACGTTGTACAAGACTCCAACATTAAAAATAATAATTCACTTCCTCTGAAACAAATCGATGGTAAGCTAAGTCTTATGGAATTCTTGAGAGATGACAAATAGCCTTACTTGCTTTCGTTTTGTTCATGGAATTGCTACACTCCAAAGAGATTTATCATAAATTCAATGTTTATTTAACAAATAACCAAAGAATATTAGTATATCAATAATATAATAGCATATAATAAACATTTATCAAATATAATATTTATCATTCTTTTTATTATATATGGTGCTTAGTATGGCATTAGTGCTTATTTCCATATTTTATACAACTAAAAAATAAAAAATTCCAACAATGGGATATTGCGAAGACTTTGAAAGAAGAATGTTCAAAGTTCTTTAACTTGTAAATACTATTAAAAGAGTGAATGTATGCATTCTGTTAGCAGATAGAGAATATTTGTATGCTTGTTTGCTATATAAAAAAGTGTTCAGGTTTTAAAAGGAATATTTACGCACTAGTGAATAGAGATATGTCGAATATATCAAATCCAAATGAAGAGAGAAGTTCTGAAAGTTCAAGTAGTTTAAGTCAATTATCTGAGTTTGATACCCATTATTTGAATGATAGAGAAAGGGCCAAACAAGAGAAGTTAAGCAAACAAATCAATCAGAACAAAAGAGCCAAAAAAAACACTTCAAATTTTGTTCAAACTGAACTACGTGATAAAGCAGGATTCAAATTAAAAGTTGCTAATACCAATTCAAATAGGAATAAACAAGAAGATCCAGATTTTGAAGTACAGATCGATGGTCAACTTAGAAGAATAACTCCTTATTTGTTCACATATAAAACTTTTTGTAAGTTAAGATGGAGGGATAAGAAGTTGATTGATGTGTTTTTAAGTGAATTTAGAGATCGAGAAGAAAGTTATTATATAAAAACTATCGAGGCAGGTAAAGTATTTTTGAATGATAAACCAGCAAATTTAGACAGTATCATACGTAATGGGGACTGTATAACACATCAGATACATCGTCATGAGCCCCCAGTTACAAGCAGACCTATTAAAACTGTTTTTGAAGATGAAGATATATTGGTTATCGATAAACCTAGTGGTATTACTGTACACCCAACCGGTAGATTTAGATTCAACACTATTACCAAAATCTTGGAGAAGAAACTGGGATATTCTGTCCATCCATGTAACAGACTGGATAGATTAACAAGTGGTTTAATGTTTTTAGCAAAAACACCCAAAGGAGCAGATGAAATGGCTGACCAATTGAAGGCAAGGGAAGTTACGAAAGAATATATTGCTCGTGTAGTTGGAGAATTCCCAGTTGAAGAAACGACAGTCGAGCTACCATTGAGATCAGTTGACCCAAGAGTTTCCTTAAATGCAGTATGTGATATGGGTTATGAAAATGCAAAGCATGCAAAGACAATTTTTAAAAGAATCAGTTATGATGGTAAGACTAGTATTGTTAAATGTAAACCACTTACCGGTAGAACACATCAGATAAGAGTACATTTACAATATATCGGCCATCCAATTGCAAATGATCCAGTGTATTCCAATCCAGAAATTTGGGGTCCAAATTTAGGAAAGGGTGGTGTCAATGATTACGCTCCAATCGCTGATAAATTAGATATAATCGGCAAAACAAAAACAGCTGAAAGCTGGTTTTTTTCAGATGCAGATGGTGAAATGTTATTACCAGGAAAACAATGTGAAGTATGTGAAACCAATTTGTACAGTGATCCTGGTCCAAATGATTTGGACTTATGGCTACATGCATTTCGTTATGAATCCACTGAACTAGATGAAAAATCTCATACCAAAAAATGGAGTTATTGCACCGAATTCCCATCATGGGCAGTTGAACCAAACGTTAAATATATGCAAATGGCATTAGATGAAGCAAAAAAATGTGAACCGAGTACAACATCATTTAGCGTCGGTGCTGTCTTAGTGAACGGTACAGAAATTTTATCAACAGGTTATTCAAAAGAATTACCAGGAAATACACATGCTGAGCAATGTGCATTAGAGAAATATTTCATAAGAACTAACTCCACGACAGTGCCAGAAGGGACTGTCATATTCACCACAATGGAACCATGCTCAGAGAGATTGAGCGGAAACGAACCATGTCTGAGCAGAATAATAAAACAACACGGAAATATAGCAACAGTATTTATCGGTATAACTGAACCTGATACTTTCATCAAGAATAACACAAGTTTAAGAGACCTATTAAAACAAAACATAGAGTATATCACAATTCCTGGTTTTGAAAAAGAATGCATTGAAGTTGCTACTAATGGTCATCCACCGAAATAAAAAAGTGAATCCACTTAAGATAATTGTAATATTATTATAGATTAGTACAATAGTTAGCAATAATATATGTAATGTCATTTTAAATAAACTTCTGCACCATTGAGTTAGTTGCTTAAATACAACACCAGCTAATTTGATGTCTTTCACGTGATAATAATTGAAACTTTTTATCTAACACCGAAGGTGCGATGAATTCAACCAAACTTTTACGAATTGAAGCCAAATGTTCAACAGTTCATGGCCCAGTTAATGTCTTTGAACTGCGATTGAAGTCAATTCAAATACTTGAGCTAATTATATTGTTATTCTAAAACTAATTTATTTAATTTAATTGAAGTTTTGAATTTGAGAAACACGATATTAACACTAAGCAAAAAAAAAGTTCTGATTGAAAAATGTCAAAGAGAAGAGGTGCTTCGAAGGCTAAACCAAAGTCTGCTTCTGCTATTCCAGCTAGCAGTAGTAACTTTTTGGAGGCTTTGAAGTTATATGAATCCAAGAATTATAAGAAATCATTGAAAATTTTAGAAGGTATTTTGAAGAAGGACAGTTCCAATGTCGATGCCTTAGCTTTGAAAGGTTTAGATTTATATTCTACTGGTGAGTTCGATGAAGGTAAGTCTTATGTTAACAATGCTGTAGGTAAAATCAAGAGTTTCAAGGCCTCTCCGATTTGTTGTCACGTTTTAGGTATTTATATGAGATCGACTAAGAATTATGCTGATTCCATCAGATGGTTTCAAGCCTCTTTGGATAATGGCTCCAATAACCAACAAATCTATAGAGATTTAGCCACTTTACAATCTCAAATTGGGGACTTTAAAGGTGCTTTGGTTTCTAGGAAAAAATACTGGGAAGCCTTTATGGGATTCCGTGCTAATTGGACCAGTTTAGCTGTTGCACAAGACATTAATGGTGAAAAACAACAAGCTGTTAATACATTATCCCAGTTTGAGAAGTTAGCTGAAGGTAAATTAGGTGAACCTGAAATGTACGAAAATAATGAGTGTCTTATCTATAAGAATGATATCATGTACAGATCTGCTGGCACAAATGTTGAGAAACTAAATAAAGTTTTAAAACACTTAAATGATCATGAAAAAGATATTTTCGATAAGTATGCTGTTTTAGAAAGAAAAGCTAGCATTCTAATGAAGACTGGCGAATTTAAAGAAGCATCGAAAGTTTACAGAGCTTTGATTAAAAGAAACCCTGATAATGTAAAATATTACAAATTGTTAGAAGTTTCTTTAGGTATTTCTAATGATAAATTGTTAAGAAGAAAAGTTTACGAGAAATTAGCTAAATTCTATCCAAAAGCAGAACCACCAAGATATATGCAATTATCATTTATTGATGATGAAAGTGTTCTGAAAGAAAAATTAAGCGATTATTTAATTTCTCAACTTAAGCGTGGGGTTCCAGCTACTTTCTCTAATATTAAACCTCTATATAGACAAAGATCTGATATTATTCCTAAGTTAGCTGAGGGTATTATCACTGAATATTTAAGCACTCTAGATGCTACCACTAACCCAGTTCCATTTATCTGGACAAATTACTACTTAGCTCAACACTTCCTATTTTCAAAGGACTTTACAAAAGCTCAAGAGTTCATAACTACAGCTATCAACCATACACCAACTATGGTTGAATTCTACATATTGAAAGGTCGTGTATTAAAGCATATGGGTTTGTTATCTGATGCCGCAGCAGCTGTTGAAGAAGGTAGAAATTTGGATTTGCAAGATAGATTCATCAACTGTAAAGCATCTAAATATTATTTGAGAGCTAATAATATTGAAAAAGCAGTCGAAGTTGCTTCTTTATTCACCAAAAATGACGATGCAGTTAATGGAGTCAAAGATTTACATTTGGTTGAAGCTTCATGGTTTATTATAGAACAAGCTGAAGCTTACAACAGATTATACTTAGATTCCAAACACAGGTTAGATGAATTAAAGGCTGCTTTGTCCGAAGTAGTTGAAGAAGAAAAAACTGAGGAATTACAAAAACTTAAGGAATTGGAATGGGAGACTTCTAAGTTCCAGGGTCTATCTTTGAAGAGATTTATTGCCATTACCAAGTTCTATAAGCAGTTTGAAGATGATCAATTGGACTTCCATTCTTATTGTATGAGAAAGGGTACACCAAGAGCTTATCTAGAAATGCTAGACTGGGGTAAAACCATTTACACAAAACCAATTTATGTTCGTGCCATGAAAGGTGCATCTAAATTGTATTTTGAATTAGATGCTAAGTTAAAGGCAACCTCTGAAGACACAATTTCACCTAAGATGAAAAGTAAGAGCAAGAACAAGAAAGATGCAGCATTGAATAAACGTAAGGATGTAGAAAGGAAAATTGTTATGGCCTATCCAGCAGATAAAGATGATGATGTTTTTGGAGAAAAATTATCAACTACCAAGAAACCAATTCAAGATTTCTTGGATACTTTTTTCACTGACTACAACAAACAAGCATCTGATGAAATCAAAGACTTTGTTTTGTCATTTGAGACTGAGTACAAAACTGGAAAACTAGCATTATGTGTCAGTGCTATTAACAAATATGCTAGATTAGTAGGTCCAAAGGCAAGTATCATTGGTGCCATGATTATTATCTTGGGTTTAGCTACTAAACAACCAGAGTTCGAGGATATCGCCAAGAAAGTCGCTATAAAGGCAATTGAAACAGAATATCCTGACATTCCAATTAGCACTTTGAACACTTCATCTGAATTCCTCAACTATTTCATTGAAAACTACAATACTAACAAATTGAATTCCCTATTACTTCTCAATGCTCACATCAAGGATGATTCAATCAAACAATTGATATTACAAAAAATTTCAACTTTTGAACCATACCTACAAAACAAGATTTTACAATATCAATTATAGAACTTATATTTACTCTTAATATGTATTTTGTAGTGTTTACAAGATAATTATCTTACCATTTATAACTTTTATAGCCAAATTCATGTTCTTTTACATAGTTAAGGTGCCAAACGTCTTATTATAACATTTTTTTTCAACTTGAAAAATAGTTTCACTACCTTTAAGAGACTTATAAAACACTTTTGCCATGGTATAAAAAGTGTAAATCGAGCACTACAAGATCCGAACCAATACTAATATATCACATATATCAAGAATTGAATTGTAGAATCTTTTAAATATTAATTTTGCACCGATTTTTGATTAATTTGAGGAATAAAAGCTAAGCCTAACTTTTGAACATTATGCCTTCTGTTCCTGATACTGATGAATTTGATGGACAAGGTTCCTCACAGGGACACACACAGAACATTACCATTGAACGCTTACGTCGTGATAATATCAATGATAAGATACAGGAGATTTTATCTTTAATCCCTACTGAATACTTTGAAGAATACCAAAGGACCAGGGCTAATACCAGTAGCACGGAGACGGATTATCCAAGTGAATGCAATACCCCAGCCCAGAAGGTTAAGGCTAGTGGTACCAAAGATGGTAAACCCAACAAGGGTCAAATATTGACGCAAGCAGTGCAATACATCATCCAGTTGCAAAACGAAATCGACACCAATAACAGGGCAGAAGTTGACATGTTAACTAGGATCCAAGAATTAAGCAAACAGAATGGTATTATAATCAATGATATCAATTTGGAGAACACAATTGCTGAAGAAATGTTGGCCAAGATAGGAGTCGGGCCATTGAGTGAACAGAGTGAACCACAACCTAAACTAAAAGAAAAAAGTGAACCTCAATCGTCACAAAAATTCGAGTATGGGGGTTACTCAGAATATGGAGACGGTTCTTAAAACGCACACACATCTCACTAGAGTAGTTTTAACTGCTATTCCCATTTACACATTTACAATCAGCCAAACTCTGAGTCTGAAACTTGTACTAACGCAAAAATTATGAGATTAAATAGGAACAAAGCCAGGGAATAACTAAAAGAGTGGTTTGATCAATATTATACCATGGTATATACCTTGGTTATAGCGGATAGCAACACTCTGGATCAACGTATTGTAACTATCTGGGCTGCTCCAATCACTGCTTGAAACTTTTCACGTGATGAGAAATAGGTTTCTTCATATGAATATATATTTTTAATACTGAAATTTTGGGCAACGAAATAAATCAAATAAACAAAATAGTGAAGACTACAATTGATAAATTATTTATTTACGTGATAAGTAAGTGTATATTAGATATATAATCAATTCTAAGGCCTTAAGGATTTATTAATTGTGTAGATAATTTTTATAGTTGCTTTCAGTTTGTGAAGTAACATTGGATGCTGATAAAGATAGGTGACAGTTGAACGTTTCAAAAATAACGAACAAACGAACAAATAAAGTTAATCAAATTACGAATAAACGCACCAGATGACGGAGAATGTATTTAATTATGTTACTAATAAGAGAGAACTACCGAATGATAATGATGATGTTCCATTGAGCTCTCTGCAGTATGAGAAAAAAGCGAAGTATGATCAGGAATATTCCACTAACGAAGATGTTAATAAGAGCTCAGCAAAAGTTGAGGGCAATTTGGATGATACCTCTAAAAAATACAGAGATGTTTTAAGACCTAAGTTTCCAGAACATGCTGTTAAGATATATCAGGATAAGTATAGTAATAAATTTATTTTACCTCCTTTTCAAAGAGAGGATATGTTAAATGCTAGGATGTTCTTGAAATACTATGGACTGCGAAAATTTTTGGATACCTATTTACCTGAACAATTGAACACGTTATACTTGTACCATATTATTAAGTTATTAGGTTTTGAAATCAATGATTCTTATTTGCTGACTTCATTATATAAAGTGATCGAAACAGATCGTGTAAAAATTGATAAATTTTTTGAAGACAATAAGGACAGTCTGGATGTCACAACTGTAGAATTCAAACCAGTATTAGATTCAGAGGATAGTGATCCGTTGGGAAAGAAGCATGCTATTCGTCTGATCAAGGATTTACAAAAAGCTGTTAATAAAATTTTATGTACAAGAATCAGATTATCGAATTTTACAACACCTATGGATTTCGTTAATAGGTTAAAGGATGCAAAGAACATTTTAGTTTTAACTGGTGCAGGTGTTTCAACTTCATTAGGTATTCCAGATTTTAGATCTTCGGAGGGTTTTTATTCAAAAATTAAACATTTAGGTCTAGATGACCCACAAGATGTTTTTAATTTTGATATTTTTATGCAGGATCCTTCAGTTTTTTACAATATTGCACACATGGTTTTGCCTCCAGAAAATATTTGTTCACCATTACATAGTTTCATAAAGATGTTACAAGATAAAGGTAAACTATTAAGAAATTACACACAAAATATCGATAATTTGGAATCATATGCTGGTATAAAACCTGAAAAATTAGTTCAATGCCACGGTTCCTTTGCCACAGCATCATGTGTGACCTGTCATTGGAAGTTACCTGGTGAAAAAATCTTTAATAATATCAGAAATATGGAGTTACCACTGTGTCCATATTGTTATCCAAAAAGAAAACAATATTTCCCAACAGAAGTAGTAAATGACACTGATAGTGCTGATAAAGTATATGGAGTAACCAGTCATTACGATTCAGACTTCAATAGATTCAGTTCATTGGGTAACCTTCAAAAATCATGCGGTGTCTTAAAACCTGATATCACTTTCTTTGGTGAAGCTTTGCCTTCAAAGTTCCATAAAACTATTCGTGAAGATATTCTAGAATGTGATTTGTTAATATGCATTGGAACAAGTTTAAAAGTTGCACCTGTATCAGAAATTGTGAATATGTTACCAGCACATGTACCACAGGTATTAATAAATAAAGACCCAGTCAAGCATGCTGAATTCGATATTTCTTTCTTGGGATTATGTGATGATGTTGTTGCCAACATCACTGAACAATGTGGCTGGGATATACCACATAAAAAATGGTCAACATTAAAAGAAACAAAATTCGATTGTATAGAAAATGATAAAGGTGTTTATTCAATTTCTCCTGTCGAATCTACCCAATAAATATCCCCTCAAATGGATTCTTTCATTTAACATACTCATACAAAAAGTTACCTATTAATTTTTCAAGCCAATTTCAATTCTAATTCTGTATTCATACTGAATCTTTTATATATTTATATCACTTCTATACTTATTCTGAGAATACTAAATCATTATGCATATTTTTTTGATAGTTAATGGTTATGTACATAGTTAAGCGTAAAAGTGAAAAATTATAAAAAGTTACTTAACTTTTAAAGTGATGTTTAAAAGTTAATATCTACTTAAATAGCATTGATCTTTAGGAAAAGATAGTGATACTAGCTAATAGACATACTGATGGATTACCAAAATAGGGCAGGTTCCAAAAAAGGTGCTGGTGGAATTGCATCTGATGCTCAGTTAAATTTACAAAGGCGTAAAAAGGTTGATGAGCTTTTAAGAGAAGGTGAGGAAGTGCCATATACATTTGAAGGGGATGACACTGATTTCTTAAATGCTGAAATATCTGGTAGTTTAGCTAAGAAGGATCCCTATATTTACAAAAATCATTCTGGTAAACTTGTCTGTAAATTATGTAATACTATGCATATGTCATGGACAAGTGTTGAACGTCATCTGAAAGGTAAAAAGCATGGCTTAAATGTGATAAGACGTGGCACTTTGGTTAACAAACATATGACCAAATCTAATTTAGGTTCTGATGCTAATGATATCCATATACAAGAATTTCAAAAATCTGTTGAACTTAGAAGAAAAAATATTAAATCGAATAATGTAGAGCCACTGTGTAAGTTGAGTAAGATTCAAGACGAAGAATCAGGACTGTATGGAATTGCCATTCAAGTAGATTATACCATGGAGGATGAGTCTAATGATTCAAAAAAGTTCAAAGAAGATGATCAGGAACTGCTGCAACCATTCATTAAAATTGTATCAAAACTCGAGCTGATGGCTGACACAGATGCAGCTGAACAACCTGGCCAAGACAAACATAAAAATACGAATAAAGAACAGACTAAAAATAGTAATTTGGATAATAATGCTAATACTGTTACACAAGAGGGGAATATAAATGAAAAATATTTAGTGATAGCATATGAACCATTCAATAACATTGGGCTTAAGTTACCTGCAAATGATATCGTAATCGATGCAGCTTCTAGCACAGAATTGAATTCATTCGAGACATTTAATGAAAAATGTACTTACTGGGATAAACATTCTAAATATTTCTACATCCAATTTTTCTTCAAAAAGGATTAATTTGCTGTATAATGTTGAGACCTGAATCAACATGATAAATAAAAATATTTAGATCTGCATTTTGTTTAACATACTTTCAATATAATCATTTATATGGGCAACTAATAATGAATATTGATCTTCGATCTGATCAATTTCCAATCTGTAGTCTTGTTGCATTTGTTCAATTTCTTGCTCAATGCCTTTTAATTCTTTGTTAATTAAATTTTCCTGAATATTTCTTTCCCCTTCTTTAAACTCCTTTAGAGTTTCTTCGTTGTACTTTTTCTTCAATGCTGTTAAATTTGTATCATTCTCAATAGTTTCTTGCTCATGTTGAGTCTTTAACTTTGATGATTTTTCCATTTGTGCATCTAATTGTTTATTCAATAATTGCAGCTTATAACTAATATTGGAGTTCAGTAAAGTTTCCAACTTTTCATTTCTTAGTTTTAGCTGTTTTTGAAAATTTAGTAAATCTTGTTCATCCCTATTTTTTTGCTCCAGATCAGTTGAAACTAACCTAATAATATCATACAACTCCTCAATAATATTTTGTAAACTTGTAATTGAATGCTGTACATTTTTTTGCTTTTCCTTTAACGACTTTAGTTTTTCCTCGTTTCCATCTAAATGGTTCTTTAAATCTTTTATCTTGTTATTAATGTCGAATAAATTTGCAGTTGTATATTTTTCTAGTTTACTTTTCTCAGATTCTAATTCAATGTATCTAAAATTGACAGTTTCAAGATCTTTGAAAAGATCATTCTTAGTCTTCTTATAATTGTCGTAATTATTTTTCAAATGCTCCTGTGTATCTGTCAATTTTTTCAATTCATTTTCCAAAAAAACATTTTCCTTATTCAACCTTTCTAATTCTTCTTGGTTATTCTCTGAATCTACAAAAGGCGACTCATCGTTCTTATTTCCATCATTTTGTGATCGTGACTTTAGAGAATATTGATTTTTAATCTTCTGTAAATAATTGAATTTGTGGAATGTAGATGTCAGTTCATCCAACAATACACCTGATTTTTCAATAATATCTGTACAATCTTCCATTTTTTCTACACGAAACCTTGCAAAATTCACAACAGCACTTAGCAATCGTTGAACCCTTTGGGACTCAGGCTTGTACAAATCCATGATATTGAAATCCGTCACACCAATATTTAAGAAAAACTTGAAACATATCTTATTCAACACCAACACATGTAATGCATTGTTTTCACTGGAATCATTCACAGACTCTTCATCATTTGTGCCAAGCGCAAGCATATGATCTGCAGAAAGACCCATATAACTCTCAATAATTTGCTTATAAAGAGTGATTATATATTCAGAAGATGGTCTTCTAATATTGGACTCATTAGCCATGGAAAAATCACATTTCTGCAGAGTAGATACAATCTCAGAAACATCTAAGATAGGAAAAGTATACTTACTCATTTCAAAAAACAAAATAAAGTTCAGTCAAATCGATGTAAACTACACAAAAAACCACCTTAAGCTCCTAAAAAAAATCCAAAACAACTCTAATCACTTATACCTTATAGGATACCCAGAATTGACCTTGTCTTCGACCCTAATTGTCAATAAACAGCTCTTTAAACTCATCAAAAGTGGTTGTTTTTATCTCATTTGTTCATTTTTGTTTACATAAATTTTGGTATTTCGCGATGATTAGTTTCAATTATTTTGCACGTGCTTTAAAATTTGCCGATGCCCTTCACTACAACCAACTTACCTCACTGTTAAGACCTTCTTATCCCGATAAAAATTCCAATTAACCTCTATTATATGCTTCTCAATCAATTGACCTCACTTCACCTTCCAGAACCGCCCTATAGACATCCCTCAACCAACTGGGACCCACTTTCTTAGAAGTCATCGGATCCAGAAGAACCAAGAATTGAATTATCTCGACAGCAAAAAGGTCTCTCCAAACCAAACTTGGACAGCAAACCATTCAACATTTAACTAAACCATTGACATCTCTTATAATGTCCTTGCATCTTCTTTTGTCCTATTACCAACTCAATGGCTTCATGTCAAGGATTATTTACAGTTGTTCCTAATTAGGAAATATCTCGAATTCTCGATGTTTCATGTTTCAGATCAACAAGTTTAACTGAAAACTCTTCAATTCCGGTGGTTCAAACTGGTGTGGACGGTGCTTTCAGACTTCCTGCTAGATCATTGACTAGTTACCATTCGATTAAGTATATAAGAGTTGCAGTTCTGATCAAAATTGAAGAATTTGGAATTCTTCTGTTGCAATAAGTGCCATAGTGAAAAATTGATGAAATATCGACATGTCTTTGGAAAATTCTGATATGCAAACAGGCAAATCTATCAATGCTAAGAGGTTGTCGTTAATGCTGGACTCGTTACAGGATAGTAGTGATGGAGCGTATAGAGGAGGAGGAGGGTTGCAGGCACCACCTGCTTTGACGGTTGAGAGTCCTGAGAGTGAGAATATTTCTCCTGGGAGGTATAGTATGTACTCAGTAGGGAACCGGTCCAGTTTTGTTTCTAGTTACAGTGGTGTAGTGCAGGAGGGGATCCCTGTTTCGTTTATCTCAAAGACTGGGAGGACAGGACAACATGCTGGAGATTCAGGATATAGTATCCCGACATTGCCAAAGTTGCCATCGCAGGAACAAGTGGATAGTTTTATTCCAGCAGATATGAAATCGGTTCAGTCTAGCTCCCCTGTTAGAAGATTCAATTCCAGTTCTTCAAACCCATTGCCATTGAATGAGAAACCTGCTTCAGTGATGAGATATGCCTCATTGAGATCTAGCGGTTCAGTTAAGAGCTCTTTGAACTTGAAGAGCATAATTATGGATTCACCAAATCCATCAGAAGATACAGCTACTGGAGTACCGGTTATCAATATCGATTCCGAGTCTAATCACAGTTCAGACGAACAAGACGAAGAAGATGATAATGATGAGGATACATCACTTCCTAAAATTAGGATAACATCTCGGGATAGAGATACTGATGTGGAATCCGTATCTTCAAGTGTGATGGAAACGTTAATCACAACTGTAGGAAGAGCCAATTCAGCTAAAGAGCCAATTAGGTCGGAAAGTAACACTTACAATCCCCCAATACCAAGAAGGAACTCCAGAAGGCCACGTTCAAAAATATTTGTTCCTGAAGCTGTACAAGAAACAATTAAACAAGAATCACAAAAAGAGAAAAATATAACCTCTCCAGTTGAGTCCACTCCACCAACTCCAGCATCCAATGACAGTTCATTGATGCCATCAATAACTTCTTATTTACAGCAAAAGGCAAAATCACTCAATATTCAACATGAATTATCTAACCCGATGAACCAAGTTGACATAGATACGTTCTCACAGATCATGGATGTAACTAATGGGACTCTTGTGGGGTCCGAGTTTGCAAAGCTTGACATGAAGACAGAGGAGAAGAGAATTCTAGAGAAACTAGTTGATGCATTAACAAGATTAGCTGCAGACATGATCATTGATCCGAAACGTTATGATGAAGGTCTCAACAGATTGGACAAAGCAACAAAAGATCTTGAAGGCTTTACCACTACCATATGACCATAAAAACACTACCCACCAAAGGACAAAGCCAATTAATGCATTAGAATACATATATCCATTCCACTCATCGACACATACACATACATACATACATACATACATATATATATATTAAAAAAACATTATATAGACACTTGTTTCATATAAAATCGTTTTCGTTTTAGCATAAAATAGCCAAAAATAATGATAAAACAATCAAACAAAAAGGGTTTCTAGTACTTATTACCACTTCTAAATAAGATTGAGGTCTTTGAAGGTGCTTATCTATGTATTTACGACAAGTTTGCTAACCAAAACTACTTATAACTTGGCAATAGTAGAATTTTTTAAGAGCTTGAAAAGTTTTAGAAAAATCTGAAACTATATTTCAAAGCAGTAAGTGTTAAAAAGTGTTTTAAAAGTAAGAAACAATAGTCCCAAACACTATACAACTGACGATAGAGGAGATATATTCATGGTTGTCAACGTTAGTGAGGTTATGAGGCCTCAAGTTTTCAGACTGTCTCGATTAGTATCAGTTCGAAGATTGCATGCTGGAATTGTTTATAGAGACTCAGCAAACAGTATGCTCAGCTCTGAAGCAGCTAAGACTTTTAAGAATGAAGAAAAGGTTTCGAATATCCAAGAAAGAACTTTGTTTGAGAATGTATTTGAGAGGATCATGGAGAAGGAAAGGCAACGTGAATTGAAAAGAAAAGATGTTCTGAATCATGTTAATGACATAAAGAATACTGAAAGAGGTACTGACTCTAGATCTTCGAATAAGAAATTACAAATTGTGTTTGGACAAGACAAAAAACAGTTCAGTGAGAGTGACAAACGTATGTTGGCATTCTTTAGACAAGCATCCGAAACTAACAATAGCATTGACGATTTGAGGTCACCTGAGTTCAGCGACCATGCTACATTAACGACTGACGACATTAGGAAATACCCAGTTTCATTAGTGTCCAGTATCTTGGAGATTGGTGGGGACAACTCCAAAGAACTCAAAGCTGACAGATCAATTTTAGGTAAGTTTGCCAATATAGCAACAAATTCAACAGAACTGGATATCATGGAGAGTAACAAGTTAAAGATTAAACAGAATACATTGAATTACTTAGAGAGGAAACAGCGGTTTAATACTCAAATGGAGACAGCTATGAAACCTTATATTGACAACGTCATCAATAGTGTAAAAACGGATCATGAATTATTCGAATATATCCAAAATTTATTGAAACAAGGCATCAACGATTCCAAGAAGGATATCGAAGTAACTAACACAAGTATAGAAGAGATTCCTAATGAAGTTAGAAAACATTGCGAGGCAAATCCATCCATTTTACCATCCCCATTGGAAATAACAATTCCTTACCTTGTAAATACCTTCTTGACAACCAAAAACTTAAACATTCCTTCAGATAGGAGATACTATGTTGCATCATATATTTATAATGAATGCAAGAAACCAGAACACCTGTTTCTTTATCTGAATGTTTGCAACATTGATTTTTACAATATCTTGCTAAAACTAACATGGGACAACTTCACAGAAATATACCAACTAAGACAGTTAATAAGAGAAATGAATATCAACGGTGTAATAGGAAACTTTGAAACTATCGAAATTTTGGAACAGATAGTAGACGATTTACGATATTTAAATGATGATATTCCAGATGAACCAACTGGCAAAAAAGAGACTAATGATACGACTGATAAAAGTTACATTTCTAGAGTTTGGTGCCGTGACAACAGTACTGGATTGGCTCAAATAGAAAAGTATTTATTTAAGTTAAAAGAAAGTCTAGTTTAGCACATTTAAAGTTCTCTAACTAACATATTCCAGCCTCCCAACCGCAATTTTGCCAGTTCTGATTTGGCAACTGGTTTCTTGTATATAAACATATAGAAATATGTAGAATTAAAACTACTACAAATACACAATGAGATGACTTAATTGCATCAGAATCCAAAGCATTGAGGTCAATTTAGTGTTCTGTAACAGCATTAAGCCCTAGCAAGTTGTTCAATATACCATTAATTACACTTAGTAAGATGATATAAGAACATGAAAAGTAGATATCGGAACATATATAAACCATTATATACAAGTGAATAGTTAGGTTATCCAAGAAAACAAGTAGTTCAAGTGAGCTTTAGGTACCCCATAGTGGTGATATCGTTGGTAGTTTGTGTCTGTGAATTTTGTCTGGTTTTGAATTGGTTCATTTTTACCAAGGTGAGAGTTAAAATCAATTGCTGTAATAATGAATTTGGAACAAATAGCCCAGCATTGCTACGATTTAACTGAATCTTATCTAAATCTGTCACCAGATGTCAGTGATTACATTGGTGTAACTCAGGAGTCTATTAGAAAAACCAAGAAATGCATATTAGAGGATATTTTCAGCAGATGGAATCCATTCAATGGTGATATTTCCTTTTCTTATAATGGTGGTAAAGATTGTCAAGTGCTGTTGATAATATATCTAGGTTGTGTTTGGGAACATTTCAAAAAGGAAGAACACCTTTCATTTCCAATGGAGAAACTGCCATGTGCATTTATTGCATTAGATGAGTGTTTTGTTTCACTGGATAACTTCATCGACGATACTGCGATGATGTACAACTTGCAACTTTACAAATCACCAAAGGATTTAGATAACAAGATAAAAATGGCAGATGCTTTTGGTACCTATTTGAAGAAATTTCCAAGCACTAAAGCCATTCTAATTGGAATCAGACACACAGATCCTTTCGGTGATCAATTAATTGCAATTGAAAAGACTGATTCACATTGGCCTCTGTTCATGAGATTGCAACCCATTCTACACTGGAATTTATGCAGTATTTGGAGTTTCCTCATATATAGTAATCAGCCAATTTGTGGATTGTATGCAATGGGGTTCACATCACTCGGTAGTGTTCAGGGATCATTACCTAATCCAATTTTAAAGATGAATTCTAATTCGAAAGAGAAACCACCAATTAACCATTTTAAATGGGAAATAATGAACTCATACAAAAATGATCACGAAAGCATATCCAATGAAAACATCGATTCTATAGATGACCTTGTAAATTTGTCAACAATCACATCTGAAGACCTGCAATGCCATTCCAACTTAAACGTCAAATACTATCCTGGATGGTACCTGGTTGATGCCAAATACGAAAGATGTGGAAGAATAAAGAATAAATAATTAATATTTATGTATATGTATATGTATATGTAATTGATTATGTATTTTATTATTTACATGATAGTAGTAGTCCCGTCTTTTGCAGCCATTAATCATGGTGTTTCCCACCTATCCTACCATACAATCTGGCAGCGTGGTAGTTGATATTACTCTTCTGTTCGTTCTTTTTACCACCCATGGCATTCACAGCAGTACAGGTCTTTAAATCCTTGGCAATGCCTTCACAAACAGGTGACATATGGCCATTGGACGACCAACATTGCAATAAATTCGACATCAGCACCAAACATTTGTTAGTTTCCTGTTTAATGATCGGTTTCTTGACCTTCAACCTTGGTAAAGGTGGCAACCTTACAGCTGGAGCTCTTCCTGACATAATGAATACTGATATATACGGCTAGTATCTTCTTTTTAGGGCTATTACAACCTCAACGTTACTCTTGTTTCCTTTTCTTAAATGTTATTTTATGTTTTTAAGTAGTCAAATTTTTCACTTTTAAGCTTTAAACAGTAAAAAATGTCAGATATTTCAATTGATAGAGCAGGAAAAAGGTAACGATCAGAAGGAATAAACTATGAGTTAAAGGTAAATATGTATAGAAAAAGTGTGATTTACATGAATAAGTGACAAATAAATAAAAATATGTGGTTTTTAAACTGTGAAAATAGGCTAAAAATTGGATGAAAACGAGATGAAAGAAAGAGGTTGCGAGGTCTAGTACTTGTCGAGTTCTGGCATTCTTAAAAGAACTTTCTCTTTGTTCTCACTGAACTCTTGCAACAGTTTCAACACTTCCGAGTTCTTCCACTTGTCTGGCAATGGACTGGTTTTGTAGTTCTTGGTGGCCCAGTAGTATATATCCCAATCCAACTCATCCAACAATTCGTCGTATTCTCTCAATTGTTGAACATTCATGGACTTCATGTACTTGGCAGCAAACCTGGATAACAACAGGTCTGTCTCCAAGATACCTCTTTTTCTTGACTGGTAGACCAACCTTGCCTTCATAACGTCCAAGGGCTCATTTTCTCTCTTGATAGGGGCAACCTTGACCCTGGTAATTACATCGCTGTTCGATGAATACTTCCTGGCCCACATGGAACTCTCAACAAAGGAATCTCGGACCACAGGCCTGGCTCTAGCAACAATCTTGAACATCTATTAGACTATAAAGTGATATATGTGTATGATGACGGTAAAAAGCGACGAGCTTGCTGAGGGACAGGTTCGCAATACTATTCAATAGCCTTGTTTCGATATCAAATGGTAAAGTTTCTTATAGGACCTGATAAGACCTCCTGTCTGAACCCATTGAGTCCACTTATCCAGCTTCCCATCATCACTAAAGTGATTTATAAGAAGTACAAAATATATTTTCAGTAGCAAAACTGACGTTTCAAGAGGTCTTATAGGCCCAATCACATGACCAGCAGCCTGTGTGATTGGTGGGAGAACCAACAACCACCCATCGAGCACAAACAGCAGCCCATGAGGACGTCTAAAAAGCTGCTGGAAACACTATATCACCTGTGATGCAGGTGATGAGTTCTTCTTTGGCGTTGTAAGCTCTCGCGAGGATGGTGTACTTGCCTGGAGGCACCTCGTCAGGAATCTTGACGGTTTTGGAAAGGTTATCATAAGCACCCGGAGAGATTGGACATTCCCCAATACCTTCGATGGAGTTCTCAGTCAACATTTCACATAAATCAAAGGTCTGGGTCAATAGTTTGATGTAGCCGAGTCTTACCTCGACGTTGACATACGAGCCTTGCTCGACGGTTTTCTTGATAAGACCAGAAGCTGAGATGACCAGTTCTTTCCCTCTAGCTGGAGGATTAGGAGATAGATCGACCTTCTTGATAGTGATGATTTGGTCCAGGGACAGATCACAATGTTGCAATGGTGAATCGCCAGGAATAGGTTCCTTATCTGTGGCAGGAGGTTGCCCCTTGCCAAAGACTGCTTGGTTGAGGCTGAATGAAGCAACTAGTTGTAAAAAAAACAATGCTAAGAGACTATGTACTTGCATGGTCAATATATTTGGTGAGTTTGTATATGTTTGAATGAATACTGTTACCGTTCCAACCATCCTAAAGTGTTTTATAACTGTAAGAAACGGTTTCTGTCTAGCGAGATGGCTTTTTATAAGCTACTTCCCGGGTAAAAAGACGAGTGGTAACTGCTGTTAAGAGGTCAATCAATGGGTATACTAAATGATGATTATATTATAGTTTTATATGTGCTATAAATCACTACACGTTGTATATTACATGCTTTATAAAGTTTTTAAATTTGACTTTGTGTGTGTGTGTGTGTGTGTGGTACGGTCATTGAATTAATCTATTATATTTTGCTAACGATGTCATTAGTTGAGGTTGATACTAAATTCCATTATTAATATCGATAGGGACTGTGGTAATTATAAGAAGTAACCTCCTCTTTGGTTTCCTGTTGCTGCTGCGGTAGTGGCAGAGTCTTGAATGTAATCGTCTGGGACTGCGCTGAAGATTTTGAAAACTGGGTCGAGGTCTTCCTCGACCTTCATCACACTGGCTACGTTCCCACATCTATAACAGTAGTTTGGGGCGGACCATACGGTGACCACGTCCTTCTCTGGAAAATGGTACTTGAACCCTTCCATGACCAGTTGATGTGCTCTTGCAATCAGATTCAGTCCGTTGACATGATTGAACTCTCGCGCTACTTTGCTTCCAAACAGCCAGCCAGCACCTCTTGGAGATACTTGCCATGCCTCAACATTGTCTGGATCACTCCAAAGCAGGTCAGAAAACCCACCTTCGTGGGGAACCTCCTGAGCTCTTGACAGAACACGGATCTGGTCCAACATTCTGATTTCCGGCGATAGACCACCATGGACACACAAGATCTTCCCGTCGATGATCGCAGCCAGCGTCAGGAAATCAAACACCTGGCAACAGTACTTCCAAACAGTCGTCGAACCATACTTATTCAGACACTCCTCATAGAACCCATAGACCTGCGTGATCTGTCTGGATTCATGGTTCCCTCTCACAAGAGTGATCTTGGATGGATACTTCACTTTCAAACACATCAACAACGTAAACGTCTCCAAACTATAGTACCCACGGTCAACATAGTCCCCCAAAAAGACATAGTTGATATCATCAGGAAACCCTCCCGCAGTCCTAAACAATTCCAACAAATCATGGAACTGACCATGAATATCACCACACACAGTGACCGGAGTCTGAACCGGCTGGATATTACTCTCCTCCATCAACAGCTCCTTCACCATCTCACACAACTGCTTCATCTCATTCTCAGTCAACGCCTGACACTTCTTAATGGTCTCTAACCATTCATCAGGACCTCTATTAACCATCAATTATAATATTACCTTCGATTCTTATCACTTTTGAACTCTGAAAATCGGTTCACAAAAAAGATAAATCAACAAATTACCTAAGTTCACCTCTAAAAGACGCTTGTCGACTCTTTTACCAACTTTAAACCACCTCATCGAACTATTTCTGACCTGATATATTCACTTTTATATCTTGTTTCCAAGATTTTTTGCGCTATAAAGCTTAGAAAAATTTTGGATGCGATTGGATCCAAGGCAGATACCGGGTAAAGGTGGACAGCCTCGATGGTTGAGCCACTAGTTCTGGATGGATAGAGGGTCTGAGTGGTGAACAAGACGTTGTTGATGGTGGTGAATGATCGTTAGTATTCGTGGATGGTGGGTGTTAAATATCCAGCCATGAATCGTCGTTGTTGAGTGGGAACATGGTGACTATCTTTTCTGTCACTTGTGGGAAGACTTCGTTGATGTTGTTGGTTCTCTTGATGACACAGGTCTTGAGGATGGGGAAACAGTTACCTCTGAAGAGGTTGAGGTTGATGAGGTTTACCAGGATGTTCTCGACGTTGTCGTGAGAGTGGATTCCGTTGAAAATGGTGACTTTGTTCGATTGGGATTGGGCCTGGTCTCCGATGGATAGTTGCAGAAGATGTTGTATTAGTGGGTATGGTATTCTGGAGGAGTTCGTTGGGATGGCGTAGTTTTGCACCACTGAGCGGAGGAGGTACCTGTATGTCAGCATGGGCAGTTTCTCGAGCATGAGCAGCAACAGATGGTCTTTCCGTAGTTGTTCTTCGTTCAGCTGGAGCCATTGGTTCATGCCTTGGATATTCCCAGCTCTGATATGGGTGACTAGTGTTCTGTAGTTGTTTGCTAGTTCTTGTTCGATCTTGTCGAGCATCCAAAACTTCGGTAGTTTACCAATAATGAGTGCCGTTGGGACGAGGTACTTGATGATTCTTTGTAAGTTGCGTTTCAATTGTGGTAGTGTTTCGAGGGACAGGTTCAAGGCGTTGACCACATTGGATAACATAGTGAAAGCTTGATCTAGTTGTTTGAATGCATTTAAAATGTTGTTGTTCAGCAAATAGTACCTTCCGAGGAGGTAATGGAACTCGATTCGTTCTTGCACTGGGTATTCGCTGAAACTCTGAACCATACTCTTGGGTTTAAAATTCTTGAATATATTGGAACACAGTTGCTGGGAGTGAATCTTGAAGTATATATTGTTCAGTTTGTTAACCAGATATAATAGTATCTTTTGTTTTTCGGGAAGCATGTGGAAGCTGGGTTGGTCCATGGCAATATGGTCTGAATCAAGGTCATCATTACGCACTGGCTTGATACTATTGAACAATTTCGAGATAATCGATGAAACATGAGACAAAAACTGGAACCTCTTCGTATTCATTGTCAGATAATTTTCATCAAGTTTAGAAGCAATGGGTATGATAAACTCTGTCATCGCCTTAGTAACAAGTACTAAATCATCAATTGGATACGAGTCATTTAATAAACAATTGACCAAATCAGAGTGAAAATTAAATATCAAATCATAACTCTCCAATATCGACCATGGGTTAACGTCTCTACAATACTTTAAATATGAAACAACCATAATATTGAATCGAACCCATTCTTTTTTCCCATGAAATTTAAACTGCTGAGAATCAACGAGTTTCTCTAGTAACTTGTCGTTTTTGAACTTATTAAACAACTCATTTTGCAACATACTGATCTTCTCACCATTGACATTCAAGTCCAATAGAAGAATGTCAAAAGAACCGTTCGACAGTTCATGGAAGAAAGTTGCCAAATTATATCGCATTTTTATAAAAAAACCTGGGATAAAATTGTAAAATTATCGTTATAAGCTTCTTGACTGTCCAATTAACTTAGAGCTCAGTTCATGGCCTTATTTCTTTTCTAGAACCTTTAAATTATCCAGATGCTCTTTTTATAAGAGTTTCAATATTTTTTTCAGTTCATCGAAAATCAAAAATAAAATAATTATATATAAAGAGAATATCAAAATTTGAAAACCATTTGGAAAGAACACTAATAGTAACTCTAAGCATTCATTTGAGTTGACTGTGACGAGAGAAGGTGCTTTAAGTATATCTATTGATTTTGTTGCGAAGAGAACGGTACAAAATTGGCTGAGTTAGGATTATAATTGATGATGCAGTCTGCTACCCAAAAATCTGCTAACGATAAAGGTCACCAGAAGAAGCTAAGCCAGGGATCTAAGAACAAATCAAGGAATTCAGGTAAGAATAAGGGAAATACATTTAAGAAAACAACGTCTGATACCAGTGGGAAGAACAAAAGATCTAGAAACAGAGGACGAAAGCATAGAGAGAGAGATAATGATTCAGGATTTAAGTTGGTGTTAAGGAAGTTACCACCTAATTTAACCGAAGATGAATACTGGAACACTATTAAAGGTTCAATAAAGTTAGATGAATATAATATCAATATGAATTCATGTTATTTTGTTAGTGGGGAGTACTTGAATGTCCCATTCAGAGAGCCAATTTATTCAAGAGGTTACATCATGTTCGAAGATATTAACTTATTGAAGAAATTTGCCTCGAATATATCCAGTGTTAAGTTTGTTGATAATAACGACAATTCTACTTCCCCAGTAGTCAAAATATCACCGTACAACAGGGCTTTTAACAATTCATTAGATGAGCAGAAGTCAGAGTCCAAGACACGCAAAAAGAATTTAGAGAACACCATTAAGGATGATTCGCTATTCAAGACTTTCATTCAGTCCATGAAGCTACTACAAGAGAACAAAGATGAATATCAATACTCTACAGTGAGTTTATTCAGACCATTGAAGAAAGAGCTTGGTAAACTAAAGAAATCCAATGATGCAATTCAGAAGCAAACAGAAAAGGCATTAGTTGAGTTAGCAGGTGTTGAAGAGTCTGTAAAGAAGAAGAAGAAGAACAAGAAGAACAAGAACAAGAAGAATGCCAGGACGGAAGGAGAAGAGAAGAAAGAACAAAAAGAAGCTAAGGTCAAGCCAAAGACTAAATCAAATAGTAAGAAAGCCAAAAACAAAACCAAGAAGGATGATATAAAGAAAGAAAAAAATAATAACATTGTCATATTGGAAGTGGCTGGTAAGAAAGAACTACAACGAAGGAAGAGATCGATACTGAAGGAGAATGAAAAGAATAATGAGGGAAACCATTTCAACAAACTACCGTCATTGATGCCAACTCCAACACCTGCTCAAAAGATGAAGCTTCTCAAGAGAGATGGTCCAAATGCGTAATAATATCAAATGCATCCCAAAATATATAGTTCATAACAATGCATTTATTTATATTTAGATCTATATATGTATATAAATGATAAATAGGTTATTCAGAATCAATATCATCACTGTCGCTACTACTGTCACTCTCATCGAAAGTGCACCAAGCACATATTGCAAGTGGCAGGCCCCAAACTTCTTTCTCACTAAGTAAAGTTTCCACCAACTCGTCGATATGTACTATCTCTACACCAATAGTTTCAGATAATGACCAACAATTAACATTTAACGATACACTCTTAACTTTCCTGAAATCACTTAGGTACGACTTGAACAGTTCTTGGCATTTGGAATACAATTCGTTTTGGCTATTCAAATAATGATACTGGATTCTTATGTAGGTCAATACTAAACAAACAATGTACTTATTATCAAAGACCTGGTTTCCATCCAGCAATATCAAAAGTTGGTCCCAAGTTGGTCGTATTTCAATCAACTTCATCAGTATGCATTTGAATTCGACACCACCAGCAATGTTCAATTGATCATTAGAACCTTTCAGTGTCCCTAAATCTCTAATAATGATGTTGATAAGTTGTAAAATAGTGTTTCCTCTCATGGAATTGTTTGTAAGGTTCACTTTGTAGTACATAGACTTGTGAATTTTATCTCTGGTTAACCTTGGGATCACTAACGAGACAGACTGATTGTTCAATTGTTTGGTTGATAGAAAGGATTCAACCACAAACTCTTGTGGCATCGTATACGGTGGTGATTATCTTGATACTGTGGTATTCTGGAGTTTGATAGCAGTCTTTACGCTCGATAGCTGGTTTCTTTTAATGCCAATTGAATTGATTACAGATTGAAACTTTTTTCAATTGCTACTATTGAAATGTTTTTATAATAAAAGGTTCACTTTGGATAGTTAGCAAAGAAGATGAATTATTATATTATTTACATGTGCTTATAATTATATATGTGGGTGTGAGTGTGTATATGTATGTATCTGTTGGGGGTTTATATATACAGATTAAACTTAAAACGGTCGGAAGAGGTGTAACAATTTAGAACCATGATTTTTGCTTCTCTGCTCTTCTCTTCTCAAACTTCTTAGCAAACTGTTTACCTTTGGCCTCAACAATGTAACGATCAGCATTCTTGATAGCATCTTCCATCTTTGCCAACTTGCCCTCACGCAACAATTCATGTTTGTGACCCTTTGGAGTCAAAACACCTCTCATGAACTTCTTGTTGTTATATTTCTCTTCAAAGAACTTCTTCCTCATAGGAGGTAAGAACTTCTCGACTCCATAAAGATGTGCTGTTTTGTAAAGCACACTCATACGTCTAAGGGAGTATTTTGGTTCATGGTAACGACCAGTGACTGGATGCTTGTTAGCAAAAAATGGGTTGGCTTCCAACGCATGAGTAGAACTTGAGCCGTCTGCATACTTCACAGATGGAGGATATTTCTTAAAGAAACTCTTCAATTGCTTGGGTAACAATTCATAAAACTTCAAACTATTATTATTCATTGGTTTCCACTGTATACTAATTTGATAAAAGGACAAATAAATAGGTTATAATCCTCAAATAAATTTGCAAAAAGTAAGGTAATCACCCTATTAGACAGATTTGGTCAATTAATGCCTTCGTTGAATGGTGTTGGGTTGTGTTTTAACCTCTAATTAGCTTCTTAACTTTCTCTTCTTGAAGTAGTTATAGTTCTTGAAAAGTTTCAAATTTTTTAAAATCTGAAAAACCTTTATAGTGTGACAAGAGGCTATTAACCACTACAATGAGTTGATGAAGAGAAGTTATATATTAAAAATCTGTGAGTATATAATGATAATGAGTATTATATATATAGGAGCAGACAGGTATTTAACATTATCCATGGGTTTTGTTTGAGTTGAATTGATAGAATACCTATTAGAAACGACTCGATTGGTTGACGATAATTTCATACCACCAATGAATAGGTTGATCGGACTTCATTTTGGTGACTACGTCCCAGAAAGCTGGCAAAAGTTCATTTCTATCATCTCTATCGATTATGGAGTAGCATCTGTTCATCCATGCTATTTGGTTTTGTGGTGAAACGTGAATCAGATGGTATATAAGACATTCTTGAATAGTTAATCGTTGCTGTCTTGTTGAATCTCTAGCTGTTAATGCCAAGATAAATGACAAAACATCATTGGAAACCGTATCATTGTTGCTGTCGACGATGGTCTTCGCAATTACCTTGTTGATAATTAACAGTTGTTTCCTTGATAGTTTGTCTGAAATGTATGCATCAAATGATGATATCAAGTAATTTTCAATAAAGTTAAGTTTCCAATCAACACCTATTGCTTGAGACCCAATAAGTGCCAGCACCATTATATTTGTTGTCTCTCTAAGTTCGATATTAGGGTGGTGTAAATTCTCCTCTATTATTGGCTCGATTCTGTCTAGCAACAATGATTGCGGTACATCAGAGAGAATAGGTTCCGTAAACTCCAAAAACTCTATCAGAAATAGTACCCTGGATTGTTGAATGGCATTAGTGTTTGATTCCCATGTACTTGCTCTCATTAAATCAAGAACATCGAAATACAATTGTGGATTAGCATGGCTTGACATGACTAATCCGGTCACTGACACTCTATAAACATATTCATATGTTTTGAACCCAATTGTCCCAAATTCTCTGGAAATAAAATGAATGTAATATAAACAGATGATGATTTGGTGTTTCCATCCATCAGATAGCTTGCCATTTCTTGAATCAATTACAGATTTGAAGAACATAACGGCGGTCAATAATATATTAGAATAGTGTGTGTCTTTAAATTGCTCTCTGGGTCTGTTCAAAGCTTGCTCCTTCATGGACAAATCGAAGAGACTTTTGCAAAACCTATTCAATACATTGGATACCAATTGGTCATCGCATTTAGATGTTCCAAGTTGTATTGCTCTAGATACATTATTGATATTACGATCCAAAAAGTCGAAATCAGGATTGCTTTCCCCAAAAATGTAAATTGTAAGTAGGTTTATTAACGAGATCACTACAATGTTCCAAGGAATATCATCTCTTGCATCATTTATCGGAGCATATATCAGTACTAACCACAACCTAAGTTTATTGTCTTGTTTATACTTCCTTAGTAAACCATTCCAAATATTAATAAACGTTAGTTTCCAATTTTGATAAAGAGTAGCCACACTCCCCTTATCGTCAATGAAATATCGATTATTTAACTGGACAAACTCCTGTTTCGTACTCAAAATGCCAGCTAACATCGATAACTTGTTCAAATCCCATCTCTGACAACCTATTACATGGTAATTCAGTATCTCATAGAACTTCGAAATCGATATTGTAGGTTCTGAGATCTGCAACTTCCAATGAACAAAACTTCTGGACATGTCATATAACCTCAACGCATAGTCTCCAGAACCCCAAACCTTCGAATTAAACACAGTATCAATCAATTCAAACAATTCCTTACCGTTAGTGAGTCTTGGAACATGGTAAACTACATTTTCAACCAATTTTAATCGAATATCCTCTGTTTTTAAGGATGTCGAACTTAGGGCATTGGACTTCAAAGCTGCCACCAAATGACTAATCTCACTCATATATAGTGAATTCAAAATTAAACAACTGCCAAATGCTCTTCTGAAGGCTTAATTGGTGTGGTTCAGTAGTGTTTGTCTCTTAAACCCATAATATTCTTAATTCAAGAGTGCATTTTAGTGATAATTTCTTATATAAAAGCGACTTTGACCTTGAAATATTTGAAGATGTTAGTTAATTACTAGTTTTAAAGCTGTGAAACCAAGACTAAACACAGATATAGGCCCATAGAAGTTGGATAATAGAATTTATAATGTCAGTGGAAGTGCCTGGAGGGTTTAATAAGTTTCCAGCGACTCAACTTTGTGTTGTGACGACTATAACGATCCCTTTGATTGCTAATATGTTGTTTTACAAGTATCTGTTTATTGTAAAGAATGATCCATTTATATTGGAGTACGAACAGTATTGGAGGTTGCTAGTGTTTCAAATGAGTTGTGTTAATGAGTCAGATGTTGTTCTGTTGGTGCTGATATGGTATCACTTTCGACAAATCGAGAGGCTGATGGGATCGTACAAATATATCAGCGTGATTACACTGTGTTTGATCTATACCACGGTGATTATAAGTGGATTTGCTCTGTTGGTGAATATGTTGCCTTGGAGGATATGGCAAAAGTATCCATCGGGGTCGTTGCCATTAGTTTTGGCATTATTCCATTTCTACAAGCAGTACACACCTCAAATTTACGAGTTTGAGTTTAAATTTACCATACCATGGTCAGGTCTATTTACTAAAAGTACAGAGGAACAGCGTTTGACCACTAAGAAGAACTACAAATGGAGATTGACGGATCAGTTTTATATCGAGTCGCTTATTGTAATCCTATGTTTTAATCAAGGTTTTGCTGGAGTCGTCACTGGGTTGATTAGTTGGATAATAGGTATTTTTGTGGATCAAGGCCTTCTTCCTGGAGTGAAATCATGGAGGTTACCACTATTCCTGTTTGGGGCCTCTAATGAAACACATTCAACGGTTACTCCAGCGGATGGGAGAGCAAACATTAATACACACGAAGATGAGCCACCAAGATCGTTAGGAAGACAGTTCATTGATACATTCAGAGGATAAAATAGTTTGTATTTAATAGAGCTATATAAGTAGAGTTATATAGAAGGATATATATTCATGCATTTAATGTGATTAGATTTTTAACTTTTCAGTATTTTCATTGATTTTATTAAGCTCTTGTCTTTTTTGAACGTCCCAATTGTATAATCTAGCACAATTGACCTCCATGGTTGTGATATTCTCTCTCAAGAAATCAGAATCTTCCCTTGAAAGTTCAAGGGTTTCCTTTGAGTCTTTCAATTTCTTTTCCAGTAGCTCAATTGCTTCATCAACTGGGTATTCCAACATAACTTCTGCACCTAACCATAATCCGACTTGTTGAGCTTCTTTGGTATTTATAACGGCTTTGGTAAATAAAGTATCGTTCAATTGATAATGAGTTTCAATTTCTTCGCAATCTCCACCTTCTGCATCACCTTTAGACTTTAGAGTCTTACAAATTTTCAAAGTACTTTCAATATCAGGTATTCTAGAATTCAACATCTTGATTGTGCTCAGCTTGGACTCTTGCATGTATTTGTATTTGGATAATCTTTCCTGAAACTTATTGAAAACCAAGTCAAAGTCATTAATATCCTTGATAAAGTCTTCAACCTTCTCAACAAAGGGAGCTTCAGGAATACCTCTTGGGTTAGTCTTTGTACTGTTAAAAATTGAATCCATGATGGAAATTGAAAATTCTATTAATTGGGCTTCTAGAGATGGTTTTTGATCTGAAAAAAGACTCCAAATATAATCTGCTACTGAATTTTTGATTACGATGACCTTCAAGCCTCTGTAAACCACCAATTGACCTCCTAAAATCACATTTCTATCTCTCATAAATGTTACTTTCACTGTATATAAATTTTTCAAAATGAAAAAGTTGAAAAATTGTTCTTAGAGATGAAGTTTGGAGACTAATTTTACCATACCTTCGAGCTTAAAAGACGAGTTTAATAGCAAATATCATACTACAACATGTTTCCCAGGCTGTCAGTATGCACTTGCTTGCTTTATTCCATACAATTAGACTATTTGCCATCGAAATTTGGGCTTAAACATGATATTTGCTGAGCAAAAACGACTTGGCTGTCAGAATGACCAATTCAATGGACCTTATATAGCACAAACATCACTTCAAAACATGATATGTAGGTACTCAGTTATATATATGTTATGGATAGTTATGGGTTGATTAAGTATCTGTAATGTTATCTTGTGTCATATACACTTAGTCATTCTATTTTTTTCTTACTTTTCATTATATATAAAAGGACTCTGAAACATTTTGGAAAATGAGTAATGCATTATACACTTTTAGTAAGTTGCAATTTGATGTATGATGGTAAGGATATCGAATACAAACATCGATACGAACTCGAATACCATTACATTAAATCATGTCTAATTCAGAGACTAAAAATCCAATTATTTTTGCTCCAGAAACATACCAGTACAATAAGTTTTCATTAGATGAAGGGCAATTGTCCCCCAACCCAATTGAATTATTTACTCATTGGTTTCAAGAGGCTAAGAATGATCCAACGGAATCGATTCCTGAATGTATCACGTTTTCCACTGCTAACTTGCCAAGTGGTAAAGTTACATCGAGGGTTTTGTTGTTCAAAGAATTGGATGACAGAGGGTTCACGATATATTCCAATTGGGGGACTTCAAATAAGGCAAAGGATATCAAGAGTAATCCTAATGCTGCGATCAATTTCTTCTGGAAGAACTTGCAAAGGCAAGTCAGAGTCGATGGTTTCACTGAGCATGTCAACAGAGAGACTTCAGAACGTTATTTCAAAACCAGACCTCGTGGCTCTAAGATTGGTGCTTGGTCCAGTCCACAGAGTCATGAATTGAAGGATAGAAAAGAGTTAGAAGAATATATTCAAGCCAATGATAAGAGATTTGAAAATGTTGCAGATGAGGACATACCATGTCCAGAATATTGGGGTGGTTTAAGGGTCGTTCCATTGGAAATTGAATTCTGGCAAGGTAGAGACAGTCGTTTGCATGATAGATTCTTGTACAAGAGAAGCAGTGAAGATGAACCATGGGAAGTAGTCAGATTGGCACCATGATCGATATGTAAATGATTATCTATAATTCTAATGTTTTTTCGAATAAAAAGTAGTAATTCAATTAAAAGTTATTTATATTTATATAAAAATTAAAGTAAAGTTAATTTGAATTTGCTAGATTTAATCGTGCTTTAAGGTTTCGGAGAAAACAGCAGCTGGCTTGGAAGCAGCCTTTTCAGCTTTCTTGGAACCAATCTTTTCAGCAGCAAAGACCTTGGCGTAAGGGTTCAATCTCAATAAGACTTGCTTGTTCTTTAATGGGTTCTTCTTTTGAACATGTAACTTCTTTTGAGTAGCTTGGCCAGCTGGTCTGACGGCAGCTTGGATTTCAGAAGAGTTAATAATTCTGGTGATGTCAGTGGTGGCAATGATGTTCTTTGGTAAAGTGTAACCAGACTTGGAAGAAGCAACGGTTTCGGAGCCCCAGACTTGGTCTAATTTAGCGAAAGCACCTTCGGTCCAGATAACAAATCTACCTAAGTGGGCACCTGGAGCTAATTGTAATAAGTTCAAAGCAGTGACGTTAGCAGTTTCAACACCTGGGATGTTTCTGAAAGCACTGACGATACCGTTGTCTTCAGCGTAGACAACTAATGGACCTTTTCTTTGAGTCCATCTTCTGTTTCTGTACTTACCCTTACCAGCTCTTAACTTCTTGGACTTTAAGACCTTGACTAAGTCGGCGTGAGCACCAACAGCCTTTAAGGCAGCAACAGCATCCTTAGTCTTCTTAACGGATTCTAATTCGTTGGAGATAACTAATGGAATTTCTGGAATCTTTTCGACTCTGTGACCTCTAGCTAAAACTAAAGAAGCGACAGCAGAAGCAGCAATGGCAGAAGCAGTGGCGTAACGTTTTTCGTTGTGGTTAACCTTAACGTTCCATTTTCTCCAGGTCTTGGTTGGAGCAAACATTCTACCACCTCTACACATGTTACCGAAGGCAGCTTGACCGGATCTGTGGGTACCACCACCACCAACTCTTGGAATTCTGGCAACTGCTCTACCAGTACCCCAGGATTCAGCGGAGGTTTGGTGACCAGCCTTTTCAGAGACAGCGTAAGCTTGTCTCTTGTTCTTGTTAACAGAAGTGAAAACAGTTTGAACAAGGTCTGGACGGATTGGAGCTGAGAAGACAGCTGGCATTGGTAAAGCTGAAGAAGTAGCTTCACCAGTTAAAGATTGAACGGTAACTTGTGGACGAGACATACTTGCGTAATTAGTTCGTTTAAGAGATGGTTTCCTTAATTATGAAATGAATAACAAAATAAAATTAGTAAATAAATAATAATTAACAAAATTATATTTAAATATTTAGTATTTTTCAAGTGAAATTTCACTGTCTTTTATATATGAAAAATTTTTTTGCATCTCATCGATTTAGTTTTTTCCGTTTGCGTTGAAGGGTTTTAATATTTTTAACAGAAGGATCCTGCCTAGCTTTCGGGCTCGGAGGTGCTCCGGAAGGAGACGTCTGCCTAGAGACTGGCTCGTCGGGGATGGTTTCCGGTGAGAGGACCTCAGTAAATGCTGTGGGGTCTGCCTACGATGCTAAGCAGGGCCTCTGCCTAGAGCGATTATGGGTGTACCTCATTAGAGATAATTAGTAATTCTATTACAATTGAAGTGTCAGTAAATGTAAAAAGGGTGTCAGTAATTGATATAAAGTGATATAGTATGGTAAATTTGAATCTATAAACGGCTAATAATAGCTTTGATAATGTTGTTTTCATTTGTTAATATATTTTTCACTTGGTTCAATTGGTTTTGATCGATTGAAGTTGGTGTGTGAGTTGGGATTTTGTTCATTGGTTTTGAAAGAACTAGTTTTTTCAGTAGTTTTAGGTTTTCATTTGTGGTGCTGATGGCTTGTGTTGTATTGAATTGGTCGAATTTGTTGAAGATTGTAGTGACGAATTTGTCTAATGATTCTTGATCTTTTTCTATCATGTTGCATAGGGTTTCGAATGTTTTAGGTTGCAGTGTCAAGATGTCGATTAGTGAGTTTAGATTTCTTGAGGGTGTACCGTCATTTTCGATGTATAGCTCATTTAAGGAATTTGATTGAGGTTGGTCATGGTCGCTGCCACAATTACAATCGTGATTGCCGTGGTCGTGACCGTGATGTTCTTCTTCTTTTTCTTCTTCTTCCTCTTCTTCTTCTTCCTCTTCTTCTTCTTCCTCTTCGTTCTCTTGTCTGTTCAGTTTGTACCAATTTTCATAGACATTGTAGCCGACTTCATTCCACCATTTTAACCTGGTTTGGTACTCTTTGTTCGAATTCACAACCTCTTGTAATTGTAAAGTTAGGTCAATAATATCATTCTTGTTTCCCACATAAGCGAAACCATATCTAGATAGTAACAAAGAATTGTTTAAGTCACCATAGGAATTGAATATTTCTTGACCTTGCTTGATAGGCTTCATAGTGATAATTTCGACGTAATTTTCATCCTTTAATAGATCATCAGTCCTTTCTGACACTTCTTCATCATTCTGCATTTCCAATTCTTTGACCAATGCATTCAAATTTGTAGATTTACCTTCTTTTCCATTGTTTTCTTCTTCATTATCACCGTCTTCGAGCTCTTCGTCAATTATATCATGTTTGCATGGTCCATATTCCCCACACTGATCACAAACATCGAAAATTGAGACGAATTTGACATCAGTATCGTGACTGTTATGATTAAACAGATCAGCAATAGGAACTAATGCATTTTCATGAAAAGAGTCCACCTCGAACACTCTTGAAGATAAGGCATATGCAACACTAGCAAACGTTTTCAATTTCAACTTAATATCTTCGATGTCATCGATGTCAACATCAAAGAACCCTTTTGGGATTTCCAATCCTAACTCTGCATGCCATTTTTGGGAAAGGTCAATTGCAATTTCAAACCCTTCTTGGATCTCTTCTTCAGGATCTAACGCACCATATAGAAGATCAACTGAACTATTTTGTAACATTTTCTTATCATTTTCATCCCAGTAACTTGGTGGCAGCATAAGATCCCCATTATCATTAACAAATTTAATGCTTTTCAAATAGTTATACCAATGAGACCTCTCTTTAAAGATCGCCAACTCGTAAATGAAAGCAATGTTCAAACCAAGCATACCATCAATTTCATTCTCATACAATAAATTGGCAATAGAACAATTACGTGTACCAAATAAAACAGATTTATGTAGTTTCAACAAAACACTTCCTTCCTCGATATCTTGCTTGGCAAAGACACCTAACCCTCCAAATGTAGACTCCTTAACTTCACATAGATCCACATCAAATCTACTCTCTGTCTCATTGTTGTTAACCAAATCAATGATACCATTGACATCTTCTAAAGGTGTAGCAGTCATTAGTTTAAAATTTCTAGTAAAAAATGGAAGATTCAATCGTGTATCTACTGTAATTTGGGCAGTTTTAGACACTCAGTGATATCAACTACTGTTGAAAGTGCATATTCTTTTATACAATGTATCTCGAAGCTCATCTTTAAGCTCATCTCATCGCAAAATTGATGCTTATTCGGGTAAAGTGGCCTAGAAGAAAGCATTAAAGAATGGTTTGGTTATTCGATGGCTGTTTTATAACGGTTTGGAATGCTAATTAGACTGCAATGGTTGATAATCCACATTGTGCTTTGATTTCCTTTCATTAAAGCCAACTCTTTCTTGGATTGAGCGATTACTGATCGAATAGTGAAAGTTTCAGCTGAGCGTCCCTTCCATAGGAACCAATTGCAATGGCTGAAGCCATTGGGATTCATTCTTGAAGTATTATTCATATTTCTAACCCATATATTGTACTTTGGTTACCTCTTTACAAGATAGTGACCAGTATATATACAAGGTCTCATTGGCCTCTTGGAAAAGGGTATCACGCAAGATGGAAAAACTGATATAATGTCTCCTTGAGACACCAGATCTATATAAAGGGGAGTTTGACATGGGTATATTTGAAGCTACTCTATTTGAATTACTATTGTCTGTACTTGTGTTAGTGTTTTATAGAAATTTGCTAGGTGATTCAGAGCCAATAGAGATGCTAAAGAATTCAATATTAGGACAAAGGATTTTAACTAGGAGAACAATAGTTACTATTCCTAAACAATTCAAATCGATAATTTATTCGAGCCATGATGTCGATGACTGTAGTAATGTCATTCAATTACATGAATATACACCTAAACAATCGATTGAGAATAACATCGTTTTAAGGTCGTTAGCCTTCCCAATTAATCCCTCTGACATTAACCAGCTACAAGGTGTCTATCCTTCGATTCCAGAGAAGACGATGGACTATTCCACTGAGAAGCCCTGTGCAATTGCTGGTAATGAAGGTGTATTTGAGATTGTTCACCAACCCCATTCTAGTTCCAGTTTCAAAGTGGGAGACTGGGTCATCCCATTAAGGACCAATCAAGGTACATGGACTAACTACAAGATTATCGAAGACCCTAAAGAAATCATTAAGGTGAATGGTTTGGATCTTTTAAGTGCAGCTACAGTTTCCGTTAATGGGTGCACGGCAGTCCAATTAGTTGATGATTATATCGATTGGGATAGCACTAAAAACCAATGGTTGATTCAAAATGCTGGTACCTCGGGAGTCTCCAAAATAGTAACTCAAGTGGCTAAAGCAAGAGGTATCAAGACATTAAGTGTCATTAGGGACCGTGATAACTTTGATGAGGTTGCTAATATGTTAACGCAGAAATTTGGAGCAACCAAAGTAATATCAGAGTCAGAGAATATGGACAAATTATTTGGTAAACAAACGTTGCCTCATATTCTGGGTGAAAATGCAGAAATTAAACTAGCGTTGAACTCAGTTGGTGGAAAATCTTCCAGTGCTATTGCAAGAAAGTTGTCAAAGGATGCACTAATGTTGACATATGGAGGAATGTCCAAACAGCCAGTCACATTGCCAACATCATTACACATCTTCAAAAATCTCGATTCAAAGGGATTTTGGATAACAGAAAATTACAAGAAAGATCCAACGAGGAAATACCATGATATCGATACTTTCTTAAGTCTATACAATTCAAACCAAATATCGAAACCAACAGAAAATGATTTCAATATCATCAATTGGGACCAAAATGATCAAAATGAAACGGTTTTACAGAATATAAAGAATGCTATCAATTCCAAAGGTAAGAAACAAATGATAATAATGAAATGGGACTAGTTTATAAAGTAAACCATCTTCCATCGATCATTTTTATCTAACTATTTTTGCTTCTGTTGCTACCCATTTTTATGCTTTCACTACGAATGAATCGTTTTTACAATATTTTAATCGAAGTCTAATGTGAACCGATCAGAATTGAGTGATCTCCATGATCAATTGACCTTAGAACGGATCTTTTAAGTATGCTTGAGCCTTCATCTTCATTAATTAAGTGAGTGCCCTTGTGAAACTCATCATCAACGATTTTTCATTGCCTTAGCGATGATGAAAAAAATTTTTGACAAGTTTTGCAACTTTTATAACCAACGTCTCTGTAAGTTTTAAGAAGGTTGTGAAGTTCAATTGGTTCTAAATAATATAATTATTATAAATTTAAGTAAATTATTGTGATTTTGAATTCAATTGTAGTTTTTTCTGTTAAAAAAGATTCATAATAGTATAAGTTTCAGTGAAAGTAAATTTAATCATGCCACCAAAGAAGCAAGTTGAAGAAAAAAAAGTTTTACTAGGTCGTCCAGGTAATAACTTAAAAGCTGGTATTGTTGGTTTAGCCAATGTTGGTAAGTCTACTTTTTTCCAAGCTATTACTAGATGTCCATTAGGTAACCCAGCTAACTATCCTTTTGCTACAATTGATCCAGAAGAAGCTAGAGTTATTGTTCCATCTCCAAGATTCGATGAGTTATGTAAAATTTACAAGCCAGCTTCTGAAGTCCCAGCTCATTTAACCGTTTACGATATTGCTGGTTTGACCAAGGGTGCTTCTGCAGGTGAAGGTTTAGGTAACGCTTTCTTGTCTCATATTAGATCCGTTGATTCTATTTATCAAGTTGTACGTTGTTTCGATGATGCTGAAATTATTCATATTGAAGGTGACGTTAACCCAGCTCGTGATTTAGAAATTATCAGTAATGAATTAAGATTGAAGGATATTGAATTCTGTGAAAAAGCTTTAGAAGCTGCTGAAAAGATTGCCAAGAGAGGTGGTCAATCTTTAGAAGTTAAACAAAAGAAGGAAGAAATAGCCTTAATTGAAAGAATCATCCAATTATTAAAAGACGGTCAAAGAGTTGCCAACCAATCCTGGACTCCAAAGGAAGTTGAAACCATCAACTCCATGTTCTTGTTGACTGCCAAACCATGTATCTACTTGATTAATTTATCTGAAAGAGATTACATTAGAAAGAAGAACAAGCACTTCGTCTTAATCAAAGAATGGATTGACAAAAACTCTCCAGGTGATTTAGTCATTCCATTCAGTGTTTGTTTGGAAGAAAGATTATCTCATATGTCCGAAGAAGAAGCTGCTGAAGAATTAAAGACCATCGGTACCGAATCTGCTTTACCAAAAATTGTTACCACCATGAGAAAGAAGTTAGAATTGATTTCCTTCTTCACTTGTGGTCCAGATGAAGTCAGAGAATGGACTATCAGAAAGGGTACCAAGGCTCCACAAGCTGCTGGTGTCATCCACAATGATTTGATGAACACTTTCATCTTAGCCCAAATTATGAAATATGACGATGTTATCGAATACAAAGATGACGCCGCTATCAAAGCCGCTGGTAAATTACAACAAAAGGGTAAAGAATATGTAGTAGAAGATGGTGACATTATTTATTTCAGAGCAGGTGCAGGTAAGAACTGATCACTCAAAGAAACCCATTTTTGGCTCTCCTTTACTTTTCTTTACAAATACACCTATCATTACTAATAACACAAAACTAAAAATCCACAATTAAAATATATACTTATTTAGAACATATCTCAACGTATATATCTCGATAGCTATACCTTTTAATTCTTTTCATTCATCTAATAACATTCCAGTATGACAACCCACAATCTCCAGGACCAAGAACACCATCACCGTCAGCTCTTTTGGCCTACAATTTTCTCGAGTAACAGTTTGGCAGCTTTACAATCCTCCAAGCTCACCATCTTATACCTTATGATACTGGCTTGATGGCTATCCTGTTCTTCCAAGAGGCATGTCATTGGCTTCTTGGCAATTTGATGGGTTGTTCCCGATACGGTAAGCTCATTTGTTGATGCGTTTACCTAATTCGGAAAACTCTTTAATACTGAAGAATTGGAAATAAAATACAGTAATAAAATTGTAACAGAAGTGACAAGTAGTTCTCTATAAACCACTCCAATTGATGCCAATTAATGTTGATATAAGTATATAAGAAGCTTCTGATGGTGCAGTTTTAATTTCCTTTATTATTTTTTTTTTGGGTTTTTAAAGTGGGATTCAAGGTCGATAAAGAAGAGAGACAATTGAGGAATCATGACAAGAAATCCGTTCATGGTAGACCCAAGCAATGGATCGCCTATGAAGTCTCCCAACAAGCCCAATTTAACCAGATTTTCAACCCATTCTAGTGAAGAGACCAGTAATTGGCAGTCTAATGGTCAAGGTGGAGAGGACCCATTTGCTGATGGATCTGAATTTAATTACAGTAATCAATTTCAAGGCCTGCCTGCTTCGCCATCAAGAGCTGCAATGAGGTATTCCCCTGATAGACGTCACAGAACGCAGTTTTATAGAGATAGTGCTCATAACACTCCTAATATTAGTAGGTACCAATCGAACTTGCAGCAGTCTCCAAGCAGACCTGGTGATACTATTATCCAATTCGAAAACCCAGACCACCATAGTTATGATATTGTGGATATGACTTCTAGTTATTATCCTGAGAGAACTGGCATTGAGCAAAGTCAGCAAACCAATAATTTGTTTGGTAATGGGAATAGAAATTATTCTCAATATTCTGGATCGATGGCATCCACAGCTGCAAGTTTCAATGATGATGAGAAATTTAGAAAATCTTTTGAAAGTGAACAAGTAACAGTTTTCTCAGGTGAGACTTTTGATGAGACTAGGTATGAAGTCAATCATCCTATTCGTAAAGATTATGTTAGACGTGCTAATTCAGAAAGTAGAAGTAGGCCGGTAATTACTGCTCCAACATGCAAAACAATTTTAAGATTAGATAATCCTATCCCAAGAGGTTTATTGGATACTTTACCAAGAAGAAACTCTCCAGAATTTACTGAAATGAGATATACTGCATGTACAGTTGAAGCTGATGATTTTGTTAACGAAGGTTACAGTTTAAGAGCTTCAGAAATGAATAGAGAATGTCAAATTGCAGTTTGTATCACAATGTATAATGAAGATAAATATGCATTAGCAAGAACTCTAAATTCTGTAATGAGAAACATTGCACATTTGTGTAATCGTAACAGATCACAAGTTTGGGGTCCAGACGGCTGGAAAAAAGTCTCAGTAATTTTAGTTAGTGACGGTAGATCAAATGTTAATGCTGGTACCTTGGATTATTTGGCTGCACTAGGTGTATATCAAGAAGATATGGCAAAGGCTTCTGTTAATGGTGATCCTGTTAAAGCTCATATTTTTGAATTGACAACTCAGGTTTCTATCAACGACGATCTAGACTACGTCTCGGAAGATATTGTTCCTGTACAATTAGTTTTTTGTTTGAAGGAAGAAAACAAGAAAAAGATTAATTCCCATCGTTGGTTATTTAATGCATTCTCTCCTGTTTTACAACCTAATGTAGTAATGTTAGTGGATGTTGGTACTAAACTTAACGATACTGCTATTTATTATTTGTGGAAAGCATTTGATATGGATTCTAATGTTGCAGGTGCTGCAGGTCAAATCACAACAATGAAAGGTAAATATGGTAAAAAATTATTAAATCCATTAGTTGCCTCTCAAAATTTCGAATATAAAATTTCCAATATTTTAGATAAACCATTGGAAAGTATGTTTGGTTATATTTCTGTTTTACCAGGTGCACTATCAGCTTATAGATATCGAGCATTACAAAATCATGAAGACGGTACAGGTCCTTTGCGTTCCTATTTCTTAGGAGAAACACAAGAAGGTAGGGATCATGATGTTTTTACTGCCAATATGTATTTAGCTGAAGATAGAATTTTATGTTGGGAGTTAGTTGCTAAGAGAGAAGCTAGTTGGGTTTTAAAATATGTCAAGGAAGCAGAAGGTGAAACTGATGTTCCAGAAGATATACCAGAATTTATTTCCCAAAGAAGACGTTGGTTAAATGGTGCCACATTTGCTGCCATGTATGCTCAATTACACTTTTATCAAATTTGGAACACTAATCATTCCATTACACGTAAGATTTTTTTCCACATAGAATTTTTTTATCAATTTATTCAGATGTTATTTGCATGGTTCTCTATCAGTAATTTTGTTTTAACATTTTACTATTTAGCTGGTTCATTGAATGATGTTATAAAACATGGTGATGTTCTTTTTATTTTCTTCAAATATTTGATTTTTTGCGATCTAGCAAGTTTGTTTATTATCTCTATGGGTAATAGACCTCAAGGTGGTAAATGGTTATTTATGACTTCACTTGTTATTTTAACTATTTGTGCAACATACTCTTTGATCTGTGGTTTTACATTTGCATTTATGACTTTACATAAAAATACTGAAACTTACAATACTTTTTTAAGCATTGTAGTCTCTTTACTTTCAACATATGGTTTGTACACATTTGCATCGATTATGTACTTAGATCCATGGCACATGATTACCTCCTCCATTCAATATTTCTTTACCTTACCTGCTTTCACATGTACTTTACAAATTTTTGCCTTTTGTAACACACACGATGTTTCCTGGGGTACTAAGGGTTCAGGTGTTGAATCAAAACCATTATCTAAGGCCATTGTTGTCAAGGGTCCAGATGGTAAACAAATTGTTGAAACTGACTGGCCACAAGAAGTTGATAAGAAATTTGTAGAAATTAAGAGTCGTTTGAAAGAAATTGAAATCACTGAGAAGAAGGTGGATGAAGCCTTAAAGCGTAATGATTACTACAGAGACATTAGAACAAGAATTGTTATGGTTTGGATGTTAAGTAACTTAATTTTAATTATGGCTATTATTGAGGTTTATGATCCTCAAGATACCAATAACAAGTATTTGAAATTCATTCTATGGTCTGTCGCAGCTTTAGCTCTATTTAGAGTCACTGGTTCAATGGCATTCCTATTCATTAAATACTTACGTGCAATTGTAAGTTATATGAATAAAAGAGGTGATTCAAGGAGCTCTGTTAACATGAAGATGCCATCAATTAATGTTTTTAACAAGAGTGGTTAAACTTCTTAAGCTCAATTACGATTCTTTACCATTAATATTAACATTCCATTAGCATCTGGATATTTTACCAAAAATAGACTATTATTTACATTATGTATATTATTACCAAGAAATAATATTAAAAACAATACCAATATATATTACATTAAAAATTTAATGCCTTCATTTTTATATTCGTTCTGACATCAAAAGAAGTGTCACATAATGCGCATTTCCGTCATCTGTGGAAAAAATAAAATAAGTTATGATTCGTTTACATTTTAAAAATATTTAGTGTCACTAAAATTTGGATAACTTTATATAAAGTTTATCATTACATTTATTGGTATAATAATGGAGTCAGTAGAATGACAAAAGAAATATATTGTTATTAGAATAATGGGATCTGAAGGAAATGATCTGAAAAACTATCAGAGTTCCAAATTCAAAAGATTAATTCGACTGGGAAGAAATAATATAAATAATAAAAATAATAGACAACACTACTATGCAAAAAAAATATTACAGCAGAATACTAGCGTTAAAATTAATGCCACCGATGACAATGGAGACATTGGTGACCTTGTTATTAGTGATGGAGATATTGAGTTAAAAGATGAAGATTTTAATGAAATTGATAATGATAATAGAAGATATAGCTTGGTTGAGATACTGCATAATTATTTTTCTGATAAAATTGATTTTAAACATTTTAATATGTGGCTACTATATTGTTATTTGATAACATTTTGGATACCATCACCTTTATTAGCAAGGTGTGGAAAATCAACGCATGAAATGAGAGTAGCTTGGAGAGAGAAGATTGCTTTGCTCTCACTTATACTATTTTTAGGAATATTTGTTGGGTTTCTGACATTTGGGTTTAATAGAACAGTATGTTCCCAAATAGATAAGACAATATATTTTAAAGATAACTTTAATGATAACCTCATAATACATGGGAAGGTGTTGGATATGAAATCATTTGAACATGTTGAAGTCCCTGGAATAGTTGGAACAACAAATTTTATGAACACACCATACAACTTTGGAGGCTACGATGCAAGTTTTCTTTTCCAAAATGTGAATGGAAATTGTAAAGGTTTGGTGACTCCAAAAGATAATTGTGCCATTCCACATGATGGTGATGGTAATCTAGCTTGGTATTTTCCCTGTAAAATGATAGATAAAAATGGGCAAGTTGTTGAACCAGAACAATATCATGCTCTTGATGGACTTAATGAGGGCTGGGGTTGTCATACCTCTGAAAGAGCAAGAAATGAATTCTATAATATGGAAATAAATGTTGGTGTTCATTTTCAATGGGAAGACTTGAAAAACTCTTCAAACAACTTAGTAGTGCTGAATGGAAATGTTTTAGACCTAAATAGATTGAATTATTTGGACAAAAGTAACCTAAATTATCCAATTGAGTTTGATGAACTCAAGGCCTCTAACTTAGATGGATATGATTTATCATTATTTTATACTACTAAACATCAAAAAAATGTATTACGCTGTCTTTCAGAGTTGACAAAAGTAGGTATTATCGATACAAAATCAGTCGGGTGTTTGATATCAGATATTACTTTATATGTTTCATTAGTGATTGTTTTAAGTGTTGTATTCTCTAAATTTGTATTTGCTTGTTATTTCAAATGGGGTATAGCTAAAAATCAAGGTCTCTCAAAGGTTGATAATAAAACATTCTTGAAGCTACAAAGAGAGATCGAAAATTGGTCAAACATTCCTGATAGAGAAAATGATCTTGAATCATTAAGCAACAATCTGGAACCCAAAGAAACAGAAACAATTGAAGAATATTTGTTAAATTTTAATAATAAGGTGAGTAAGAGTTTCCCAAGTCTCTATAAATTGAAAGAGCTTCAAAAAAGTTCAATTAGAATAAGTACCGATGAACCACCAGAGAAGGTATTTACAACCATGCCTTTACAGAACCATTTTGTTAAACAAGGTGTTAAAATTTTTAATAAATCAGGTTCTAATTCATTATTAAATGTTACTTCATCTAGTACTTTAATTGATAAAAATAAACTCAAAATATCCCAACCTTTCTTTGATAAAGCATTAATTCATGAAAAGGCTATAGCACAACCAGAATTGAATTATTCACCTTATAACTTTCCATTGGTATATACAGTTTGTTTTGTTACATGCTACTCAGAAGATGAAGATGGGATTCGAGCAACCTTGGATTCTTTGACCGCTACAGACTATCCAGATTCTCATAAGTTACTGATGGTTATTTGTGATGGGTTAGTTAAAGGTTCGAATAGTGAAAAGAAAACTCCAGATATTATTCTAGGAATGATGGAAGATTTTACACATGATGTTGATTCTGCTGAACCATATTCGTATATATCAGTTGCAGTTGGGAGCAAAAGACATAATATGGCTAAGGTTTATTCAGGATTCTATTACTATAAAGGTACTGACGCCGGGAATAATGGCAAAAGAGTTCCTATCGTTACTATTGTTAAATGTGGTGTGCCAGAAGAAGGAACTTCGTTAAAACCAGGAAATAGAGGTAAACGTGATTCCCAAGTTATTATGATGTCGTTTTTCCAAAAACTGTTGTTTAATGATCGTATGACTGAATTAGAATATCAATTGCTTAAAGGTATATGGCAAGTGACGGGAATTAATGCCACATTTTACGAATTAATATTAATGGTTGACGCTGATACGAAGGTATATCCTAATTCAGTTTCCCATATGGTTGCTGAAATGGTAAAAGACCCTTTAATTATGGGTTTATGTGGTGAGACTAAAATTATTAATAAATCACAATCTTGGGTGACAGCAATTCAAGTTTTTGAATATTATATTTCTCATCATCAAACCAAAGCTTTCGAATCTGTATTTGGGTCGGTAACTTGTTTGCCAGGGTGCTTCTCTATGTACAGATTGAAAGCACCAAAAGGAACAGAAGGATTCTGGGTACCTATATTAATCAATCCTGATGTAGTGGAAAAATACTCTGATAATGTAGCTGATACTTTGCACAAAAAAAATTTACTGTTACTTGGAGAAGATAGGTTTCTATCATCTCTGCTTCTAAAGACATTTCCAAGAAGGAAGATGGTATTTGTACCTAAAGCTGCCTGTAAAACGCTGGTTCCAGATACCTTCAAAGTGCTTTTATCTCAAAGAAGGCGTTGGATAAATTCGACCATCCATAACCTGCTAGAATTGGTTTTAATTAAGGATTTATGTGGAACGTTCTGTTTCTCCATGCAATTTTTCATATTTATTGAATTGATTGGAACTTTAGTACTTCCCTTAGCAATATGTTTCACCATTTATGTTATAATTTTTGCCATTACATCTCAACCAACACCAGTTATTACCTTAATACTGTTAGCTTTGATTCTAGGATTGCCAGGAATTTTAGTTATTGTTACAGCTACAAGATTATCGTACATTGTATGGCTATGTATCTATATAGTTGCCTTACCAGTTTGGAACTTCATCTTACCAGCGTATGCGTTTTGGAAATTCGATGACTTTTCTTGGGGAGATACAAGAGCTGTTGAAGGTGAGTCTAAAAACGATCATGATTGTGCTGATGAAGGAGTTTTTGATCATTCGAATATAAAGCTTAAGAATTTAGAAGATCACCTGAAAGCAGATTATTCACAAAATGTAGATTAGATAGAGCACAGAGACTTCTTCTTGAAATGGTTATATAATTTTAAAATTATTTAATGCAAAATATTGAATAATATACATATACATAAAAGTAAGATTGTATTTACATAAATAACTTTACTCAATTCGTCATTTTGTGTAACCTTCCTTTGTATGATCAAACTATTACTTTAAGGTTAATGTTTTTAAAGAAATTTGGGTGAATAATTAAAAGAATTTCTCCTCTTCATCATGGTCATAAATTGTAACTTGGTCGTCATATAAATCCTTTTTACGAGTATTCTTGATCCATGCTTTTTCAAAATCTTCAACGTCTGCCCATCTTTGAAACCAGCCTTGATCTTTAATAATATTCTCAACCGGTGAACCCTCGACTGGGAAGAAGTATGACAATGCGATATATACTAGGAAACTGACAAACCAACCAATCCAGTAACTTAAATAATACAGTCTTGTTGCACCTTCTGAAACTGTGATAGCTGGTGCACCAACATCACCAATGAAACCTGGTAAATTTGGTGCTACACCACAAAAGTATGCTGCACAAGCTCTCCAATTGAACCCATATTTATTACCATACATATAGTACGACCCTGGTTGATTTGAGTATAAGTGTGAAAGTTTTATGTATCCTCTTCTAACAACGAAATAGTCAGCTGCAATGACACCTGCAATTGAGGATAAGAAAATAGCATATGCACTTAAAGCTGAAGTAAATTTACTTGAAGATGATAATAAGTTCCATGGACAAATACATAAAGCCATTAAAGCACAGAATACTGAACCACGCTTGATATTGATAAATTTGGGAAACAAAGCAGACATGTCAGTACCGCATGATAATGAATTGGCTGAAATATTTGTACCTAGTTGAGCAACTACGAATACGAAAGCAATCAAAAATACACCTGCTCTTGTACCTTTTGAGAATGATGTATCTAAAAACTTTTGTAGAACATCGACTGGAGACCAGTAGTTTTCTCCATATAATTGATAACCAGCAGCTGTAACTAAAATACCAATTAAACTAGTAATAGAAAATAAGAATGGAATAGCGAACATCTGAGAGTATAAAGAAGCTGTCTTAGTTTTCGAGAATCTTGAGAAATCAGGAGCATTAACTGTTAGAGTTGAGAAATTATTCATACAGGTCATCATTGATCTGATGAAAGCCCAAGAAAATTCAGATCCAGTTGGTTTATAGTCAGTTAGATGATCCAAAGCAATTTTCCCATGAGATTTTTTAACAGCCCATATTAAGAAACCAAATGAAGCAAAAGGTACCAGACAAGCTTTGACAGTGAATAAATGTCTAATTTTATGTGGAGGAACTAATAAAAATGGGAAACTAACTACCCAAAAAATAAAAAAGCACATAAATTCATAAGTAGTAGTATTTTTTTGGTTAATTTTGTTAGGAATTCTTTCTGGTAAATCAGTACCAAATATAGATTGTAACATTAGAGATACTGGTAGTACACAAATCCAAGCTTGAACAGAATACCACACAACGGCCATGACAACACGATTAATAATTGGCCATAATGAGAAATAGACACCAAATGAAGCTCTGGCAGAAACTGGGAAACTTAAATGATATGCTGCACCAACTCTGGAAGATAAGGTAACGAATATAGCGACAAATGAGTAACCTAGCCAAACTGTAATCCAACATTGCCACCAATTTAGGCCTAATTGTAAACCGGTGTCTGCAACTTCCCATGTATTAATATTAAAACATTCAGCAAGCCAAAACCATAAGTAATTATACCATGACCAAACTCTTCTTGATTTTTCAACAGGTCTCAAATCATGGTTGTACATAAAAGATTGAATAAAAGGAATACCAATAGTAGATTTATCTACGACAATATGTTCATAATAAAACCTTTCCCATTTTGATGATTTCTCAATAATAGAAGTGTAAGCGTACTCAGTATCACTCTCCTCTTCGAAAGAATTAATATCGTCTAGAGTCTTAGTAAAAGTACCAATTGTGTCATTAATAGTACCTTTATCCAACTCATTTCTAAGCTTCATATTACTTGAAGAACCATATTCATATTTGCCATCCTCAGTGTCAGAGGATTGGTTATTATAGCTATGGGCACTAGTTAAAATAGCCATTCTTGACATATGCTAGTTTCAAATCAAGTTTTAGCTCTACCGATAACAAGATACATCACAAAGATAAAGAATGGTAGATTAAAATAAGAAAAAAATATTATATTCGACAGAAATAGAAATATATGAGATAATGTATATATATATTATGAAGACACAGACTTTTTTTTCCAATCATTATCAAGGAAATGTTTTCAATCCTTTATATATACTTCCTAGATTGAACTTTCATTTCTTATCAGTATTGAGAATTTCATAAGTCATCGAACAAATTTGTCTCTCATTTACAATTGAAAAAATTTCTCTTCAAATTCTCTTCTCTAGATCCTGCACTGTTGCCCTTCAGTTACAACAATTTGGCGACATCCAAATCAAAATTTGACAAATCTGTTAAACTCTAAGACAATTTCATACAGTTTTTCCCAACGGACATACTTGCATACCACAAAGATACTTCAATTCTCAACTTTCAGCCTACCAATTACCATCATAAAAACCATTATCTACCCATTGACTACGTAGCCAAAGAAGGTAGAACAATTGTAATCAATATGGTCACTATCATTATCCATCAATTACAATTCTTTACTGTCATCTATTATCAATGATAATGAAAAATTTTTCATTATCATTGATAATAGATGAGTTTAACTGCTTTTCTTTTTGTTTTCGAAATCAACTTCGTCCCAAAAGGGTTATTTCTCGAATTCTCGAGCTCCTGAATAGTGACAATACCAATTTCGAAAATTACTGGACTTAACAAATGGCGCAGAAACTAGTTTAATTGGATCTACTAAAATGGATTTTGGTGGACTAAAAGGGATGCTATTGACTGTTTTAGGAATACTCTCTCCTGCTCTTGAGATTTTGTATTAGACTACAAAGCAGTGGAATGTTTTGAAAGAGCACGTACGTGGTTTTATCTGGACTTAAGTGTTTTCCGGCAGCCCAATTGGGTTGTGCGTAGTTAGACAGTTCCTGCTCTTCTCAATATAAATTTTAATCCATTGTAAGTATAATAAGTATATCAATAATGTGTAATATTAGGTATTTAGGGTATACATTTTTATATAAATTCAAAAAAAGACTCTATAAAAAAATAGCTTAAAATTAATTAAGTACTAAAATTGAAAATGATGAATTTGTGAATCTTTCTAAGAGAAATGTGATTGAAATTCAAAGTTTTCTGACATAAGGTGCCAATTAAAAAGGTCAGATAATGGTGCATTTGCATGATTATCATTTCTTAAATCTCTTTAGTAATTTTGTGATCTTTTCTGGAGAAATGAAGGATACACCTCTTACATGGACAACATAGTAGACACCGACCATGGCACAGATGTTGAAACCGATGTAAGCCCAGAAGAAACCGAAGTTTCTCCAGATGTAACTGTAGCTTGCACCGATGTAGTGTAAGTATTCATCACCGACATTGTAAATACAGTAGCCACAATTGGTAGTGTCATTTGGATTAGCTACATACCCGTCAGCGGTTTCTAAAAACTTCTCTAGATATTGACCACAGGTTTGGCCTTCTGGTGGGTTGAAATAACTTAATTCTTTCTTGCTACAGATGACAGGTTTTTCATGTAACATAATACCAACTAAATTTTGGACGAAGTAGGTGTAAGGAGAAGCTTTCCACATAAAAGTCCAGAAGCCAGGCATTAAACTTTCTGGTTGCACAACACCACAGAAAGAAATTAAAAAGGATAGTGTTAAACCCATTAAAATAGCAGCAGATTGTAAATTAGGGGACATGTATAAGACCATTAAACCTAAGGCAACATAGAATAACTGGAATAAAATACAGTAATTCAAATAAAATAAGGCGGATCTAGATGCTTCAAAAAATATTCTCAATGGGAAATATAAGGAAACAAAAAACAGGGTGGAAAATACCAAGTGATAAGGAATTTCACTCAAGTATTGTGTAATAAGAACTAAGGACCAGTGGAACATATTAGATTTTGATTCTCTGACTTCAAATAACTCTCTGGAAGCAATAGCACGACCTTGGATTTGATTCATTGATGGAGCAGATAAGACAATAGACATGAAAGTAGCAAATAATGCATGCTGTAAACCAGCATATGAAGTACCAACATTATAAAAAGTGAAACCGATGAATAAACCACCTACAACATTAAGCATTAATTTAGACATAAGATAATTCAAATTTCTCCATAGTGTAGTAGCAGTTCTAATGTAAACATACCAAAATTGATAAAAGTATGATGTTGCATACTTTTGTGCTTTATGGCCGTCGGTACTGGTGTGAGTTGCAGAACCTAATTCAGTGATCATGTGTTTAATTTCGTTTTCAGAATCAAAGTAATTTTTAGAATTCTTCCATATTTGATGCCAATCTTCCTTAACAGAAGCAGTAGCACCAGCACCAATTGCCTCTAGAATATATTCAGCTGGATTCTCGTTTTGTTGACAAGTTCTAGCACCATTACTTTCGAAGTAATTCAATATGTCCTTTGAATTTTCACCAATATCACCAAAATAAACAGTTTGACCACCTTTCTTCAATAATAACAATCTATCGAATTGTTCAAATAATGTAGCAGAAGGTTGATGGATAGTACACAAAATTGATTGACCAGATGCGGCCAATTTCCTCAATAATTGAATGATAGCCCAAGAAGATTGAGAATCTAAACCAGAAGTAGGCTCATCTAAAAATAATAGAAGATCAGGTTTAGCTACTAATTCAACACCAATGGATAATTTCTTTCTCTGTTCGACATTTAAACCACGACCGACTTCACCAACCAAAGCTTCAGCATACTCATCCATATCTAAAATATGGATAATATTCTCAACATAATTCATTTTTTCTTCATCTGGAAGATTTTGTGGTTGACGCATTCTTGCTGAAAATTGTAAAGACTCTCTAACAGTCAATTCAGCAATATGAACATCTTGTTGTTGAACATAACCTGTACGTCTTTCAAAACTGGCATCAATCAGTTTACCATTGACTAGCATATCACCAGTGATAACACCTACGTTTCTTTGGGCTAAAGTGTTCAGTAAAGTTGTCTTACCAGCACCTGATTCACCCATTAATGCAGTCATGGTTCCTGGACGACAGAAACCTGACACATTATCTAGTAACATACGCATACCACCGTTGTAAGGAATAGTAAAACAGACTTGATTCCAAATAAAAATACCAGAACTTTCTAAGCCTTTAAATATTTCTTCATCCTCAGAAGTAGAAGAACCAGTACTATATTTTTCCTTAGAATCTGAGGAAGTCAATTTTTGATGAGTTTCTTCATCAGTTGAAGATTTCTGGACAAAACGCTTGGCACCCTTCTTGAATATCAATGCATCACCACCACCAACGGTAGGTCTCTTAAATTCTGTGATTACAGCTTTGATAACAAAATAACCAAGTAAGAAACACCATAAGATACCGAAATTTCTCCATGTATGTTTGTATTCGTATTGGAAATAAGCTTTCAAATAATCATCACCCAAAACCCAACTCTGACCTTTAACTGAACCAACAAATGCACACACTTGATTAGAAGAATCAACATTTTGGTAGTCAGGACCACTTGGGACCAAAGTACCACCACAATCCATATGTCTACCATGGAATTCTGCGTTTAGCATAGATTCAAAAGCGTATCTAATTGGTAATATATATGAAATCCATTTAAACCAAGGATGCATAGCAGGTAATTGAATCATATAAGTGGAGTACATGGAAATGGCCATCATACAAATACCTGATATAGCATTTGCTTGTGGCAAGTTATCACAAGCAGCTGTGATAGTTTCAAACAACCCATTGATTGCTTCAGCACACATGATTAAAAACAAGTAAACAATGAAAAAAGACCCAGCAGATACATGAAGACCTGCTAAGAAATATAAAATAATTAGGAAACATGTTAAACCTATCAATCTAAAAGGCATTGGTGCTAGAGTAGATGCAATGGCTTCAGCAGAAGGATGATATAAAGAATATGCTTTATGTTTTTGTAAAATTGGTCTGCTATCCATGTTGATATTAGCTAAACCGATTAATGAGTAGTATAATAACGCGAAATATAGAACACCGCCTCTTGAAAACGCACCGTTAGTTGATGGTGGAGTTTGATAATATAAAGAACCTGTAACAAAAGCTTGAACGATAGCAGCAACTGTATTAATAACTGTTGTTGATTTATCACCATAAATTCTTTGGAATGCACGGGCTGTGCATAGTTTGACTTGCTCTGGGTATGAAATGGTGAAGTATGATTTTTTATTCGCAAATCTTGATTTTTCTTGATCCATTGATTCTTTGAATAAAGCTTTGGTTTCTGCTATATCAACTCTATTTTTATAATCTTGTATATCTTGTTTTAATTGTTTATATTCTGGAGAATTAATCCAATACTTTTCAAACTCTTCTGCAGTTCTTGGGACTTTATTCTCATATCCTGGGATAATATTATGTAAACCATTTGGATCTGTCAAAGCTGTTAAAAATTCTGCAGTAGCTTGCCTTGCAGGAGATTCATAACCCATTTTTCTGAAATATTCAATCGCATCTTCTGTTCTACCATAATAGATTTGTCTACCTAGGTATAATACTGTAACTTTGTCGAAACATTGGTAGATATTTTCTGAAGCTTGATAAATGGTAACTAGAGCAGTTGAGCCCAACAAGTTTGTCATCAATCTAATTGCTTGAGCATATTCTAAAGCTGTAGAAGCATCTAAACCCCTAGTGGCATTATCCCAGCAGTAAACGGTACCCCTTGCAGCCAAGGCTTCGGCAATAGAAACTCTCTTTCTTTCACCACCGGATACACCTCTAACAAAATCGTTACCAACAAAAGTTTGATAAGTATGTGTTAAACCAAAAATAGTTGCATAAAGATCTCTGGTTGCTTCAATGTAATCTTGTCTAGATACGTTATCGATTCTCTTTGCAGGAATTTTACAACGGATAGCAAAATCCAAAGTTTGTTTTACTGTAAGGTAAGGGAAATGGACATCCAATTCACCATTATAAATAACATCTGCTTTAAAATGTTTCATCATCTCCTCTTGAGGAATACCATTATAGGAGATATCCCCAGTAACACCACCAGCAAACTGATCGATTTCACCAGCAGCTGTTTTCAACAAAGAAGAACAACCAGCACCTGGTCTACCCAGAACCAAAACCATCTCACCTGGCTCGGCCAAAACATTGATATCTTGTATAATATCTCTCATTTTCTTATGTTTAGCAGCTTGAATCCCTTTGTAAATGGTATAAGGCAAACATAAGATATTACCGAAAGTAGTACCTTCCAAAGAAGATGAGTCCACCCCGGAAGCATTAACATCCTCCATCACAACACCAGCCCTCCTAATATGAATACCTTGTTCATCTGACCCTTTAACTATGTCAGCAAATATTTTCCTTGCATCAAACTCATTCGCATCATTAGCCATAGACTCGATCTCATGCAACACATCTTCAACGGGACCGTCTCTCGTCGTTCTCTTGGACAAAGTCTTCGCCAACTGCTCGACCTGAGAAATAGCATCCTCTTCCATCACAACCGAGGACCTACGAGAATGAGATCTCCTCAAACTGAAAGAGTGTTTCGACGACATATCGTCGTTATTATTTTTCTGATTTTTCTCTTCACCTTGAAACTGTTGTTCCACCGCTGCACTAGAAGCAGCACTCTCTGTATCACGGGAAGACATTACTGATTTATCTGAAAACCAATAAAAATATAACTCACTCTACCTTCACAAACAAAGATCCATTCAAGATAAAGCAAATATAAACCTTACCTCCATATACATATATATATATATATATATGTATATATATATATAAACCGGTTCATAAAAACAACTTACTGCAACTGAAAACCCCAGTACTAAAGAAAGAGTAAACATTTGGACATCGCTAAAATTGAAATAGAATGCTATGGATAACCCACGGCTGCTATAATTACCTCAATGAAGAACAAACCTTCACTCACTCACCTACTACAGGAGACTATATCATCATCATCATACACCCACCATCTACCCACTAGACATATTTCCACTTCAGCAGAGGGCATGGCATCTCTTGAGAATTTTTCACTCTCGAGACTTTGTAAAGTATTAGTTTTCGAAATAATTTTTCACATATGAATTGGCGCACAAAAAGAAACGCAGATAATTAATGCTCGGCGTTTTTTCGAAATCCAGTTTCGAAAAACACGAAGAAAAGCGCGCAGCAACCAGATGTCAATTGAGTATGTGAGCGTTGTCGTCATTTTGAATTCAGGAAGGAAGTCGAGAAAACTAGGAAAAAGCTGTAGAAATTGATTGAAATTAGCTTTCGAACGGTGGAGGGGCAGAGAAAACTTTGTGGAGACGGAGTATTGTGCATGACCAGGGGACGAGATGCGCAGAGAAGCCTGTGGGGAGAGGGAAATGTATATTATTTCCGCGGAAACCAGGTGGTTCTGTCGAGCGATAATTTCCGTTAATTTCCGCGGACTCTCAGCTTATGAGCCGTTCGTGAACTGTGATAAGAGCATGTGACTTTTTAAAAGTCACATGCTTGATATATTATACGTATTAATGTATGGAAATAAGATGTATATGGAAGATGAAAGGTATAAGAAAGCGTCACAAAATGAATAAATTGTTGGAATATTTATTTTTAATTACTAATATGGGTTATAGAAGGGTGGCTAAGAGATGTAGGGTGCTTTATGGTTTTTTTCTATTTGATGCTCTATTTAATTTTATAGTTCGAATATACAACTTCCCATTGACGGTATTGAGACTAGCAATGCTTGTTGTAGTTCTTGAGATGTTATATTTGGATGGTGTTTAAGGTAATAATCTTGGATTAATGCGTTTTTTATTTTGTTTATGTCTTGGTTGTTGGATACGAGATGGACGGTGCAGCCTCCCCAGCCTGCGCCGGTTAGTCTTGAACCGTATGAACCGTTTTCTCTTGCGATTTTGCAAATTTCGTTGATTTCTGGGCATGAACATTCGTAGTACTTGTCGCATGAGAGTTGGCTCTGGTTCATTATTTCTCCGAATTTGAGGAGGAATTGTTTTTCGTCTGAATGTTCTTGGTGGAAATTGATCAGCTCGATGGATTGGATAACTCTTAATGCTTCTGTGAAGACGTGCTTTGCACGTTGGTACAGTTTGAGTAGTTGGAATCTGACTGGGTTGATTAGTAAGTACTCTCTGGTGAACTCTTCTCGGGAACAGTTCAGGAAGCTTGTTATTTCTTGAATGGAATATCCGATCTCGTGTTGATTTTTATCGTTAGGGAAACAATCGTCTAGCAAGTCTATCATTTTGGCTAGCATTTTCTTTGTTCTGTTGATACTTTTCAAATCTTGTGGATTAATGAATTTCTCATGTTCTTCTTCTGTTTCACTATACCTTGAAAAATATGCATCGAGGAAGTCTCTTAAATTTCCCTTGCGGAAGGTCTCGTGATTAGGATTACTGAATGTCGTGCTGATATCGTATTCATCATTACTGAAAGTGAAATTTTCATGGCGTTGCTGTGTGTTTAATTGAAACCCGTATTTGGCTGCCAATACATTCGCTGCTACAGTGTCTTCAACGACCCTTAAATTGTAATTGACTGGTCCTGTTTCGTACTTATTTGAAACCACCAAGGTATTGGCTATCAAAAACTTGATGCTTTCATGCTTAAATATTGGCAATTCGATGTTGGTAGTGTGTAATGACGGTTTAAAATTAATAAAAGTCAGTTTATTATATTCATTACAAATGATTACTGTGGGATCCATTGAACCAGAATTCACACCTATGTAATGCTCAGCATTCTCAGTAATTTCGATTAACTCATTTTTTAAAATCTGGTAATCAATACCTAAATTACTTCTAATTATAAGGATGGCAACAGTAACACAAATAGCCGCACTCGATGACAACCCACTCTCAGTAGGTATATCACCTTTAATATAAACTTGTAGCCCTTTCAAAGTTTTATTACTAAACTGGTCAGGAAACTTCCTTTTCAAAAATTTTTGCGCAGCTAGTAACCCACACTTGAAGTAATTAGACCAATCCGATACAGAAGGATCAATCGAAATCAATTCACCATTAATAGGCAACTCAAATTTTTTTTCTGCTAATTTCTCATAATTATCATCGTATATCGTCATCAAACGAGAATCTTCCAACACTTTAACAGCACATAATATATTACGATTAATCGCCATCGGCAATACTGAAAACTCTTCATAGTCAATATGTTCACCAATAATGTTCACCCGACCAGGTGAAGAAACAATGAAATTGGGATAATACAGAAATTTCTCTTGAAACTTCAAAGTGATATCACGACATTTTTCAGTAATATCAATCAAATGTTTATGGTTGTTATCTAATCTAAAGACAGGGATAGAACTCATGTCGTCGAATACCATTCTTTTCTTTCTTTTTTTTTTTTTGAGGTTTTGTTCAACCTTATGATCTTATAATAGTGGCAATTGAGTACCACTTATATACGGAAATAAAATATTGGAAATCTCAATTCAAATCTGGAAAATAAACCCCACAGTTACCTTAAAATCTTGATTCAAAATTAAAAATTCAATTCACTCTAAAAGTCTCAATGAATCATGCAAAAACAATAATTCCTGTTTTTTGTAACAATCTAAATTCCAATTATTGTACTTTTTTTGACCCTAACCAGAATGCAAAGTAACATCAAATCGATAATGACAATGCAGTAACCACATTAATTCAATAAAACTTATGTACAATTCCAAGTTTGACAGACTAAAACCTTTGAGAATACTTGTTAATTCAAAGGTTTAACCTTGAATAATTGACTAAATTTTCATGATGTCTAACTGTAGTTATTGAAATAAATTCGTTAAAAAATACATCAAAAAGTAGTTACCCGCTTTCTTCCCGGACATCCGTCATCCGAAATACATCGGATGACGGATGTCCGTGGTTGTTCCCCATGTATTCCCATGGTGCAGGTGTTTCTTAGGTTTTTCTGTTGCTGGTATGCATATCACGGGTATCCGTGGTCCGATATCAGGTCCAATATCATTTTTGTATAATATATGGCATAGTTGATGCCATTAATCTAGGTATCAAAACCTAAGTTACAACAACATATACTTCAAAAAGACGACTTAAAGGCTGTTCTTAAGGATTAGTGAGTGTTCAATGATAAACATTCAAGGTGATTAATTAATCTGTTGACTTAGTTTTGAAATTAGGATCAAATTTAATGTTGTGGGTGCCTTTCCTTTTTTCCAATTTCTGTTCTTATATAAATGAGGTCTATTTCATTTTAATCTTCTTGTTGTTTCAGTTTCAGTTTCAGTTTCAAATTATTCTTCTTCTTTTTATATGTATATATGTATATTGTTATTGTTTGTTTCTAAATCAGCAGGCTACTAGTAAGAAACAAATAATAGTAGATATTTAATACAAGAAGAAGACACAAAAAATATAAAATGAGTGAGAGAAAAATTGTTCTAGTCACTGGTGGTGCAGGTTATATTGGTTCTCATACAGTTGCTGAATTGATTGAGAATGGATATGACTGTATTGTTGTTGATAATTTGGACAACTCGTCATATGAGTCCGTTGCTAGACTAAAGATTTTGGTCAAGAGAGATATTAAGTTTTATCCAACAGATTTATGTGATAGAGAGAATTTAGAGACTATATTCAAGGAGAATACGATTGATTCTGTGATTCATTTTGCTGGTTTGAAAGCTGTTGGTGAATCCACCAAGATTCCATTGAAATATTATCAGAATAACATTATCGGTACTTTGAATCTGTTAGAATTAATGGAACTTTACAATGTCAAGTCATTAGTTTTTTCATCTTCAGCTACTGTTTACGGTGATGCTACCAGATTTCCAAATATGATTCCTATTCCAGAGGAATGTCCTTTGGGTCCAACCAATCCATATGGTAACACCAAGTATACTATTGAAAAAATTTTAACAGATTTATATAACTCCAACACTGATTTATGGAAGTTTGCTATTTTAAGATACTTCAATCCAATTGGTGCTCATCCTTCTGGTTTGATCGGTGAAGATCCATTAGGTATTCCAAACAATTTATTACCATACATGGCTCAAGTCGCTGTTGGTAGAAGAAATAAATTAAATGTTTTTGGTAACGATTACGAAACCAGAGATGGTACTCCAATTAGAGATTATATTCATGTTGTTGATTTGGCTAAGGGTCACATCGCTGCTTTGAAATATTTGGAAAAGAAGAATGAACAAGGTATCTGTAGAGAATGGAATTTAGGTACTGGTACTGGCTCTACCGTTCTAGAAGTTTACAAAGCTTTTTGTGAAGCTTGTGACGATGATATTCCATTCGAAATTGTTGGTAGAAGAGCTGGTGATGTTATTAATTTGACCGCCAAGCCAGATAGAGCTACTGAAGAGTTGCAATGGAAAACAGAATTAGACATTACTGTTGCTTGTAAAGATTTATGGAAATGGACCACTGATAACCCATTTGGTTATCAATTAAAGGGAATCGTCGATGCTTTTGCTGGTAAAGAAAATGACTATGATCATCGTTTCGTTACCATCGGTAATGGTACAAAATTCCAAGCTACCCTTGCTAATTTAGGTGCTACTTTAGTTGACTTAAAAGTCGATGGTCAATCTGTTGTCTTGGGTTATGAGAATGAAGAAGGCTATTTAGCTGAAGACACTGCTTACATTGGCGCTACTATCGGTAGATACGCTAACAGAATTAAGGATGGTAAGTTTGTTCTAAATGGAAAAGATTACAAAATGACCATTAACAATGGTCCAAATGCTAACCATTCCTCTGTAGGTACTTTCCACACTAAGAAATTTTTAGGTCCATTGGTTAAAAATCCATCAAAGGACTTATTTACTGCTGAATTCTTATTATTAGATCCAGCTGCTAACTCAGAGTTCCCAGGTGACTTGGCTGTTACCGTCATGTACACTTTAAACGTTGCTGAAAAATCTTTGAATATTGAATATAAGGCTCAATTATATGGTGGTGAAGCTACTCCAATTAACTTGACCAACCATACTTACTTCAACTTGAACAAGGTTAACCAAGAAACTTTTGTTGGTACTGAAATTCAAGCTGCTAATAACAAATCGTTAGACATCAACGAAAATATGATTCCAACTGGCAAGATCATTGACAGACAAATTGCTAAATTAAATGAAAAGGCTACTGTTTTAGGTGCTAATGAACCAAAATATGATTATGCTTTTGTTGTAGACGAAAATGAAAAGTACAGTCAAATTGATTCAACATCTCGTGAATTAAAGACTGTTGTTAAGGCTTATCATCCAGAATCAAACATCAAATTGGAAGTTTTAACCACAGAACCATCTTTCCAGATATACACTGGTGATTTCTTATCCGCAGGTTATCATGCTAGACAAGGTTTTGCTGTCGAGCCAGGTAGATATGTTGATGCTATTAACCAAGAGCCATGGAAACAATCTGTTACTTTAAAGAAAGGAGAAACTTACGGTAGTAAGATTGTCTACAGATTCTCCTAAGGAATTAATAGTTCGAATTTCATTCAATATTCCACTAATTTTCCTGTCTAAGGATTTGGAATCTTTTACATACATACAATATTATAATATTTAACTAATGACTTTTTTATAAAAATATAAATTTTAATGACTACTTAATATTATTTATTCATATTTTGCTTGTGTAACATGTTTCTTATTCTAGATATTCAAAGTATCCAATTTTTAAAGATTTAAAGGGTTTATGTTTAGTAGTCTATTTTGAAAGATAATTGTAGTTTCAGATTTTTATTAATGAGGTTGGTTACATTAACAAAACATAAATAATTTATTTAATATTACATATTTTTAATGTTTATTGAGCATGATTATATTGTTTTTGATACATAAGAATATAAAGAAAATATAATAATATATAAATATACTATTAATAATTATATACAATTTATATAAAAAATCGAAGATATATTTCGACTAAATTTAAATATTACTAACCATATTAAATGTTCAAAATTCATCATGTTTTAGATCATTGAAGTCATTGATGTCATTCGAATTTTCTTCTTCAATATAATTATCTTCATAAACATCAAGCATTGCAAGCTTAAACATAATCTTCTCTAAAGCTTTAGCTATTTCAGTTGTTTCCTCATCATTTTTATCCTCAATAGTTTCAATATTATTTCTGAATATATTTTCAAGCTTTGTTCTCTCTTTTGCAATCTCATCAGAGGTTTTAAAATTAACCAATTTATCTTTCGAATACTTCTTTCCTTCATTACATAAAGCCGCATTTTCACCTTGACAATTATAATTAGAATCTCTCAACATATTCAAAATCATAATTTCCTGTTGATTCTTAGTAATCACTTGATTTATAAAACCCTTCAAAGTTTCTAAATCCCTTCTTCCTCTGAATTCAACAATTCTACTATCATCTACGCTCCAATTTGGGTTGTCAGATCTTGAAGATATAAAGTTCCATAACCTCTTAAAAATCGATTTTCGTTCAGAAGTGTTGCTAGAACTATCGGATGTTTCTTCAGAAATAGTTAAACCTGGCTTAATAACTTGTACCACAGGATAACCAGGCAATTTGGCACAGATTGTACTACCAAAAATATCACAATCAACATCTAAAAATCTGATATCTGGGGAACTCTCATCTTCCAAATACACGTCTGCTAACTTGTCAAACACAGGTTTCAATTTCTTACAATGAGAACACCAAGTGGTAAAATACTTCACAACCGTATAAGTTGAATTATTATTGCATTTATTGTAGAATTGGTCTAAGGATAAAACTGTTTCATGATTAACAGTGTTGGCATTGGCAAAACTAACTGCTGATAGTAAAGAATATAGGAATAGGCTCAAATTAGCAGCTTTCATTGGGAGGTTTTTGGGGTAATAATATTATTCAATTGGTGAAGTATGGTCTGCTTAAATATATCACCAGTTTATTTGAATATATACTTGTAATTGATACAATTTTCTAAACAAATAAGTGATTATTAATAATGATTCTTATAAGTCATCTTGAAATTTTAGTATTACGCCTTTAGAATAATTATATATTAGCGAGTGAAATTTATCTTCGATGAGCTTCAAGTGCTTAAGATGAATAAAGATATAAAAATTATAACAGAACACCTTTATTGCACTATTCTGACTAAATTCTGATGGCAATTAGACATGTTAAAAGGAAGTATATAGAGAGTTCTTCAGATTCGAGCGAAAATGAAAGCTTAAGTGAGTCGGAATCCAATGAAATTTCACCTTATGAGGATGTCACCAAGAGCCTTAATGCTGATAGGGATAATGCATTAGTACAGTCACAACAAGAGGGGGTGAATTTGGTTAACGAGAACCTCAATGTAGTGAAGAGTGAAGGTGAGGGAACGAATGTCGGTAGAAATAGCAGCAAAAGTGAAAGTGAGAGTGGAAGTGAAAGTGAGAGTGAAAGTGAGAGTGAGAGTGATAGTGATTCAGAATTGAAATTATTTAGACCTAGGTTACTTGTAAAGAGGAGAGAGCCTCAAGAAAACCTGTCTTCACAAGATATAGAAGAGAAATCCAGTGATTCATACAATAAATTATTGAAAAGGGTTGAGCACCACAATTCTGTTTTTGATAACCAAGAGAGAAATAAGAAACTGATAGATTCGAATTACAGTACAGACAAAGACTTACTAAGGCGTATAATTCAATTAGATGATAATGATTTGACTGATCCCGAGAAAGAACGTGAACTATGGCTCAAAAGACAAGAGATGAGAAAACAAAGGAAAAAAGAGCAATTGATTAAGAAACAATTAGAATTAGAAGAATACGAATTTAACAAGCTTTCAAATACTGACAAGACATTAGAAAACATAGATATTGAACAAGAATCTGAGGATGAAAAAACTAATAGACCTTCAAACAAAGCTGACTCTGCAAAAAACCTTTACAAGGCCAAAAAAGTAGGGAACGTCAAATTTGGCGATTTAGAAGAGTTACAAGATGAATCGAAAAGTAATAATCGTGAAGAGACTGAGTATTCAGTTCATATATAATTATTTATATGTCCTTTTTAATAATGATTAAAAATTAATGATGATGGTAATTTTTATTTTAAAAAAGATCTATATAACTCTAATGACAGTTGAAATAAAGTATACAAGCAATAACTATTTCAACTGGAGATAATACATTTAAATATTGTACAAATGACGCCTTTTTAATATGGTTTTTTAAGTATTTTTTTGTTTATAATATTACTATTTCTTTTGTTGATTACATACAGATTCTGTAACTGGCGTAACGACCTGAAGTTTCGCTCTTTCTGATGATCTTGACAACTTCACCTCTCTTTAGCCCTAGGTATAATGCAACTGGATCAGCCCTTTGAATTCTTGGTAATTGTGATTCCTTCAATCTATATCTTTTCAACAAATCCTTCTTTTCTTCTTCACTCAATCTTATGTGTTTTGGGACTAATTCATGATGTGTAATATTCACAACCAGGGAAGCTTCGTGGAAAGTTTCGATAGTAGCTGGTGGAATAGATGGAACTAATTTCATAGCACTTGGAGTGACATTATTTTGATAAACAAATATACCTGTTTGATAATTTTTTTCTTGAATATGTATAACAAAATTCTTCATAGTTTTAACACCTACAGATGGTTCATCACAAAATTCAACCCACAAAGAACCTAACTCTGGGAACTTTTCTAATGATTCTTCAGTTGGATTAGCTTGGAAAGACATCATCTTACGTTGTGGTTTACCCATGTAATCACAATATTTAGCTCTGAAATCTTCTAAAGATAATTCAATCTCTTCTTGAGAAATGAAAAATCCTCTATCCCTAACCATTTCTTTAACTGTTCTAAAAGTTCTCCATAAAGAAGAAACACTTCTTTCACTTTCTTTGTCCATTATTAATATATTATTTTCTTTGTTTTCGTAAACAACTTTAGCCACTTCAATCAGAATCAATTCCAAACCAAAAAACAACTCTCCAAGAATAATGTATCCTTGCCTAACAAACGACACTTATAATCCTCCTTCTTACAACAATTGAATACAACTTAAATCAATAACTATTTGAACTTATCTAATCTTATAATGTATCTTATATTGGTTGAAACTTTTTTTTTCAATCTCATCAATTATTTTTTTCAAATTCGAAAATTTTTCGTGTTCGTGGATTATGATGCGTCACAAATGTTGTAAGTGTCACAATATATTTATTTTATTATACTATCTTATTCTTTTATATTTATTCGATGAGTACTTAGATATATATATATATAGATTCATAGTTTTCGTCTGTATTCCAGGACCATGCCGTGTTGAGATTTCCAGTATAATGTTTTCACGGAACTCAAGGTCATATCGTTGTCGAGTACTTGTCCTTTGCATAAGATGTCTAGCCATTCGCTTGGATCTTGTTTGGCTTTCATTTCTGGTGTTTTGCCATCAAATCTTTCAGTTATGAATTGCTTGATTTTCTTTACTCTTACCATGCCTGGGGCTGTTAACTTTGTGTTGTATTCGGATATTTTTGGTAGTGATGTTGCTGTTAAAATGGAATCTGTGGATTTTGTTCTTGAAAACTTCAATCTATGATAAGTAGATTTAGTTGGATGATGTAAATCTGTTGTGTCGTCTGAAATGTTTATGTTTTCATTATCGTTATTGTTATTGTTATTGTTATTGTTATTGTTATTGTTATTGTTATTATTGGTCTGGTTTTCATCATTAAATGTGTCATTAGTACCTGTCCAGAGTGCGATTGTGAAATTTAGTTTTGGTTGTGAAATTATTGTTTCTTTAGTGCCTTCAAAAAGAATCTTCGCAAACCAATATGGTATATTTTTTTCTAGCTGTTCGAATAATATACGTCTATTAATACCTTGTCCATATTCATAATCAATATAGTCAAATTTTCCTAATTTTTCTTCAGCACTCATTGAGGTATCAAAATCTTCATTTTCTGCTAGAAGTTGAGAATCATTCAAATCAGGATTGGTAATATCTAAGTTAGTACCAGGTAAAAAAGTTGAAAATACAACTGTACCTCCTAAGGAATTTTTACTCCATTTATGGACTACCAATAAAGTACCATATTTGATCTTTAATAATGGTAAGCCTGGCTTTTTGGCAATTTTTGATTCTGGAAGTTTTTTGGTTAATATTTTTAATGAGGAAGCTGTACTTTGATACTGTTGTCTATACGATGCTTCAATTTCACTCAAAAGATCACACATGAAGTCCCGACTAGAAGATACCTTTGTATCATGAGATTCATTATTTGGATTTGTTACAGCTTCAGTGTTGCTGCTATTTGTTAATGAAGGATTAATTAAAGGAGACCAAGTTCCTGATATATCTAATGAAGTTTCAGCTCTTGAGTGTAGTATTTGCGAGGTAGAAATAAAAGGTGTTGCAGTAGCAGGCCTCTGAATTGAGTTAGGAGATTCAACAAAATCAATAGCACTGTCATCAAATGAAGAATCAGGAGTTTTGAAACTGTCGTTAAATTCATGTTGATTAGATGATTTCCCTCCAAACATTTTTAATTTCCTATTAAGATAAGAGCTCGAGCTCATGCTTAAGGTTCTGCCGTCAAAAATCCTTGAATCACTATCTGCAGTGGACATTTTTTCAATTGACGGCAACCTTCCTCTACTAAATGGGTTTGGCGTTTCTAAATTTATGTTACGATGAGTTTGAGAATCATTTGGCGTTGGAATATCCAATTTTCCATCCGTATCGTTTATATTTATTGAAGTACCTACCGCAGAGCTAGTGTTTTGTTGATTCGGAGAACCTAAACCAAATTTCATAAAGTGTGACTTTTTCTTTTTTTCTTTTGATTTCTTGTCAAAATTTAAAAGATCACTACTATCTAATGACAAGGCACTTGAATTTCCATCCTTTGAACTAAAAAATGAATCTTTTCTTCTAGTAGCAATCACTCTCCTCAATACTTTGTCTTTTTCCAACTCATAACTCAAAAATTCATTAAATAAAGAGTTTACTACAATATTACCCAAATTGAAACGAACTTCAGGATCAATATATAGGTTATTAATGCTTTCGTAATTTTCTAATGATGAACCATAAATTTCTGTGCTTAATAATCTTGGGGTTAGTTTAACAAATAACAGACCTACTTTAATTGATACAGTACACCAATGAGGTAATATTTCTTTAGTGGTATATTTTGTAACCAATTCGTCGAATCCCCCATCTCTTTTATCAAATGTATCTAACAATCTACAAGAAAGAATATCCCACCTTTGTATTTCACCTAGTGAATTTTCTGTAATAACATGTCTTCTATTTGTTAATAGTGATGATCTAGTTAATGCAACACCACCTTGAATTACAGTTAGTTTCTGAGTTTGAATATCAAATTGCATTAAATTTGAGTCTTTTGAGATAGAAAAGAAAATTGTATTAGTATTCTGTATCACCATTAAATCCACTATACCGATATTAGAACTATTATTATTTTGCTCAGATCTCCCCAAGTAACGAGTTCCATTGAATATTACAAGAGAATTTGCAACAGATGCTGTTTCAAAATTGACCTTGAATATTTTTGCACTTCCATCTCCAATATAAAGTTCTTTTAATGAATTACCAGTAATAGACCATGCTGGTGAATTATCCCAACTCCAATTATGTAGTTTCCTCAATGTGTTTTGCTCATTATATTCAATAGCCCATGTAGTAACCGTACCATCTGCACTAGTCGATATTAGTCTTGTTGAATTATCCAAGCTTTTAAGACACTTGATATTCTGCCCATGAGCTTTTTTAATTCTATTAATCTCAATTTTATCTTTAAATGAATACAGGATTAAATTACCATTATTGTCACCAGCAATAAGATCATAAGGGACATCTGGATTAGAGACTGGAGTTATAACATAAATGGAACCAGTCTCGTTACTCTGAGAATTGTCAAATGTATGAATTAATGTACATTGTAAGGATTGCTTATTTAAATTCCATATTTTGATTTTTTTATCTAAACCTGCAGTTGCAAAAAAAAATTCATTCTCATCGTCACTAACACTTGACCTTGGTCCTTTTGGTAAACCTACAATGCATTTGATGTAATCATCATGATCCCCAATAATCTTTGTTCCCCAAGTGTCCAAATTAGAATCAATTGTATGTAAAATAATCGAAAAATCATAACTAACCGTAATATAAATGTTATTACCGACATCCAATAAATCAGTAACCCAATCACTATGTGCCTGTATTTTCTTCGTTTCAATCAGTTGAAAATCATTTGAATACATATACCTAATAATAGCACCATCCCTACCACAAGTCAAAAAATATTGATACTGATTCCTAACTCCATCCTTATCATTGAACTCATAATCACATTTCAAAATTTTGGATATTGGTAAAATATGCGTCTCATACTGTTGGTTCCTTGAATGAGGTAATGGCAAACCATAACTAACAGTAAATTCCTCCGACATAACCTTTCAAACCTTGCTACAATTTACACTCACTCTAATACCCTTGTCTGTAAAATAAATTAATCAAATGTATTTGATTTTTATAGGAGTTGCAATGAAAAGTTTTAACCATAAATGTGATTGGAAAGCAATTTACTCCGTTCAAAAGGCAATGAAACTTCAAATTCTCAACACAATGATTATAAAGCTAACAATTGATATCTTTCTAGCCCCAGGAACCAATTGATCCAATGTAACTCAGTATTTTATAGTTATATCCCTTTTACAATATGCAACTTTTATATATTTTCGTTTGTAAGCTCTTAACGAAAAAATACTAATAGTTAAAATCTTGATGAGAACCAGTATATAAGAGGTGAGATGAACAATTAACAGTGATAAATGTTGATATATTGATTGCAATTGAGGTGTGTTAGGTAGGTTGAACGATGGATAGTAGTGAAGTTGATAAGGACAAGTTAATATCTCAATTGAAGGGTAAACTATGGTACTGTGTTGAGAAACAGGTTAAAGAAGAAACGCCATTTGACACTACGGTGACACCTAAGTTTATCAATGCATTAGTTGAGTTATGTTACATACAGTTGGTTGAGATTGGAAAAGATTTGGAGTTATTTGCGAAACATGGTAATCGGGATGTCATTAGTATTGAAGATATAATGTTATTGCTACGGAAGTCGCCTAATTTACAAGAATCATTGATTAAGGATAGCAATTGAACTCACTGGAATTATAAGTTTATTATAATTATTTACACGATATGAATTTTAAATGTTCTAAATATAATTTATGTTCAAAATATATGTATATATACAGAAGGTACCACATTTCCACTGTTGCGTTTGTTTTTTCTGATATTAATGGTATGAAGAAGAAGAAGATCTTATCTCTTGACCCAGGTTGGCATTTTTCTAGCCTTCTTTTTGCCTGGTTTCTTTCTTTCGACGTGTCTATAATCTCTTGTGATCAATCCTGCTTTACGTAATCTTGGTTTTAGTAATGGATTGAAAATTAGCAATGCTTTTGCAATTGCATGCGAGACAGCTTCAGCTTGGCCGGTTGGACCACCTCCTGAAGTTGTTGCAAAAACATTATAGCTACCTGAGGAATTTGTTATTGACAATGGATAAAGAATTGAGCTTCTGTCTTTCAATTGCAAAAAATAATCATTCAGTTGTCTGTTGTTGACCAAAAATTTACCATCCCCTCTAACCAGGAATACTTTGGCAACTGAAGACTTTCTTTTACCGACGGCAACAGCTCTACCAAACTCATCTAACGTTTGAATTTTCTTATTTACCGATAACATGCTTGTCTTCTTGAAATAAATATTCAACTCGCTTTTAATTTCCTCATTGGACAATTGGGGATCAATATGGTACAATCTATTCAAGATACTAATCAATTGTCTGTATTGAATTGGTCTCAATCTTGTCCCACCACCAATCAATGAATAATCATCAAAAGTCAACCAAACAGGCTTGTCCAACGCATTAGCTGTTGCAGATTGCTTCGGATACTTAATATATTTATCCAATAAATGTTCCAATCTATTCATACAATTTTCGTGATGAGGATTAGCTGAATAAAAAGTAGCTAATTTCGGTACAATTCTTGAAGTATCTATAGTTGACGAACTCGAGCTTAAACCACCTTGAAAACTTTTCGAAATAGAGTTGTTTGCATTAACCAAACCTGAAACAGAAAGACATCTAGTTGCAGATGGTTTAATCCAATTATTTAAAATTGATGAAGAAATGAAATTCTTGTTAAATGTTGGTTTCAACTTGAACATCATAGACACATATAACCACAACCGACCAATTTTGTTTTTCACTTGCAGTTAACCTTGTTAAAAACTCACTTCACTTGAAATATATGGACTTATACCCTCCTTTAATACTGATGAACTAGTACAAAAGGTCATAAATAAGTGTTATTTTACAATTATTTTAGTTAACTTTTCGTTTGTTAATGAAAAATTTATATAGGAACAAGATATTTTAAGCTCTATGAATTCGGGTAAAACCATAAAGATACAAGCTTTAAGACCTGTTTTATAATGATAAACAGATCAAGAATAGTTGATGATTAGTAGCAATGAAGAGTTTATTTGATTGCTATTTAAAATTCTATATAAAATTCATAAAACTTAACTAAATGTTCATTAAATTAAGATCGAGAAATGTTAAACGTATATTGGTAAATAAAATAAATTAGTGAGAAAAATTGAATCTGAGACTAAGATATTTTGTTTAACAACTGGTGTCAACGACAACTCTACCGACAATCTTACCGGCTTCCATGTCCTTGTAGACTTCTGGTAATTTGGATAGACCAACAACCTTGATTGGAGACTTGACTAAACCTCTGACGAAGAAGTCTAAAGCTTCTCTGGTGTCAGCTCTGTTACCGACGTAAGAACCGACAATCTTGGTGGACTTGACGACTTGGTTGAAGACATCAGACTTACACTTGGCACCAGCTGGTAAACCGACTAAGACGACGGAACCATTGGATCTGACGTATTCGGTGGAGGCTTCAATGGCCTTTTCAGAGACGGAGACGTTAATGACACCGTGAGCACCACCGTTAGTAGCCTTGATGACTTCACCGGTAATGTCCTTACATTTGGTGAAATCAATGAAGTATTCACCACCTAATTTCTTGAATAAAGCTTCCTTTTCTTCACCACCGTCAATACCTAAGACTCTGAAACCCATAGCCTTACCGTATTGGACAGCTAGAGAGCCTAAACCACCACAGGCACCGGAAATAGCTAACCAGTCACCAGCCTTTAATTCAGCGGACTTGATAGCCTTGTAGACGGTAACACCAGCACATAAGATTGGAGCGATGTTCATTAAGTCAGCACCAGCTGGGATCTTAGCAGCTTGGACGGCATCAGCAGTAGCGTATTGTTGGAAAGAACCATCGTGAGTGTAACCGGATAAGTCAGCTTCTGGACAGTTGGATTCGTGAGATAATTCACATTCTTCACAGGACATACAAGAACCGTTTAACCATTTGATACCGGCTAAGTCACCGATCTTCCAACCTTTAACGGAAGAACCCATACCGACAACAACACCGGCACCTTCGTGACCACCAACTAATGGTAACTTGACTGGCAATGGCCAGTCACCGTGCCAAGCGTGTAAATCAGTGTGACAAACACCAGAGTATTTAACGTTGATTAATAATTCATTTGGCTTTGGAACTGGGACTGGAATGTCTTTGTATTCTAGAGGACCGTTGTTTTCGTAGAAAATAACACCTTTTTGGGTTTCTGGGATAGCAGACATCTTGTTTTTATTGTAGTATATACTTGATTGTTAAATAAGTAACTGTATATCTAGGAGATGAACAAAAACGAAGGAATTATTAACAACAATATTTAATTAATTGAAATGAATAAATTTTTATTTTAAAATAATATTAATTCCATCCTGTTTATATAGATTTTATTTTTGTCAATTCAGAGATGTTTGATACCTCAATGTTGTTTGTTAATGTTGTTAATGCAGTTGAAGTTGTCTTGCATATTGACCTTATAGTTGACCAAGGTTCCTCTATTTGCATCAAGAGATCTTAAATTCTTCATGAAGAATATGCTCTTGTTCAAATGTTCTTGTTCATGCTAACCATCGCTTTGACCTTTGAACTAGTTGTTTGTGAGATGATGGTGATGGTGAAACTGCTCGTTCATTAATGCTGGACATTGCAACTAGTTGAAGATGCTAACGTGTAAGTATGTAGAGAGCGCTTGTGAAGGTTATGGGTAATGGGGTTGACAGAGGGTGAGAGATATAATTTTTGGTTGCGGGATCTGGAAGCGATGGGGCAATTAGCAGAAGCTTTGTGAGTGAATTATTTAGTGGACGCTGAGAGAGAGAGAGAGGTGTTGGCTTCGTGTAATAGACGGGCTTCGTGTATTTGGACAGTGGAAGCCGGGCTTCGGGAAAAATCGGAATTGCGGAGGGCGGGTGAAACGAGATTGGTGGGACGTGGGCGGGTAAAACGTGACTTGTTTTTAGTTTATGGCACTGGGACAGACATGGAAGATCAGATATATAAGTGAGTTGGATGGTTGAAAGGTTGATGGTTGAAGTATTAGGATAGCTGAAATGGTGACGGTGATGGTGGAACAAGTATAAGTACATGGGAATGGACAGTTGGGTTGGAGAGAGTGCTGTTTATATATTTGGTGAGAGCCTGGTTGTGCAGCTTTGTTGGTTTGCGACTATAAGGGTTAACAACCCTTATAGTCTGTGTTACAATGAGAGCGGCGTTGGGGGTGGATGTTGGTATGAGGTTTCAGACGTGTGAATTCTGTGGTGTAGGCGTGAATGCTGCATGGTGAGTGTGTGGTCGTGGTGGGGGCTGGGCGGCTGTTCGTGGAATGTGATAATATATTTATAACGTTGTACGATACACGTACAAAACGACACATACGACACCCCCAGTACGCTCACTCTCTGCTGAAAATTTTTATTTGCCCAAGTTAAAATTCAATATTGAAATGAATAATGCGGTATGGTTGAGATGACCTATATTTTCAATTGGGTGAGTACCCATTGACCGCACATCTTCATTTGTGTTTATATATATAAATACACCGTTGGACCTAGCAATAATCAAGACTCAAAAGTATAAGATCAAGCCCAAAGCATTCCATATCAACTGCCAAAATGGAAACTGACGCTGAAAAAAATATTGAGATTTGGAAAGTAAAGAAACTGGTTCAGTCATTGCAAAAAGCAAGAGGTAATGGTACCTCCATGATCTCATTGGTCATTCCTCCAAAGGGTCAGATCTCCATGATCCAAAAAATGTTGACCGATGAATACGGTACTGCCTCCAACATTAAATCCAGAGTTAACAGATTATCCGTTCTTTCTGCCATTACTTCCACTCAACAAAAGTTGAAACTGTACACTAAAGTCCCTCCAAATGGTCTTGTCTTGTATTGTGGTGATATCATTACTGAAGAAGGTAAGGAAAAGAAAGTCACCTTCGATATCGAACCTTACAAACCAATCAACACTTCATTATATTTGTGTGATAATAAATTCCACACTGAAGTTCTAGCAGAATTATTGCAAGCTGATGATAAGTTTGGTTTCATCGTTATGGATGGTCAAGGTACTTTGTTTGGTTTATTGTCAGGTAATACAAGAACTGTTTTACATAAGTTCACTGTCGATTTACCAAAGAAGCACGGTAGAGGTGGTCAATCTGCCCTTCGTTTTGCTCGTTTGAGAGAAGAAAAAAGACATAATTATGTTAGAAAAGTTGCTGAAGTTGCAGTACAAAATTTCATCGTTAATGATAAAGTCTCTGTCAAAGGTTTGATTTTAGCTGGTTCTGCCGATTTCAAAACTGATTTAGCAAAATCTGAATTGTTCGACCCAAGATTAGCTGAAAAAGTTGTCAAAATTGTGGATATTTCTTATGGTGGTGAAAATGGTTTTAACCAAGCTATCGAATTGTCTGCTGAAACTTTAGCTAACGTCAAATTCGTTCAAGAAAAGAAATTATTAACAGAATATTTCGATGAAATTTCACAAGATACTGGTAAATTCTGTTATGGTATCGATGATACTCTAAAGGCTTTGGATTTAGGTGCTTGTGACAGATTAATCGTTTTCGAGAATTTAGAAACCATCAGATACACCTACAAGGATAGTGAAGATCAAGAAGTTGTCAAATTTGTTCAACCAAACCAAGAAGATAAGAGTTATGCAATCGATAAAGCCACTGGTCAAGAAATGGATGTCGTGGAAGAAAAATTATTGATCGAATGGTTAGCAGAACATTATAAAGATTATGGTGCTACTTTAGAATTCATCACCGACAAATCTTCAGAAGGTTCTCAATTCGTTTCTGGTTTTGGTGGTATCGGTGCTTTATTACGTTACAAAGTTAACTTCGAACAACTACAAGAAGATTCTGATGATGAATATTATGATTCCGATGAAGGTTCTGATTTCGATTTCATTTAATCTGAATCATTCTCTTATTAATATATTTAAAATAAAATACTTCAAGCATTCCGTAATAATTCCATTAACAAATCAAATTTAAAAGTATAATATGGACAGGAATCTAATAATTAAACAAGTAAAATAACTGTTTATATAATCATTCAAATAGAACTTATATGTATATTATTGATACAAATATTATATTTTTTCTCCTTCGTACCAATTATTCATTTTTTTATCTCAAAATTATTAAATATATATTCTTATGAATTAAAAGTAACTATTCATAATCTATTTATTCTTGTTCTTCTTATTTTTAACAGTTTCTAATGCATCAACGTCTTCATGACCAATTACATTCTTATGACCTCTCTTTTTAATTAAATTATCAGCCAAGTTTGTTAAACCACCAGTTAAATACTTCTTTCTCATATCTTTTCTTATTGGTTTTGCTAATAATTTGTTCAATTTTGCCTTAGTGATTCTAAGATCGTTCTTTTCCATAGTTTTATTCATTTTCTTAGTTTTGTTTTTAGCTAAAAATGTATCAACAATCTCTTCATCTGAATCAAAGTCAATTCCTAAATCGTCTGCTGCCTTCTTCATCCAAACATCATCTTTTCTTAAAGATGTAGAAGCAATTTCATTATCAGCCAATTCACTAGCATATTGACTACGTTCCCTTATTTGATTCAATACATCTATATCAATTGGTAGTAAAGGAACAGTATTTTGCCATTTTTTGAAAAAACTTTTTTTGGACTGTTGAGCTTTATTGGCTAGCATTTTTCTTAGCTTTCTTAACGGACCGATTGCTTCTTCTGGTGAACAAATCATAACTGAGACACCTTCTTTAACACCACGAGCAGTTCTACCTGATCTATGAATGTAAACATCTGCAGTACGAGGTAAATGATAATGAATAACATGTTGAATATCAGGAATATCTAAACCTCTAGCAGCAACATCACTCGCTATTAATACTGTGGCCTTCCCCAATGCATCATTTTTCTCAGATTGTAGTTGATATTTCTCTAAATTTTTTAGACGATTCTTTTGAGTCATGGAAGAATGAAGTTGGAAAGTTGAGATCTTCAAATAATTCAAAAATGCATGCAACTTCTTAACGGAATCGATGGCATTGCAAAATATTAAAGTCTTACCTGGAAACATGGAAACAAAATAATATGAATACAAATCACGTTCTAATGGAGCACATTCAATTAAAGCTTCTTTGACTTGTTCACTAACTTTTTGTTCTGGATTTGTATCAATTATTGCTGGTTTAGATTTAAAATGAATTTTATTCATTAAATGCTTCAAAACAATTTCCATTTCACTTTCATCCTGACCAACTTTCTTGTTCTTCCAACTGCTCGAAGCTAATTTATCAAATAGATCAATCGAAAATGTGGCTGAAAAGATCATAGTTTGCCATTTGGATTGACCTTGTACTTTTTTACTAGCATTACTTAAATGCTTCAATATGTTTTCAAATTCATCAAAATGACCATCTTGTAGTAATCTGTCTGCCTCATCTAATACTAAAGTGTCAATTTTAGAGAACCTATCAATTAAATTATGATCTTTTTCCATCAACTCCAAAAATCTACCTGGTGTGGCAACTACAATTCTACCACTACCATCGTATTTAAGTAAACGTTGTTGTTTTTGAATAGATAGACCACCTGTTAATGATAAAATGGTATATGGATTTTTTTCAACTAATATCTTGGCAATTTTTTGCAAATGTTGCGTAACTTGTTGAGCCAATTCCCTAGTTGGAGTAAAAATCAATGCAGTTGGTTTATTAGCGTCTATCTTGGATGTTTTAACCAAATTTTCTAATATTGGGATACCATAAGCTAAAGTTTTACCTGAACCTGTAGAGGCCTTACCCATAATATCTTCACCTTTTAATGCAAAAGGAATTGCTTTTTCTTGGATAGCTGTTGGTTTTGTAAAACCTAGCGAGGCTAATCCATTTAATGTTGTAAATGATAAATCTTCTGCCAGTTTGGTCCATTCTGGGAGCTCCACAGAAGTAACATCGTTATCTAAGGAAAGAGTCGAAGAGAAGACATTGGTCTCAAGATCATCATCCTTCTCAACATCATTATTAGCCTCTTCTTCTTCATTAGATTCGCCAATGTTATCGTCTTCGTCCTCGGCTTGATCTTCATCATCACTAGACTGTGTACTTAGCTCACCTTCCTTAATATCATCCATATTTTTAAATTCTACTACATCTTCAATATCAGCGTCTTCGTCAATTTGAATCTCATCTTCTTCATCTTTCTTGATGTTAGACTCTTGTTTTGTTATGAATTGAACTTGACCATTGACAATCTTAACATCAACACCATCAATTTCCTCTAAACCATAGAACCCGCCAAAATCACCTAAAGTATCAGGAACTTCAACAGCCTTCCAGTTTAAATTCGATGCCTTCACGATTTTACCTTCTGAAGTTTTTTGGTCACTTTTTTTCACTGTTTTTGGAGCATTTTGTTTCTTATTAACTTTCTTCAATCTCTTTTGCAATAATTTATTAACCATTGTAATTATTTTCTTGACAACTGATCCTTTCTGAGTTTATATATTATTAAATAGAATGAATATTTTATTATCTATTAATATATGGCATTATTTTATGGTAAAATTTTTCATTCAAAAGCTCATCGCATCGCAATATTGATCGATAAAAAAAACCTAGACAGCATAAGTAGTAATACTATTGATATTTTATGGATTATAATTGATTAGGAAACATCTATAACACAAAACCAAATATGCTATCAAGAAAAAGACAAACAATTACAGGAAATCATGTTATCAAAAGTTTGAAAACTATTAAGCCTAGTAAGACCAGGAAGATAATTCGTCAATTTCATCTATTAATTGCTAAAAGAAAAGTCCTTGTCAAGAAATTGCATCTTAAGGATATCAAAGATAATGATGAAGAAGGTAACATTGATAGAATTAAGAAACAGTTGAAAAATCCGGAGCTGATATCTTATGAAAAAGGATCCAATAGTGATAAATCAACCGAATTTGAAAAAAGTTTGTTGAAACTCAAGAATATCACAGAACGTAATGAATTAATCGAACTACTTGGATACATCATGAATGAGATTGTTAACAAAGGGGGTTTAACCAACTATCAACTAGCTAGCAGAATGGGGCAAGAAAATAACCGAGGCGGTGATTCATCTAAATTGTTAATAAAATGGCTCCAGGATGATTTGAAAATAGAACCAATAGAGAGAACATTGGAAATCGGTTCATTAAGTTCAAAAAACTACATTAGCAAAAGCAAAATAATCAAAACCATTGAAAGGATTGATCTGCAAAACATTAACAATGACAATGATATTATCAAACAAGACTTTATGGAAAGACCAATTGCCAAAACTGATGATGAAAAATTTAACTTGATATCATGCTCACTAGTCCTGAATTTTGTCAACACACCACTCGACCGAGGATTAATGTGTCTACGGTTCGACAAGTTCCTAAAACAAGATGGATACTTATTCATCGTGCTCCCCTTACCATGCTTAAAAAATTCAAGGTACATGAACACCGACCTATTCAAAGAATTAATGAACATCCTAGGCTACACTTTACTAATCCACTCAGAAACTCACAAAATTTCCTATATGCTATTCCAAAAGAATAAACCCACCACAAATCACAATAAATTTACAAAAAAGATAAAATTACATGACAAACCAGGAATGAACAACTTCTCAATTATTCTGCCATCGCATCCTAACCACTAACTGCCAAACCCAGATCTCACCAGATCTCGCAACAAGACAGCTTCAGTTACCCAATTGAACTCAGTTGGACTCAATTGGACTCAATTGAACTGACCTTAGTGCTTCTGTTACGGCTTTTCACTTCGTATCACTTCGTGTCACGTTTCTTTTTACTGAGCATCTACCACTTCTCGAGACCGAGTTAATACTTTTTTTTTCTTAATCCATTTCGAAAAAAAAGCGAGTTCTACGGGAATTTATTAGTAAAATGATGATATCATCAACGGGAATTTAAAAAAAGTTATTTCGAAATTTCGAAAAAGTCAATTGACATTGTTACTGAAAATAATTTATATTGAAAACCTTTTCAAAAATATTTTATTTTATTCTCGAGAGAAAAGTTAGTGTGCTTTACTATGGTCCGTTAGAATTGCCTGCTATCTACCCTGTTCAATTAATGTTTTGCCCAGTTTAGCACGGTGATGAAATTTGATTGAGTAATATTTATATATATGTATATTGATGATATGAAGATAAGTTTTAATGTAGAATGGAATAGAAGTTTCAGGCATCTTATAGATATAGAAGGTAAATTTGAAAGTGACATTTAAGTTTAGCGTCCGTATGAATATATATTAGGTGGAACTTGAAATTGAACTTGAATTAAAGAAACAGGAAAAGAACATTTGCATATAGGTCAAGGACACGATCATTGTTAGTATGACTTGTGATGCTTTGATTGACAATATTATTAATACCAAACTTTATCGATTATTGCCCATTAATTCAGGATATAAATATTATGCTGAGGTGGAAGAAGTTCAACCATTTCTACGATGCAGAGAGATTACGTTAAGTGTTGCGGCAAAGGATGCGATGCATCCAATTCTATTGCATATAATGAATTGTATTGAGCATAAGATTTTGGGAGGTAACACGAAAATTTTAGAGGCTAATTTTGAGCAATTCCAGAGTATATTGGTTCTAATGAGGTTGCTAGACGATGTGATTGCATACAACTGGGATACACGTGATAAGAAGCATATGAAAGAATCTGAATTGAAACAAACGCATCAAATGGATAATACAATATTTAATAATAAAATCGTTGGGTTTGCAAGTACTAGAGAACAATTTCACATAACAAGACCATCAGAACTGGTAGACAATAAAAATTTGATATATAGATTATTAAATCTTTGTTATAATTTGAAATGCCATGTTAGCACAACCAGAATATTACAGAATGCCTCAGATGATTTATTTGGTCAATATTTACATTTAAGATATATGTTGCTTCCAGATTACCAGGAATTAGTAAAATCTGATTCTTTAATGAGTAATGATGCAACTTTGATGGATTTAACCATCAATCATTTACAACTTTTTTTGGCCGCATCCAATCCAGATCAATATTCACATTATTTAAATGACAAGTTTTTAAGGAAATATTTACAACCACAGAATCCAAACGATTTAATCAAAACAAAGAAAAATGACTTTGAGTTAATAAAATTTTATGATTTATTTGGTTGTATCAGCTTGACTTCAAGAGAAATATTGCATTTTTTAGAAATTATCAAAAAATTGTGCTTAACATTAGGAAAATCCATTTTCACCGCTGTATTATTGGAACATTGTGCTAAAGCAATATTTTTATGGATAATATCGAGACCAGATGATTTTCTTCGATTTACTGATCAATATCAAGCTAATAAGCTCAACAACGCATCTATGCAAATTGGAATATTAGAGTCACTTTTCGACCATGTATATTCGACTTTCCATATTTCATCCATATTATCAACGAACTCAGCATTATCATCATCTCCAACAGAATCAACAAATTTAAACACTAGTTCAAACTCGAATTCTTCTTCTAGCTTGAATCCATTCACTAAATCTTTTAATAAACCAAATCATACTCATGACAGTAACAGTCTACATTCCATGCATTTGAATTCCGGAGGACCTTCAAGAATACCAAAAGTAAATGGCCAAGTTCCTATTCAGCGTACTGCAAGACATGCTTCAAAATCTAGTAAATTATTATCAAGTTACAAAGTTCTAAACCTGCAGAGTGCGCCCAATGATACTATTGAAAAAGATACAGTAAATGGAAGTAGCAATGAACAAAATCCTTACTCAACTTATCATCATGGCACTCAGTTCGATAATATAGCCAGCCTAATGACAAGTTACTATAAAAATAAAGCATTAAATCATTTTTCAATATTTAGATTCCTATCAGCTCTAGTAATGTTAGATTCAGATGCCCTTAACGAAGCGAATAGAATGTCATTCAAAGATATCAAGGATCTATCAGCAACAGCTTCGAATGGTTCAGACTTATCTCTAACAAGCTCATATTCTTCCGCCGATTCGATACCTTCTAACATAGATAACACTGCTTTCCCTCCCCCCAAACCAAAGAAAATGTTATCATTTGGTAGTAGCATAAAAAAATTTACCAATATATCACCAAGTAAAAAGAAAGTAATCAAATTTTTATCCATTTCATTGAAAAATTTGAATAGTGCGTATAACACATCAGAGGTTAATTTGTTGAACTCATTATCTGCACTTTTATCAGTTTTTTCTTTATCTGCATCCGTTTCATTAGTAGACAGTAGTGCACCATCTGTTTTGTTTTCTCAGAGACTTATCAATCTTTTTGGACTTAATCTACATGTTGGTCGCAATTGGAGAGGGAAAAGTAACAAAAATTTGTTGAATATTTACAAAAAAAACAAAGAAGCTTTTACTACATTGCAATTGCAATATTTCATTTCTTCTCTGTTACTTAATACAAAAGACTTTTTAGAGCATTTAAGTTTAGATGCAACGTTGAAAGAACAAAATTTCCAAGTATTGTCATTATACACCCAAGGGTTTGTATTATATTTTCATCCTCAACGTATCAACAATTTATCTGATGAAAATGACAAAATTATCCATGATTTCTTGAATAAATTATTTGCATTGAATCTGAGTATGAGAGCCTCAACTATCATCTCTAATGATGACTTTGAGAGTATTGTGCTAGAAAACGTTAAAAAGATGGAAAACGTGCTTTCGTTTGATTCTTTATCACCTATTGACAGCAATTCTCTGAAAAAATCGTCTCCAGAAATCACTAGTTTTGGTGATAAATATAATGGAAATGATATTTCAGGTTCAAGAGTATTATCTAACAACTTCAATGCATCTAAATCATCTACACCAGAATCAATCAGACCTATAACAGCAACAAAGTCCTCAGGATCACTATCCTCCAATTATTTACTACCTACTCAATCGCTCTCAAAGGTTGAATGCGACATTAGATCATTAGAAGATATAAGTACTACCGTATTGAATATTTTCAGTAGAAGAATATATTATTTTTTCACACCAACAAATGCTAACTCGATCGATGTATCATACATTATTAACAATAGTATAAGTTTAGTAAAGACAATTGTTTATGGATATTTCGACCCTAATAACTCTATAAAAAACGCTTCAAAAGCCTTTGTTAAGATTTTTATTGGTTTTCTCATGAATATAACCGACGAATCACCTACAAAGTTTACTGTTAGTGGTTACTCTATCACAAATGCTATTGTACTGATGCTTTGTAAGATTTTGACAAATTTGAATTTATCCCTTGAGAACCGTGAAGTACTATTAGAAGAAGTTTTGAATTTGTTAAGGGTGAAGTATTATCTGGCCAAAATCTTACAAAATTTAGATCAAACTGAGTATATTGTTCGTATTCTTAATGCTCAATTGGTGGATATTTCAGCAACTGTAGGTATACCATTATTTTTATCATTGTCTTGCAGAAGACCAAAAATTCAACAACTAGTCACTGATCTCTACAAAATATATTATGATTTTGTTATTTTATATGGAAATATCATTGGTAGATCAGAGCATGAATTAGAGATTCAAGTTGATTTTGTTCGCTCAGCATCAGAGGCAAATTATATTTCATTGGGAAGTGTTGCCTTTCAACATAGACTATTGGATAACATAATGAAACATTTAAAAGTACCTAACCATGTATTAGTCGAATCCACCTTTATTATTTATGATAGGTGGTTATACCTTTCTCAAAATAAACCTACATTATCACAAGAACAATTTGACGAGTTTAGAATTCTTGCTGGTATGATAGCTGTTTCTTCAGGAATTATTCTTTGGAATTGTAAAGATACTGAATCATTATATGGTGTGGGAAGGATTGAAGAGTTACAGCAGAAGTTTAAGTATTTTATTTCACAACAATGTATTTGGATCAATGACTCAGATTTGCTAACAAGAGAAAACACCAGAGACATCTTAAGTAATGAATTGCATCCTCTCTCATACAACATTTTATTATCAAATCTAACAACTAAAATCGAAGAAATGACAAATTCAATCTCGAATGAAGTAGTCGATGAACATTGGTCTTCCATTATTGAACAAATTATTATTATATTAAGAACTATAGTAGAAAAGGATGATGAAGCTACCAAGAAATCTATCATTTTGGTTTCAGTAGAGTTAATAGACTTGATACAGTTACTCTGTCATATTATCAAATATATCCCTGTTACCTCACTAAAATATCATAAAATAGTTATACAAATGTTAAAACTATTTAACGGTTTGCAATCATGCGAAGATAAAATGTTTATTAAATCTCATTTTGAATTGAAGAACAAATGGATAAAAGTGATCATGGAATATTTTAATGAAGCAGTGAATCATGATTACGATTTTAATAATATGAACTTATCTCATAAAGACATGGATTTGCAAAAAAGGGAATTAGACTCTTTATTTATCGATAAATTACTAGAGGCTTCTAAGACGATAAAATATTTAAGTAAAGGTCTTCCAATAGAGGTATTATCTTCTTTAACAGATGAAGAAGTAAAAAAGCTAAAATTCATTGAATTTGGGAAATACTTTAGTTACTTATTCAAGGGTTTAGAAAAACTTAATCTTGAAGAAGAAACACCTCAGTTTTTCAAAAATAAAAAAGAAACCATCAATAGTAGTATTATTGCTTCTTTAATTAATCTAACTAGTGCAAATTCTGATGTTGGAATTGAGTATGCATTGCCAATGGGATTATCTATGAGTAAGGAAATGAAACTTTCATTTATTGAAGTCTTTATTAATATTTTTAATTCTGACAAATTCAATGAAATTGACGATGGGCATGAAAAATTGGTAATATCAGCAAAATTGCTTGTATACATAAAAAGATTTCCTTCCTTAATCAGTGAATTTAGCAGCATTTGTGGAACAGATACAATGGACGAGTTTTCTCTTGGTATATTTGAAACTTTTGGAAGCTCCAAATTTTTTTATGTTATCTTTAAAGAACTTTTGGCTGAAGAGATTTCGTTAATCTCCAGGCCTGCTGATACTCTAAGAAGAAACAGTTGTACTACTATTCTACTTTCTTTGTTTGCTTTTAGTAAAGGTCATAACTATTTGATTAGAGTTGTGAAGCCATTTTTAATAATGATTGACCAAGCACCAGAGTTGGTCGATATAGAGAAGTTATCTCCAGATGATCCAATGACTGAGAAATATGTTTCAATATACTTAAACTATTTCAATTCTCTTATTGAAACAATTTTACAATCTATCAATATATTTCCAAAAGAATTTTTATTTTTATGCCGTTCTATATATGATGCAACAAAGTCAAAATTCCCAAAACATTCTGAAATTGCAGTTGGCTCATTCTTTTTTTTAAGATTTATTTGTCCTTCTATTATTTCTCCTGAAGTAGAATCACTAACCTCAGTTTTTGATCCCAGCAAAAAAAAAGTGTGTCTATCTATGGCCAAATTGTTACAAATGATATCTAATGGATCTGAAAGTTATGCTAGATGGCCTTCTTTAAAAAATCAAGCATTTGTATTGTTGGAATATCGTGAGAAAATATTTTCCTTTATTAGGAGAATTTCAATCGAAGAGGACAGTTCTTTTGATTCATCAAATTATGAACTGGATATTGCTAATCACGATCTAACATTCCTCCATAAATTACTGTACTTTAATGAGTTGAAAATTAGGAAGAAATTGTTAAGTAAATCAAATTCCTATGGTGGTATATCTGAACTTTCTAACATTTTTAGGACATTTGATGAGTTTATGGAAAAATTCAAGCCACCTAAATCCAACGTTAGTAACGACATTCCTCAATACGTAAAAGATCATATGCATGATCTACCAGACTTATACAATTTTATGTCAAAAAATATGTTTACAAATAAGAATTCCAATATAATCAATGAAAAAATCATTAATGAATCAATCTCGTTGGATGGATTTCCTACAGTGAGGATTGCATTCAATAACATTGATTCCTACAATATACCTGTGAATGAACTATTACATCAATACCTGAAGTTATATTCAACGATATGGACTTCTAAACATTATTTGGTGTTTGATTTTACTGGTTATAATTTTCAACCAAAAAATATTTTCGTACCTTTTGCGATTTTTTTGGCAACTTTGGTACCAGCTGAAGCAAGAAAACAATGTTCCCATGTTTATTACATAAATTGTGATCCTGAATTCATTGAACAGTTTATTCATAATAGTATAAACCATGAGAGGTTTTCAGCTACAGATATTGAACATTCCTTCATTAACAGTAACCAAGATGGCGAACTCATCAAATCACTTGCAATTAAAGGAGAAACTGTTGATATCATTAATGATTCCCGTGTTTTTTTGAAGGATGTTCAGATATATGATCACTCAAATGACATGCTAACTCCCGTCATTCTTACTTTAGGTAATAAGTACATTCAGATCATGAAAGATTCACCTAAAGTATACCATCTCTTCAAAACTGCACAAAGCAACACCATAATGAAAGATAATAGAGTTTATCATATAGATAAATTATTATCTGTCAATACTTCAACATTCTCTGCTCAACCTTTCGAGTTTACCTTGACGTTTAACTCCAGTATAATAACATTATGTTGTGATAAATATTTGGATGTTATAAAAATGATAAATCAATCCATGGAAAAGATTGAAGATGAATCCTTAAACGTAGAGAAATTTGAATTGAATCCAGAATATTTGGGGGTAGATACAAAAGCATTAATTAGACGAGATCAGTATATTCAATCTAAGTTACTTATTACAGCTTTAATAGGATTCTTAGACGAAGATTTAAAAGTGAAAGAAGTCTCATATAAATTGTTAGTAGCAATTCAAAAAAGGTTCAATTTAAATGTAGGATTTTTCTTACATACCAGCCCCGAAATATATATGACCCAGGATCTTTATCACTTTATTTGTGAAGTAACTCAAACTTTGGTAAATGAATATCCTGGTTTTACTTCTTTCATTACGACAAACATTTTAGATCTATTAGAAGGTTCTGTCATAAGTTCAGATTCTATACCTACCATACTCGCATGTTTATCGTTGTGGATTCCAAATTTATACAAGCATGTATATTTTTCAGATATGGAAGATGGTGTTTTATTAACAAGTGAGATAATAGGAAGGTTGGTTCGTCTGACAGTAAAACACGAGTGCTACTCAGGTTTATACTATGCTCAAATATGGAACGGTCTTTTAGTCCATTCACAACTGACAGAAGTAATAGTAGATGAGGTGATTATATTTGCATCTGAAAGAATGTATGAAAATAAAGAAAAGGACAAAGTCTTGAATATCATTAGTACTTTACCTACATTAGCTACAGCTAAAATAATTATAGGAAAATTAATGAATATCATCAATTCCTTCTCACATTCTTTGATTTATGAAGCGACAAATAAAAGTTGGTCAGAGTTATTACTTTTGTCAAAGCTGGCTTCTGAGATATTTTTTCAGGATACAATTTTAGCTCAAACGTTTTTACCTGAAGTTCTTATCATTATATCATTATTAATAGATCTTGGTCCTTTGGAGATGAGAGAAAACTTTTTTGCTTTATTGATGAATGTTTGTTATTCATTAATGATAAATGACAACATACCTGAATATTATAAGATTCATTTAGATCAATTGAGCCAAATTTTTATTTCACATAAATTACGATTTATCTATGGTTTCAGCCAAAATAAAAATCGTATCTTACCTCAATTGAGTTCGGAAAGTTTTCAAGTCAATTTCAATACCCTAGAATACTTTACGGATAATATATTATTACTGATGGAGAATATTGATGAGTTCGAGTCAGCTCACTGGAAGGCCTGTTATAAAAACCATCTAATTAACATCTTATTCAACAACAAATCATTTTTATCTGCTCGTGCAGTTATGATTTTAGGTGTGGTGAGTAAAGCTAAAACTCCAGAATACCTTTCAAAGAATATTTTAACTAACATGATGGTTGCATTTGCTGAACCTGAAGTATCAGAAGAGCAGTTATTTTTGTCAATTTCTCATGTTTATACTTGCAGCAAATTGGTGCAAGGTTTAGATCCAAGATTAAATATAGTGAAGTCCCTTTTCTGGTTATCGGCTGCATTTCTAGGTTCGGAATATTCATTATATTTTGAGGCTGGTCTAACGTTTTCAGTTCTTTCTTTAATAAAATTGACGATGGTAGAACAAGAAAAAGGTGTTAAGGGAAACCGTTTAGTTGAAACACTAATGGATACCAAACGCTTATTACAACCTCAAATAGGTGTAATAGAAGAGTTACAAAGTGTGGAATGGAACGAAAAAAATTATTCTTTTATATTGCTGTGGTCAATCTGTAGAGGTTTTTCATATTCATATATTAGAGAATCTACTATCTTTTCTTTAGAACAGATATTCAGAAATGCTTACTACGAAAAAGTCATTTTCAACAAGGATCAATGCTATTTATCTTACTACCTTTTGTTATACCTCATCTTAACACCTATCCAACTAGAAGAATTAAAGAATGCAGTTGAATTAGAAGAAGAGGAGTATTGGCTAGATTCAAAAAATAAAGTAGTCACATCATTACTAACATGGCTGGCTTCAGACGAAGACGAGGCAAGAATTAATATATACCAGATGGCTCTTCTTTACAGTAATTCTATTATTGATGAACCGGGAAAATATAAATTTGGATTAATTATGAAATATTTATTACAACACAATCCTAAAAACATTTTATGCATCTACAATACAATTCAAAAGGAGTTGTTCAGACAAGTATCATTGGATCAACACATGAGAAACTTTAAGCTTGCCTTCGATATTCTAGGTCTTATAACACAAATCAAAGATTTCAATCAATCTTCATCTTACCAAGAACAACTATTGAATAACATATCTGCCAGAAAATTGGATGGGATCAAACAAGTTTCTCTATACAAAGTGAGAGGTTCATCTTTAATGTCTTCGGTAACAGAAGTTGAACACAATAGATTATTGACACAAAAGAAAGCTATCGTAAGACTTTTATCGAAAATAATACAAAATTCAGAGACTCTTTAAACAACGGACCCAAATTCAATCATAATAACCATTACATATAATCTAGGGGAAACTCTTATAACAAATTCACGAATTTAATACTTATTCAAAGTATCATATATATAGTTTATCGTAATATTCATATATAAATCACGATGCCATGTTTAGGACAATACATATGTCATAATTGACCAACTTTTCGAGTCATATATATCTACATAACTAAGACTCCATTCCCAGAATTTTATACTAATTCTCAACATATCTAGCCTACTGATACTTGATTTTGGAGTAGTTGTTACCATTATAATATGATAGAATCCATTATTTATATACTAATGGTTCTATTCTCTATCCTAATTGGCCGAAGCCTCTAATGTTTTCAAAAGTTGTCCTCCTTTAAAGGACGAAAAACTGTTGATGAAAAATATTGAAACTTTTAACTTAAAATGAACACTAAGTTAGATGAACTTATAATCATTAAAGGTAGTTACAATCTATTATCTATCGATTTTTTTTTGCAAATTTTTAATAATCTATCTAACATATAAAAATTCATAAATAAAAGTAATACATCATGGGTCACGCATACAAGATCTTAGGTAGAACAGTTCCTTCTCATCAACTTGCTATTGGTACTTTAGGTCTGGCAGCTTTGTTTTGTGTTCCAAACCCATTTGCCACCAAACAAGAAACAAAGATTGATTTACATGCTGGATCTCCAGAGGAAGAGAAGTTCATCCAAGAATACATTAAGAAACATACTGAAACGAAATAAATGGTTTCAATATTTTACTATTTAATATTCAATAACATTACTCACTTATGAAAGCAACAAAATAGAATCACGATAATGTATATAGTTTACCAGTGAAGCAAATATATAATACAAATACTGTATATCTTAATTTTATATTCATTACAATAAAGAATAAACTCAATCTTTTAAAGCATTATTTTATACTGAAAATTTTCAAAGAAATGCCACAATTAGCTCCTAAATCAAATACTTTATTTGGAATATATGAATAAATTTATGAGTAAAGTAACTTGAAGATAGTGCTAAGAAACATCAAAATATATCAATTTATTTATAACAAGAGCAGAGAATTGGTTGTTTGAATAGTTAATTGATGTCGGAAAGAGCAGAGAAAGAAATCTTTGAATCGATCAAAAAAGCTAATTTTAAACTATGCAATGAGAAGCTACAACTATTGAAGAAACAATTTCCAAATTCCTACTATTACCAGGTTTTAGAGATTTATATTAAGTACAAGCAATCTCCAAAAAAATTTGATTACGATCTCGAACTAGATTCCAAATATGGATTAAATAGTAAAGTATACGTCAATGATAGAAAAGCGTTGGATTTGTTACATACGTTGTTTGTTGAATTTATGAAGTACGATGAAGCATTAAATATTTATGACAAGGCTTTGTTTAAGTACCCAAGCTTCTCATTAGCTATGGAATGGTTTGAAAAATCCATAGCAGATGCCAATTATAAACATATGGCTAAGGCAAGTTTACAACTTTCAAAATATGCAGTTATGGGTAAGAACAGTAACTTGGATAAACGTAATTACCATATTTGGTACGCTTTATCTATAATAGCCTTATTTAGGTTCAAAAAGGATACAGTTACTGAGCAGGAACAGAAATTACTTCCATTATTGGCTTTTAAGAGCTTAACTGAGATCAAGCCATTTCAAAATTCAGAAGAAACTATTACTTTCTGTTATGTATGCGAAGAATTATTTATTAATTTAAATAATGATGCAAACAATGAAAAATCTCAATCTATAATCGATGAGATTATTCCAACTCTATCAAAAGAAGTCAATTTGAATTTAAAGAATTTTATTATTAGACAGTGCCTCAACCTAGAAAATTATGATCTATTGTACACGAGTTGCAGGTCTATGATGAGTTCTATAAATGACTTCTCTGTTATCAAGGGTTTTATAAAGGCGAGTAAACAACTAGGCAAATCAAATCAGGATACCAAAGATACTATTATGGAGGTGTTAGGTGATTCAAGAAATACTAGATTGGCTTATTTAGAGTGTGATTTAACTTTTGAAGATAGAATTAACAAAAACTCTTTGGAGTTCTACTTAGAAAAGCATCATAACAAACAATGTTGTACTGTTGATATGAGATCTTACCAAGCACATCTTGATATGACTCAAGTTTTAGAAATTATGTCAAGTTTCGAAGCAAAGAATGATATTCACGATTTAAATATTTTTATATTTGACGAAGGTAACTTGACCAATATTACTGACACTAGTTTGAATTTATTCAATTCACATAAAGAATCCTTGAAAACAAAAGCTAAGACGGATTATTCAGTACTAAGTTCTTTCATTATTAAAATCGTGGAGGAAAAGCTATGTGTTAAAGATAAAAAGCCAACATTAGCGGATGTTTTGTTTTGTTTATCATTGCTAGAAAATTATCAGAAGAATGACCAGCATAATTTTGATACTAAATTTTGGATCATTTCTTTATACATGTATTTAGGCTGCGTACCAAAGTCTTATTCTCATTTTACTGATCTGAAGATTAAGAATGTTCAAACTGATGTCATTAATCATTTGATCTATACTCGTCTATCAAGTCTCTTTCCATCAAAGTCACATCCATATATCCAGAAATTTTTATCAGATAAGGAACACTTATATGAGAACTCTTTACCAAGATTGAATGATTTTATTAAAATTTCCTTTGATAGAAAAGCTTACAGTAAGGTTTTAGGAATGATTGAATTTAGAAACAGATTAGAGACATCCAGTTTGAAATGGTTAAGTGATGGAGAACAACTTCAGTTGGCAAGGTTATCTAACGATAAACGTGGGAGTTTAGTTGACAGGATTGTTCTTTCATTGAAGAATATGAAATGTGTATCTGGTTCCTTTCACTTAACAGACAATAGAGATTGGTCCAGATTTGGCTTGATTGCTACCAAAGAAAAATTGCCTTTCACATCTCAATATTTAAACTTTACGGAAACCTCCATCAAAATTTCTTTGATCAAGGAGCTGATGATTCATTACTCCGTTTTAGACGAATCAAACCCTGTTTTAGATAGTTTATTAAAAGAGACATTCCAGGGATTTGAAGTGTCTGCTATATTAGCTGAAAATTTAACTCCAATTGAAAAATGGTCATTTGAAATCTTTTACGATTTATACACTACTAAAGGAACGTCATTAATGAAACTATTAAATTATCAGCCTTCCAAGGAAGATCTGACTTCTTGGAGACTTTCAAATTTTTATTTAATTAAATTAGGAACTTTGAAGACTTTAGCAAACACAAAACAAATCCAAGACAAAAAAATCAAACAGATTGTTAAGGAAAGTTTACAAGAAATCAGAGATAATTGTGATGATTACTACAGATCATATAGTAATGAAATCACATCATCTTTACATGAATTGAAGAACTCAAATGACATGCAAATTCTTAAATCCTTAAATTACTCACTTGTCAATCTTGAGAGCATCACTGATTGTATTTTAACAATCCAAAAAACATCAAGAAACTTATAGAACTTTGTTACTCATAAATAGAACAAATATCATGTACGATAAATTATATCAGTAGTTTATTCATTTTTCATACAATATACATACTATTGGCATTCAAATATATTGAGTTATTGTTATTAAAGTAGAGAATTATATTTATTTAACAAGAATGTATGTTTGAAACTCCCGTCCTGTATATATTTATTTGGGTTGGTTTTATCCAGTCACGTGAAAATTGGAGATTTTGCTGTTTTAGGAAAAGTGTAAACAGAAGTAATACGTATGCAAATATCTTAATATGCAAAGATTCAGCATATACACTTGATATGAACAACAAGAAGATATAAGTTTACTGGTGGTAGTCTATGCTTTAAGAATTCAGACTCCTTGTTGTGTATGATCGATGTTATTTATTTTATATGCATTAAAAAAATATATATATTATCTTTCTTAAAATTTCGTTTATATAAATTGAGCTTGAATAGAATTAATAAAGACAAGTGCATTCTGACGGTTCAACTTATAAGGTCAAGTTGGAAATCAATAAAAAATATAGACGTATTTGTATTTTAATTATGGACGAACACTCATGTTCCAGAGTCTTTGGACAATTAGACTCGAATTCGATGTCGTTAATATATGGTTCTCCTTCAGTTAGCCATGGGAGTTCTAGTGGTGGAGTTTCAAAGAACTCGTATGTCAAAAATACCAATTCTCCTGTATGTCAAAATGATGAAAATACGCCATTGAAGTGGCAACAAGAAAGGCAAGAGTTTCAATTTCAGAGCAACAGTACACCATCCAAAAAAGAGTTGAAGAAACCTCAACAGAGATTACTGCAAGTAAGAAAAAGAAGGTCGACATTAATGGGAGCAAAGCCAAGAATATCATCTAGATTAAACAACACTACTTCTAAGCTTGACTTGATTGATGAAAGTAATTTGACTAGTTTACCTATACCTCATCCAAAACAAAATGAAGAAAATAACATATTCAATACTGGTGGGATTAGTAACAAGAAGCACAAAGTTAACCCAACAAATGAACTAAGAGTCCATAATGATAGTGTTAACATGTATGTTAGTTACGGGCCTTCTTTAGGTGACGACTCCATGGTTAGCAGATCAGATGATCAAGAGAATGCCTCTAAGCTTGAGGAACACCCGATTGTATTACTAGAAGACTATATTCCTTATGAAGATAATGAAAATATAAATGGAAAGCGGAATAGAAGAAGAATATCATTATCTGATTTGAAACAGAAGATATATAAAAGAAAAAACAACCATGCTCCTGTAAAGATAAGGAAAATAAGACACCCAATTGCTTCCTCTGGGCTAACATTTTCGTTGTCCTCACATCAAGTTGAAGATTCTTTTCATATATCTGATATTAATGAAGAAACGAATACATTTGAAGAGGCTACTCCCATGCAAATTCCAAATGAAAGCTCTGGTGATATTAAGAATGTTTTGAAAGGACTAATACACCCTTCAACAGAGTTCAATGAAGATATGTACTTATCAAAAATATCCAAAGAGTCTCAGTTAGTTAATTGTGTAGTTTGTGAAAAAGTTCTTTATGAATTAAGTGGACTATTACCTGAAAGAAACAGATATAAAGAAATTGTATGTGGAAATTGTGCTGAAAAGTATGAAGCAGCAGCAAAACTATTTGAAGATTACGAATTTGATTCTTCAATAGATATGTCTGATTTTAGTAACATGAGTGGAATGAATAGTGATGTTGAAATACTAGAAGATATGGGGTTTACAAAACCAAATAAAGCTAATAAATTTTCAAATGAGCTACTTAATCGATTACACAGCCAAGCAGAACAATCAAAAGATATATACAGACCAAGCATTCTCAAAAAGCCTCAGCTTGATTCTAATTCAATGCTTTGGTTTATTGAGGCTAGAAAAAAAATCAAATGGAGATGGAGGATAAGTGGGCTTTTGCCTGAATTTCTATCTAACACGGACTCAAATATATCAGATTTAAGGTAGAATTTATAAAATTAGCCATCTATCTAAGGTTCATTAATGGTCCAACCATTGCGAGCATGTTTGTTATTAATAAAATAACAAACCACGTACTTGATTCACTTACAAGTCATAATAAAGTCAAGAACTCTTATAATTTATTCAATTACAATTAAATGATACCAATAAAAAATGCATTATAAACTTTTTTATAGTTTTTTAACTACTTATTTAGAAATGCTCATATTTTTTGAACATAACCCTGTTGAATTAATCTTTCAATATCAGACTGCCTTACAAAGAATTGAGAATCTTTAATCAAATTAAATACACCATATTCAGTTTGAATCTCTCCTGCGTCTTTTAATACCCTAACATCAATAAAAACATCACTAGGAGGAGTTAAACTACCAGATAGATCAATATCAGAAAGTTCACCACTTTTTATCTCAGTTATTAGTTGTGAGTATTCCTTTAGATATTCTTGTTCTTGTGGAGCTAAATCTGAATTATCTTGTGTACCGCCTATACTATCCAATATCATATCCATACCATTGTTTTCCCAAGCTAGATGATCCAACATATCATTTCTCAATTTTTGATATGCTAACAAACAACGTTTATTACGTTCCATACACAGTAACGTAACAAAATATTGACATTTAGCAACTCGACTGTCCATATTTCCAAGTTCTTGTTGCTCTCTCAAATAATCCGTATTCTTCTTCAATTGAGAGATCTCTTTCAGAATATTCCTCACTAATTCTTCATGGTACATCGGCAGTTTAGAACCAAATTTCGTTCTACTATTCAATTGTTCAGCTCTTTTAGCTTCTAGCACTAATTTATTCGCTAAATCACCATACATTCTATCTTGATTTCTTGATCGTTTTTCTTACCTAAATCTTGCTGTTTTTTCTCAACTTTCTCAATCTAAAACTTCTAATACTTAATTATTTTGACAAACTGGTCAAGGTCTTGAATACTTTAGCTCTATTCAACTCAAGTTACCTACTAATGCTTGAATATCTCGTTGATAAATTAGAAGTTTCATTGCTTCAAATATAGATGAAAGAAAAACAGACGCGATATAAATTAGTAAAATAAGGGCATCGCGTAAAATAGACACATTAAAATACCAGTGAATCACTAATTAAAGGTCTATAAAACTATATATATAAGAAGAAAACATAGTCATTGATACAACCCAAGTATACAGGCAAGAAGTTGAGATTATTGACTAGATATAAATATAAGCTTAGAGTATTTTTTGTTGCTTTGCGATTGAAGTTCCAAAGATGAGAGGCTATGGAAAACGAAGTAGTTCTGTAATTGTAGTGCCAGAGAAGGTTGATAAGTGTAGTAATTCAGATTTAAGTGATTCATCTGACGATGATAGAGACCATTCTGGAAACGATACTCATGTGAATGAAGTTCAACTAAAAAATGGTGAACAGGAATCGGTTAAGGTTGACAATAATGATCCAATGGAGTGCAGTAAGAAAACTTTAGCGAGTTCCCCCACAGCATCTAATAAGGAATTCGATGACTTTACTTTGGACCTAAATGATGAGAAAAGAGAAGTAGATACCAAACATAGTTCTAGTGTAGTGCCAATGGAGTTGGTTGCATTCGATTTTTTAGAGGAAACAAATTTGCATAAAAGGAGAAGGACTAATTACCAAAAGAGCATTTTAATAGAAGAATCTGAAGATTCAGTTGCCAATATTAATTCTGAGTTATCGTATTCAGTGGAAAATAATGAAATAAATGAAACAATAGAGGGTTTGGATAGTTTTTTAATGTCTCTACAAAAAGTGAAAAAAAATAAACTTGGTAATGAATTTGAGCTAGAAGATGAGATAACTAACCCTATAAACTCTAAAATGAACGGAGATAGCGAAAAGAATGGAAAGAGGCTTTATGGTAGAAGAAGAACCCTTTTACAAAGACAGGACTCTGAATCTGAAGAAGATTCTGAAGAGGCAGATAATGTAGTTGAAGAAGAGGATCAAAAAGATGTTAACTATTGTTTAAAATCAAAGAAGTTAGAGAATAGCAATGACATTAAATCAGATTCTTTTATGAGCTCAGAGGCAGATCTTTCCACTACACAACACTTTTTAGAATTGAAGCATGTTGGTGGAGTTTTGAGATTTGAAGATGATCTGGAATTTTTAACCTCAGACTCCCCTAAACTTTTGACTGAAGATAAATTTATATCAAAACTTTTGAATCTTTTATTAACCATAAAAACAGATCCAGATATTCTCAATTATATAAACAAGCATTGTAAACAAGAGGTACATGACTGGTGTTTCTCAAAAACGAATTATAAAAATCCAGTTATATCAATTCTTTTGGGTTCAATTTGCACTGTGATACCAGTAATTATTAATGAATCCAATATTGACACAAATATACGTTTGCTAACTGAGTTGAGTAAACAATATAATGTTCCAGCAGATAAAAGTATTTCCCAAAAAATAGTTAGACTAAATTACAATGACTTCATCAACGGTATCAAACCGAATTCAGGCATCACATATACATTAAAAATGTTAGAAAATAACACAACAGTTCTGATAAATCAACAGCAATGCAAAATAATTGTTTGTAGGCTTCTGAAAGATTACAATAGATTACAAAATATAGATCAGGATTTTTTACTAAAATTTATTCAGAAAATTCTAACAAATAATACATTCGAATTAGAAATCTTACAAGAAATTGTCAAATCTTTGGTAGAAATTTTTGCTCATACGAATAATAATGAAGAGGCTATTAAATCATTAATATTATTAACAAATGATCCAGATATGCTAAGGCATATCGAAAAACGTTTGAAGCAAAAAATGTTTGAAATATCACTCACATTTAATAATGCTAATTTTTTTAATAATGAGCAGTCATCTATTGAAATGTTACTTCTTTACAATGGGTTGTTGTTAAATTTAATATCGGAATTTGATCACAAGCTCTTCATTTCTAAAGTATTGCTTGATGAACTTATGACTATTTATACAAAAATATCTTCTAAAGACAATAAAAATAATACCGAATTCCTTTATGATATGTTTTATTTAAATTTTGCTCATATTATTAAAACATTTAATCACATCGAGAAGCTACATATCAGAGACAAGACATACCTCTATGATAAACTAAGAAAGTTTAACGATTCGATAAAAGAAGTTAACTTTAGTTTGTCTAATAAAATCAATTCTATAATAAAAGAGTAATAAAGTACTTATTAAGTACATCTATATAACTGAATAGAAACCTATTGCATATAATTGTAAATTAAAATACATTATTTATTAAGAAGGATGCAAAACATTTGAATTTACAATTATTGGACAACTAATAATGGTTCTCGATAGTATTTTTAACACACTGGTTCAACCAAACCTTTTGACCAAGCATATGAACCTAAAATAATGACACAGAAGATGTAAGAGACTGTGATACTGCATGAAAAATAGTTAATCATTTTGATAAATGGTAGTTTAAATCCTTCATTAATAAAAGTACTGATAGTACTCAAGGAGCCGCAGTAACCTGACAACAAACCTTCTACAACATGACAGGCATTAACATGTGATATGATTGGAATATCCATGCCAGTTGTTTTTCTTCCTCTTTGGACTAAAGTTAAAATACAAATAATGACCACTGAAAATTGATTCGCTAGGAAAGTCCCTAATGGAAATGATGGCCAAACTGAATTGAAATATTTGGATAAGTAGAACCTTTCAAAAGCACCAATGATACCAAATAATGATGGTAATGTCCATTTACCTCTTGAATAATTACCATAAACACCAGCTAATACAACAATTAGAGCAATAAATGGGAGCGTTAAAAGAAAAGAAAGATATGCTAAATTTTGAATAGTGTTAGCAATAAATGGATGTGGATGTATTGGAGCAGTTTCAGGCTCTTCAGTTTTTTCTGGAACTTCAGCATGACCTGAAGTGTCATGATTGTCTGACTTCTCTGGAACAGCAGGTTCTCCAACGACATTAAATAAGCTTAAAACATCAGTAGCCAATTTCTTACCAAATAATAAACTTGACATAGAAACAAATAATTGTGTAATTAGAACGGATAAAAACTCCATTATACCATAAGCTCTATTTGGCAACTTGGTTGAATGCTTGATATTTGAAGGAGTTAAACTTGCAGAGTGCTCAAAGGTTTCTAATAAAAGTGTGGAATATGACGATAATGAACCACAATAACCTGTGGTTAATGCAACAAACAATTCTGGCTCTTTTTCGAACCATTTCATAGCATTCATATCTTGTAACAAACCCATTATTATACATGCAACACAATTAGGCCATAGGACAGAACCCTCAGCAATATAAGAAGGACTATATTCTGATAAAGCTGTGATGGCAAGTCTGGTATAATTACCTAGAATTGCCATTGTTGTATACATGAAAATAAACTTCACCTGGCTGGGCATTTTCTCCCAGGATGATTTCATTTTAGAAATTGATCTAGCTACTTGTAGGGCTTTTTGAGATGAATTTTTATGAAGAATTCAATGTCGTGTTTCTGTATCATTAAACTATTAAACTCACAAGTTAGTAAACCCTAATTTCATCTCTCTTTATATGTAAAATTATAATTTCAAGATAGATATGTTTAGCAACTAGTAACGGCAATCAGAATTCAATTACACTTGTTGATTGTTTTCCAATGATCTCTGTTCCTATCTGCATTTCTGCATTTCCTATGGTAATATCGTCGAAATTTGCTCACGGAGTCTACATTTTTTTGGTTAATAATAAAAACAAAACGCATCTCATCTCATCTCAAAATGTCAATTTCCGTAGAAAAAAAATTACGGGTAAATAAGTCTATTTCTTGGCATTATTCATTAATCATCCACACTCCATAAATGAATTGATACCTTCTACACTCCAAAAACAGCTAAGAATCATCTTAAATTAAATAAATTTGTCGTGCATATTCTTAATTAAATTATACTGAAACTAATCCAACATTCAGTTCTGAGATTCCCAACCTACAAATCATTTAATTAGCGTAGTCTCACTCTAAGTATGTACCTGAATAAATACATTGCAATTTATTCAAACCTTAATCGTGTTTTTTGGGAAAGGAAGATTTCTGCAAGCCAAAAATTATGCCCTCTATTTATACTTTTCATTATTTTTTACAAAGATTCTTTCTTGCCTTTTTTATTTTTTTGGGTAAAATCTCGGACACTTTTTGGATAAAAGAAAACTTAGCCGCCGACAAGAAGTTAATAACTATTCACCACTTTTGTCCTTATAAAAGATATAAATTTGGAAGAAATTAATCAATTGTATGTATTAGAATTTTGTTTAACAGTATATCCAGATTTAAGTTATAGTTTGATACAAAAAGCAACCCGCATAGAATACGAATATGGTAAATAGAAGCTTCACATCGGTTGGATATGGAGTTTGTGAGAGTGAAGAGAGTAAAGAAGAAAGTGTCAATTTTGAATCCCATGTCTACTATGGAAGGGGTTTTTGCAGAGCTCAGACGATGATGGAGATGTACTCACTAAATTTTATTGATGAACAAATAGAGAGTCTGAATATTGACAGTGGGGAAGATTGTACTGTTATTGACGAGCAGCCAGAAAATATAGTTGATATAAAAATAAGACATCACTCCAATGAAGAAGAGAAAGAGATTACAATGGACGGGGAAGAGGTAGATGAATTGGAAGAAGCAGAACAACTTGAAGAAGTTTTACTGACACAAGAGGATCCACAATTATTGGAAAGACATACCTCTCCTATTCTTAAATCACTAACTTGCATGCCAATTACAACCACACTATCAGCTTTAAAAAAACATCGGGTTCATAAGTCATTAAAAGATTTAATAAATAAAACAAATAAGATGATCTACGATGTGGATTCAAACCACGTCCAATTCAAAGCAGGACTGTCGAGAAGATCTGCACTACCAAGCTTGCATCCTACCAGCAAGACCATATTTACAGAATAAGAACATTGCATTCCAGTTAAACTATCCATTTTTAATCTTTAAAAGCTTATTACAGTTGCTAGCCGCCCATAAAATTAATGTCTTTTCCAAACTTATTTACCCGTATTTTTCATTTATCGTCTTTGACGGGATTCTAATTTTTTGGAAGTACCAAGTTCTCACCCAAGGATTTTGACCAATCACCAAGCAGAAAGAGACTCGTTAATAGTGCAAAAATATCCTAGTTTCTCGCAGTTTTCCATAATGGGTTGAATATTCTGACAGTAATAAACTGTTAACTCTATGCTTGAAGTTACTTTCTGTTGGAATCTATCTCCGTCAGAGTTTGAACCTTTATTCTAAGAGAGTGGAAGGAAAAAAAAGTGAAACTTCCTCACCCAATCATTATTATACTCTGATACACCCCTGGGTTTATTTTTTCAGATATTGAATTTTTTTATTATCAGACCTATAAGAGATTTAAAAACTGATATTCTATTAACTAATACTAACAATTCACATTATATTACGGTTTATTCATTCTGATCTTTTGTTTTTGACTTCAATTGGATTATATTTTGAATATACAGTCTCTTTATAGAAAAATATAAAAGATAGATTCTTTCCAGGCATCTGAAAGTTATCGTTCAAACTCTGTGATTTATTATAATTATTAAATTTAAGCAACTGAAGTTCTTTATTCGAATCTCTGCTGTTGTTATATTTTTATTTAATTATTCCTGTAATTTACTCTTTCATCTACAGATAAAAAGAAAAAAGGAGAAGATCAATACACTTAACGGTTGAGAAAATATTATATATTAAAAATAGTGTCACAAAATGTTATCTAGAGTTCCGGTTTTGACCAATGTTGTAGCTCGTAATGGGTTGATGGCTGCTCGTGCAAGCTCCATCAATGCTACAAGAAATTTTGCTACTTTGAAAGAAGTTGAAATGCGTTTGAAATCTATTAAGAATATTGAAAAGATTACCAAGACCATGAAAATTGTTGCTTCAACAAGATTAGGTAAAGCTGAAAAGGCTAAGGTTGCTTCTAAAAACTTATCTGAAGCTGATGAACAATTCTTCGAAAATGCTGAAACTAAAACTATTGAAGTTGAAGGTCAACAACCAAAAGAATTAGTTATCGCTATTACTTCTGATAAAGGTTTATGTGGTTCTATTCATTCACAATTAGCTAAAGCTGTCAGAGCTCATGTTAAAGAAGCTCCATCTACAGACATTGTTACCGTTGGTGATAAGATGAAGACCCAATTATTAAGAAGTAATGCCAATAGCCTAAAAGCTTCTTTCAATGGTATCGGTAAAGAAGCTCCAACTTTCTATGAATCTTCATTAATTGCTAACAAGTTACTAAATGATTTAAAATTAGGTGAATACGAAAAAATTTCCATTTACTACAACAATCCAGTCTCTTCTCTATCTTTTGAACCTAGAACTATGCCAGTCTTCAATGTTGAAACTATTGAAAAATCCCCATCTTTCAATAAGTTCGAAATTGACGCTGATGGTCAAGTATCAGGTGATTTATTCGAATACAATTTAACTTGTAAGCTATTAAGCGCCATGGCTCAAGGTTACGCTGCTGAAATCTCAGCTAGAAGAAACGCTATGGATAATGCCTCCAAGAATGCAGGTGACATGATTTCAAGATATTCCATTTTATACAACAGAACCAGACAAGCAGTTATTACCAACGAATTGGTCGATATTATTACTGGTGCCTCTTCATTAGGTTAAATTTAACTGACAATAACTGTCAATTAAATTATCTTTATCTAATAAATCAACCATTTCATTCTTTCAATCTCCTCGGAAATATAACTAAATGATGTTGTGAATGAAATTAAAATCTTATATAATATTCATTTTTATCTGTACAAATCCTCTCGATAAAAGATTTCATATATCGATTTTTTTATTATATTCTTTCTACTTTACCAATAAACATATTTTAAACAAAATCTATTCACATCCTTTATATAATAGACTCACAAGTCCCATTACAATGGTGATCGATGCTCACAATGGTCATTGTTCGAGGTTTAAGATGATTGATGTTCAACAATTTGGCATTAGTAGGTTGCGTTTTTTTTTTCACGTCCCCGTCTGATGAATCTTTTACTATATAAAAAGATATATAAATAAATAGATACATTCCAAGAGGAAGATTTTTTAATTAATTTATGAATAACAACAATTCAGTGATTGATATCGTTGAATGTGTTAATATAATTTCCAGTTTACTAGTTAATTTTACTTGTGTTTGTATTTTATTTCCAATTGAGTTAATACAAGTTGAAATATCTGATTTATACAAAAAACCAGAAACTCGAAAATTGAAGCTTTACAAGACAACAAGATCTTGAATTGAATTATTTGCAATGATTTTAGCAATTTTATCAAGGCTGCTCTCTGTTATTGGTAGGTTATTAAAGCTGGTTATTACTCCTTTCTATTTAGCATTTATTTGGATATTTAAGAAACCTTTAGATGCTCTGGATAAGAGATACCGTTACAGAGAAGATTTCCATATTATCCCATTCTTCTTGAAGCAAGTGTTTTTGTATTTTTTTAAAGTAAGAAGAAATAGGTTTCAGAATTGGTATTTGTTTGAAGAACACGTTAAAAAATCTGGAAATGTTCCATGTATTTCATATCCACGTCCAACGGGAATTAAAGGGGAATTTAATTTAGAAACTTACACTTATAGTGAAACATACGATATTGTCCTAAGGTTATCTTATATTTTACATTATAACTATAATGTTAATTCAGGTGAAACAATTGGTTTAGATTGCACTAATAAACCACTTTTCATCTTTTTATGGTTAGCTTGTTGGAATATTGGTGCAATTCCTGCATTTTTAAATTACAATACTAAAGGTAATCCATTAGTTCATTCAATTAAAATTGCAGGAATCAATAATGTATTCATTGATCCTGATGCTAGTGGTCCAATAAGTCAATCGGAGGAAGAAATTAAAAATGCTTTACCAAATGTTAAGTTGAATTATTTAGATGAGAATGATTTAATGCAACAAATCACAAATCCTGTTAATCCAATTTTCTTGCAAAATCCAAATATTAGATCACCACCTGAATTGACAGACTTTAAACCAGCAATGTTAATTTACACTTCAGGTACAACAGGTTTACCAAAAGCTGCTATCTTATCTTGGAGAAAATCAAACATTGGATGTTTATTATTTGGTCAAGTTTTGCATATGGATACAAAAAGTGTAGTTTTTACTGCAATGCCAATGTTTCATTCGACTGCTGCTTTATTGGGAGCTGCAGCTGTTATATCCAAAGGTGGTTGTATTGCCATGTCGAACAAATTCTCCGCTAGTACTTTTTGGAAACAAGTTTGCATCACCAATGCTACTCATATACAATACGTTGGTGAAATTTGTAGATATCTTTTACATACCCCAGCTTCACAATATGAAAATATGCACTGTGTAAAATATGCGTACGGTAATGGTTTGAGACCTGACATATGGCAACAGTTCAGAAAAAGATTTAATATTGAAGTTATTGGTGAGTTTTATGCTGCAACTGAAGCACCATTTGCTACTACAACATTGCAAAGAGGAAATTTCGGTGTTGGTGCTTGTAAGAGTTATGGTTCTATAATTAACTGGTTTTTATCATTCCAGCAAACATTAATAAGAATGGATCCAGATGACGAAAATAAAATCTTTAGAAATTCAAAAGGTTTCTGTGAAAATCCACAAGTTGGTGAGCCTGGTGAAATGATTATGAGAATTTTTTTCCCAAGGAAACCAGAAACATCATTTCAAGGATATGTAGGAAATAAGAAAGAAACTGAATTGAAGGTTTTACGTGATGTCTTTAGAAAAGGTGATGCTTGGTATAGATGTGGTGATTTACTGCGTGAAGATGAATATGGTCAATGGTATTTCCTTGATAGATTAGGTGATACATTTAGATGGAAATCAGAGAATGTTTCAACAACTGAAGTTGAAGATCAAATTGTATCTTCGAATGAAAAGTTGATTGCACAGACCGTGGTAGTAGGTATTAAAGTCGCTGGTTATGAAGGTAGAGCTGGTTTTGGGTTGATTAAATTAGTGGACCGTGATGAAACTACAGTTTCAGGTAAAGAAAAGCTTGAAATTTTGAATAATATGCTCGCATATTTAGAAAAATCACTACCAAAATATGCATTGCCAGTGTTTATCAAATTTGTTAATGAGTTTAGTATGACTGATACAAATAAAATTCGTAAAAAAATATATAGAGACCAAGTTTTACCCCATGGTAGCAACAATATGGAAACTCTTTACTGGCTAAAGAATTATAATGAATACAAGGTTTTGACTACTGACGATTGGCGTTCAATTGAAGTTCAAGCATTCCAATTATAAGTTAATCATAGAAATATTGAGATATTATGTACTAAATAATAACATAATAAACTATAGTAAACTAGATTTATATGCAATTCATTGTTGCGAAATAATCAATTCAGGTTTGTAAAAATATGTACAATAATATCATTCCAAAAGCCAGAGGAAAGAAAAGAGCAATAAGGTATTCTGTCGTGGACATATCAAACGGATCTATAATAGTTTGAGAAGAATCGATCTTTAAGTTAAAAGCACCCATCTCGTAATAATCTTTGAGTAACTGATCTTTTTCTTCCCATATTTTAAATAGCCAGTCTTCAAATTCCTTATCATTGTGGTATGGAATGTCTTTAACTTTGATTGCTTTAATATATATATCAGTCAGTAAAGGTGATTTGCCTCTTAAAAATATATTCGATAAGGAATACTGTTCTTCACCATATGTATCAGCCTTAACACCAGAATAACCTATGGTTATATCGTAAACTTTATCAACGTTTTTGTTTAAAGAATTTAAAACAAGTTTTAAACCTTTAGTGTGAGGTGCTAAGACATGGTTGAAAGTTTTCTTTCCTAAGGCAGTAGCAAATGAGTCTGATTTATCTCTTGCTGTCTGAGATAATGTAGTTCCTTCTGGGAAGAGAATAAAACAATAAGGCATCCGTGAAAATTGAATTGCATTTTCTGATTTAATAGAAAAATACGAATTATCTAAAATTGATACCAATTGCGATTCAATAATGTTCTTATCCTGGGCCCAACTTCTGTTTAAAAAGACGAATTTGTAATTCATCATTGCATATCCAAAAACAGGGATATTCTTCAAAGCCTTCTTAGCAAATATATACACATCCCCACCAAATTTCGAACTATACAAAAGTCTCCATATGTAAATCCAATCTGTATATAATTGGTGATTGGCAATTAATATTGAATGTGGATTTAATTTGGATTCGATCTTCTTTGATTTTTCATTATACCAAAATTGTTCTTCTTTCATTGTTTTACTATCAGTTGTTATTCTTATAGAAGAAGGAGCTACGATTCCGAGAACACACATTAATAATATTATAAAAGCTTCTTTACTTTTCTTTAAACCTTGCTTGGATTTGATCCCTGATTTTGAATAGAAGGTTACAATAAATATTTGATAAATCACAATGAATCCACAACCTTGTACAAAGCAAAGAAGTGCTATAGTAGACACAATGGCCTGCTTGATCACCCCAAATATATATTTCATCTTGTTTAGTTGTTTCAAATCACTATTATTGACATAAGTTATAGAATTTAAATTTAGCTCTAGAGTTCAAGTAAAATGTAATCTTTAAAAATATAGCCGCCGATCTTTTATCCTTGAGTAAAATTTTGCCGAGCGGTTTTGTGTTCGCATCTATATTTGTTGAGATGCCATAAATTGAAAGTGTCACAAAATAAGAAGTGTCAGTAAATAAATGAAATTATAAATCAGTTAAATATATATTTATAAAATGACGGTAGTTCATTTTGGAGGTTTGTAGTAATGAGTTGGGACCAATGGGCTCTTTGCCAAAACAATTGGGTAAAATTTATTTCTAACTTGAACAAAAAGTTGTGTTCCCGATTTATGGTTTCCATTTTTAACATATGCTTGACCGATATTAAGGTTGTTTAGAGATGGTGATGCACTACCAGAGGTGACGGTCCCGACTTGGGTTTCTTTGTCAGACAAGAAGATTTTGGCACCTGTTCTGGCAGCTGGACCACGGCCTTCGTATTTGAAAGATACACGTAATTCTTTTGAAGATTTGTTTTGGATTTGTTCCATTATTTTCTCGTAACCATTAAATTTGATTTCATTTGCATCGGTGATATTTCTTCTAGACTTGGAAATGATCCAGTTCAATGAAGCTTCGACTGGGGTTATTGTCTCTGTTAGTTCGTTTCCGTATAGACACATACCAGCCTCCAATCTTAAACTGTCTCTGGCTGCCAAACCAATTGGCTTTACGATATCATTATCTAACAACAGCTTCGAAAAGTCGACTGTATCTTTATTATCAATATTAATTTCGAAACCATCTTCTCCAGTGTACCCTGACCTTGCAACATTAATTTCGACACCATTGAATAGTTTATATGATCTTCTTTGGCCAAAATACAAATCATTCAAAGATTGCGATTTATCAACCAATCTTTGTAAGATTTCAGAAGACTTTGGACCCTGCAAAGCCAACAATGATTTTTCTAAAATGACACTCCAATTACAATCAAAGTTATTTTTTGAGATCTGTGGTGGGATAAATTCTCTAACTTTATCAGCACAACCAGCATTAGTCACAATATAAAAATTGTTGATATTTTCCTTAGTAATCATTGTATCATCGACGATCCCACCATTCGAATTCAATAAAACAGATAACGAAGCATTATTATCATTAATTAATCCAAAATCAGTCGGAGTGATCTTCTTCAACAAAGAGTACGAATCCTTACCTTCCAGCTTGCTTTGTAACATATGAGAAACATCAAACAAACCAGCATTGGTTCTAGTCCAATTATGAGAATCAATATGACTCTGACCTTTGTAAATTAATGGCATTGAATACCCAGCAAATGGTACCATTGTAGCACCCAATTCCACATGTAAGTCATGTAATGCAGTCTTCTTCAAAGCTTGACTGGAAGATAATCTTTTACTAACAACACTACTCATAATTGGTTCCTTTTAAGTCTCTTTATATATCTTTTTTACCAAAGGACTCTACAAATTTCAACTCTATCTAATCCCTAAGGTATAAATATAAAAGTACTTAAATCATCCCATGATAAGGACGTCCAACCTTCACAAACATACCATTATTTATAACAGTTGGTATCATCTCTAAACATTGTTAAAGATGTTGCTTGTAGATGTTCATGATTGTTGATGAGTTTGACTCTCTTCTTATGCTGAGCTTGGACTCCGTTTGGAAGAGTCAGGGTTTAGGGTTGGCGATAGTTAGGGTTTATATTTTTGGATATCTTATGGTTAGGGCTATTTATCCTGTTTAGGGTTTACCAGACATGCATTATGTAGTATATGATTATGGAAGTTTCTATGTGAAGGTAGAGTTATAAAAGAGGTTGTGTTGGTTGAACGATGGATTTCTATGCTAAATCGTAATATCTTCCCTTTTGTAGGTCGATTCTTTCAACTTCGAAATTCAATAAGGAAGTTTTCTTTGAATGTGGGTGTTGAGATTCCTTTTCTGTATGATACAATGAAATTTTCATTTCTTCGACTGCTTTGTTGATACCATCTAGTAAGATTGCGGTTCCTAGTGATTCGTTGTTGCTTGGTAAAATTAAATCGGCACATACTCTGGTTGGTTCGATGTGTTTAAGTGATTCTTCTCTTAAATTGTATAGATATTCTGTTATCAAAGTTGACAATTCATCAGGTTGAGTGATATTTTGCATTTGAATCAAGTTAATCAATCTTTTATCTGCATCACTATCTAGGTATACTTTTAATTTAGTTATTTCTTTGATTTTCGTATCATACAAGGCATATCCACCACAGAGGATAATAATTCCAATTGGCTCACTGTATTTATCATTTTGGTCTTGAAATACAATGGGTTTTTGCAGTTCCTCTAATAACGATTCGAAATCATAGTCGGTATCATTGTATTTTAAATCGTTCACATCTTTCATTTCGTCAAGGTTAATGATCTTAGTAGTATAATTAGGAAACAACTTCAATAGAGATTCCTTTAATTTTAATGATTTATCATAGCAGCCTGTGCCATGACAACCACCGATTGAGACAATCAGATTTTCTAACTTGTTGGTTGGCATAATATACAAAAAGGTATGTGATTTGACTGTATATTGTTGTTTGCTATCGATTATATTGCAGAGCAATCGTCCTTACTAGATCCTTTAGTTAACTAAACAGTTGATGATTTTTTATCTTGAAATTTTTTTTCATAAATTTTGCGATGAGCATCGCAAAATTTATGAAATTTTAAGAAGAGATACTTAAATTATCATCAAATTTATATGTATACTTAAATAGGTTTTGAACAGAAGTGGACATAAATATAGTATTATAGGTTTATTTAGGATTAGACAGCCATTGCCATTTATCAATACTAGAGAAATATGTCATTATATAGTAGAGAAGATGATTTAAAGTTAAAATTTAAGACTTCGAAAAAATTGAAAGTTTCAGCTACTTTTGAGGCTATGGATTTAAAAGATGATTTACTGAGAGGTATATATCTATATGGATTTGAAGCTCCATCTGCCATTCAATCGCGTGCTATCACACAAATTATATCAGGTACCGATGTGATTGCTCAAGCACAATCGGGTACTGGTAAGACAGCTACGTTCTCTATTGGTATGCTACAAGCTATTGATTTGAAACGAAAAGATTTACAAGCCTTAGTACTTTCCCCTACTAGAGAATTAGCAACACAGATTAATCAAGTTGTAACAAATCTTGGTGACTACATGAATGTACAATCTTATGTAATGACAGGTGGTAAAACCTTGAAGGACGATATAAAAAAAATGAATAAAAGTGGTTGTCATGTTGTTAGTGGTACACCTGGTAGAGTATTAGATATGATAAAAAGACAATTATTAAACACAAGAAATGTTCAAATGTTGGTTTTGGATGAAGCTGACGAGTTACTGGGGGAAAGTTTGGGTTTTAAACAACAGATTTATGATATATTTGCAAAATTACCATCAGCTTGTCAAGTTATAGTGGTTAGTGCAACTATGAGTAAAGATATAATAGAAGTGACAAAAAAATTTATGAGCGATCCTGTAAAAATTTTGGTCAAAAGAGATGAGATCTCATTAGAAGGTATAAAACAGTACTATGTTAACGTCAGTAAAGAAGAATGGAAATTTGATACTTTGTGTGATCTATATGATTCATTAACCATTACTCAATGTGTGATATTCTGTAATACTAAAAAGAAGGTCGATTGGTTATCACAGAAATTAATTAGATCAAATTTCTCTGTTGTCTCTATGCATGGTGATATGAAACAGGAGGATAGGGATAAAGTTATGAATGATTTTCGTTCTGGCTCATCTAGAGTTCTTATATCAACAGATGTGTGGGCTAGAGGTATTGATGTTCAACAAGTTTCATTAGTTATAAACTATGATATTCCAGAAAACATGGAAAATTACATTCATCGTATTGGGAGAAGTGGTAGATTTGGTAGAAAGGGTGTAGCAATTAATTTCATTACCCAAATAGATGTCTCTAAACAAAAGGAGATAGAAAAACATTATAAAATAAAGATCAAGCCAGTACCGGCAGATCTATCGAGTATATCATGAGGGGGAAATATAACCGATAGTAATGTTTGAGTATCAGATAGATCATATCGAATTTGAGTCTATTAATTTCTCGATTTGTTCATTTTGTATTGCATATAATTTAATTAGTTCTTCGAATGATATTTTCTTAGGAATGTGTTTATATTCTTTAAATTCTGAAATTACCTTTATCTCCAATTCTGTTCCCAAGAAGTTTGCTATTTTTGACTCTTGGTTATTTAAATTTTTCTTATATGACAATAATTCATACTTATCGCTAATCAATTGGATTTTATCCAAAGAATTATTGCTGCCAATATCAATAATAAAGACATTTTCAACCTCAGAATCATTATCCAAACCTTGAAAATTGTTTAGATCTTGCTCATCTAGCTCATCATCTTCAAAGATATATCTAATATTAGTTGGAAAAATGATATTACTATCATTGTCATTACTGTATTCTAAAATTTTTGAATGTATTTTAGTGTCATTACCATCAGTAGTATTCTCAATAGCATGACATATATTCTCATCAATCACCTTTATCACAGGAAAGGTAAGTTCCATCTCTTAAGTTAAAATTAGTTTCTTTAGTATCTTACTTTTCTTAATATAACTATATATTCGATTAAGATTGATCAATAAGATTGCTTTGTATTATATATACTTGCAGTATGAAATAACTTTCTTTCAAGAATGTCCCATATATATTAACAGAATTATGGATAGCAATTTTAAAAAAATGAAATTGCAGTATGATCCAACCGAGGTTCGAACTCGGGATCTTCGCCGTGTAAAGGCGACGTCGTAAACCACTGGACCATTGGACCTGTAAACAATTGATTATTAAACAGTATTCATTTTTGTTAATTACTCAGTATACAATAAATCATAAAGTGTCACAAATGATTTAGAAGTTGCTTCAATCATGAACAATCGAATTAAGTGAACCTCCAACGTACAGAACCAAAAGGAATAATATATTAATGTCCAAAAAATGGTTTAGTAATTGAAAATTTGTTCACAAAGTAAGATTCAGTATGTATTATTATTTCATAAAATAATTCATGCTCTTCTAAGTAAATATATATAACGTCATTAATCTTCATCAGTATTGAATATGTGTACTGTGAAGTAATCTAAATATATACACTAATTAGCATGTTAATAGCAATCTGTAGGAAAATAGGTAGTTATAAACTGTGCTTCTTTAATGTTATTTCTATCTGACACATTTCGGTACCTCTTGTATTCATAATAATCTAACTCTTCATTAAGAACGTTATCCCATTTAGGTTCTTCTCCAACATTAGGTGTCAATGAATACAATCCATCTAACTGTTTTTTAGTTGAAAACTGGATGTTTCTTGGGGCTGCTTGGTTTGTATTGTCACTTTTAAGACCCTTGATGGTAAGAGTATCATTTCTGGAATCATATGAGCATAATTTAGCAGCATTCGAGATTTTTACTTCCACTTCATCTGTAAAATTATAGTAGACAGATTTTATAAATTTATCTACAATAACATCTTCTTGATCATCCGTACTCCATTGTGAATCATTTTCTGACGGTATACTTTCCAATTGTATTTGGTCAGTATCATTAAAAGTAATTTCACCATCATAGTCAACTTCATGAAATGTATTTTTCTGGGGAATATATTCACTTGGTGTTTCCATAATTGAATTATCTTCTGTTTCATAGTGTGTGTATTCGATGTGTTCAACTGAGATCTGATCCGTGGGATCCTCATCGATCTCTACCACGTCAGGTTTATTCTGTTCGCTACTATCATTATTTATAGAGTCGCTTGTTCCCAATTTAACCTTGGCTTTTTCTGAATTTTTTAGTATAGTTTCATCTAATGAAACAAATCTTAAATGTTTATATTCATTTGTGTTGTTATTTTCTCTTTTTAAATCGTCATAGTTCAAATTTTGAAAAGGCTCGCAACTTATCTCTGAGCTATAGTTATTAAATATAGTTGATTCATTTAATATATTACCAGAAAAAACCCTTCTCATAGAGTGATCAAATAACTCGTTTAAATCTTTGGGGTTTGTATGATACAGATCAAAACAGGTGCTTGGTTCTTTCATATTTTTTATGTAGTTTTCGATCTCAGAATTTTGGTAATTTCTATTTGATGAAGTATTTGATAAACTATTCTTTGGTTTTAATTTATTGATGTTTCTCTTTATATCTTTTAATACTCTATTAGGACAAAGTTCTTTGTGTAAGTGTTTTTTAGTAACCGTAACTGCTTCCTCATTATCGGAGTCAAACGAAACGTCTATATAATCAATAGGTTCATTTGAATCACTAATTCCATCAGTATCTTTATCATAAAATGAATGAAACCACTTTTTAATGTGATCTCTTTTAGATGTTTTTATTGGGGTTGAATGTTCAACTGAAAATGTTTCAGCTTGAGTTTGCATTATATATAGCTTTTGTTATACGTAGTGAAATTAAAAATATCGTTCTTGATTAATTTGCTACTTAATCTATTCATTCCAAGTTAAATAATATTTATTCAGCTATATACCAGATGATAATTTTAAAGTAATTGAAGAATGTCGTATCCTTTCAATCATCTGAATTTGTGACGCAGTTCACTCACAAAAAATGAAAAAACGTCACAAATTATTTACTTACACAAATAAGCTTCCAAGTATAATAAAAAGCTGATTCTTTGGCTTATTGAGGAATTTTTAGTAATAGTTTACCAGTTGTTTTTCTACTCTCAAGATCCATTGTTGCTTGTTTGTAATCATGTAAAGAGTAGATTTTAGAAATATTGATTTTTAAATCATCTGAATCCATTAAACGTATGAATTCTCTTGAATAAAATTCCCAAGATTCTGGTTCTTGTAAATATCCATAAAGTTGAGGACGTACTAGTTTGATATTTTTTGGAGATAATATTCTTAATGGAAATGGGTCGACGGGCCCAGATGCATTTCCAAAGGAAACAAATGTACCTTTAAGACTTAAAGATTGCATTGTAGTCTCAAAGGTGTCTCTGCCAATCGAATCAAACGCTGCCTGAACACCTTTTCCTTTTGTAAATTCATTAATTTTAGCTACTATGTCATCCAACTTGTTGTTGATCACATATTGAGCCCCATGTAATTTCGCAAGCTGTAACTTGTCATCTGTGGAGGCAACGGCAATAACTTTGGCACCAATTTTACTAATCAATTGATCCAATATCAAGCCGACACCTCCAGCTGCAGCGTATACCAATATATAATCATCTGGTTTAACTTCGTAAGCCTCTTTTATGAATGTCAATGAGGTTAAGACATTTATTAAAGAAGCACAATATCTCTCTAATAGAGTGTCACTAATATCTTGTTTGTTGTAAACCTTCGATAAATTGATAACAGGACTGCCAATTTCAACCTTGGTATATTGAGCCATCGATGAATTTCCAATGTAGGCTACAAAATCCCCTACGTTGTACTTACTTTTCAATCCTTCTCCTACACAAACCACGGTTCCAACAGCTTCCCTTCCTAAAAGGTAAGGTAGCTCGCATGGATAAACTCCTTTCCTGAAATACGATTCAATGTAATTCACACCAGCATATTTATTCTTCACTAATATATCAGTTTCACCAATATCATCTGGGACAGGAAAGTCTATAGGGCATTTTATGGTATCATAACCGTCATTTATATCATCAATTAAGATTACGCTTTGAGTTTTGGGGATTTCAACTTGCATTGTTACTAATACTGATACTGACTTCTTCAATTTCAAGACAGAAACTGTTACTATTATCTATTGAACTTATAAATTCAAACTAAAAATTACTAAAGTTAACTAAAATAATAACCAGAATTTTGGCCCCTTATATAAATGTAAATGTAAATACTTGTACTGCTTACAAATACAAAACCTCATCTGGTAAGTACCCTTCAAAAATTCATGTAAGATAAAAAACGATGGGTTCTCAATATTGTTAACCAACTGATCTTGACTTGACCTAGAAGGTAAATTGAAATTATTAACTTGTAACAGTTCTATCTACACCATGAATACAATTGATTTAAATCATTCATTGCAACAACTGTCACTGGTTGTCTATTCCTGAACTTCTTCTAATCTTGCTCATCGCAAATTTCATTTTTACAAACAGTCACTTGAAATTGTACATCCAGACATTTTCCAATTTTCTATTTTTTATTTTTTTCAATTTTTTTTTGGATTTATTTTTCCCATGAAAAAGCGATGCCATCAACATTAATCTCAAACAATTTTAGAACGTATGTAACAGCGACTTTTGGCAAGTTCTTATTAGTTACAGAATAGAATTCAGCCACCATGATGAGATTTGTTTATTTGTCTGCCTAGTGAGAGTATCAGAAAGAAAGACTCTGCCTAGGATAGGATGAGCTTTGAGCCTGGGTTAATCACTGCTCTTTAACTCATCTCAGTCTAGGAACTAATTTCCCCAGTAAACGTAGGCCTATTGAGTGTCCTCGCTAGGCTTGACGCACGTATAGACTTGTAGTAATTTTTCAGTTGGAAAATTTCACTTTACTCTCAATAATGAAAGTATCGATGAAGTAAAGTTAGTTCAAGCTGTGATGTTTCTTATTAACTATTGTATGTAAAGTTCATCTTCTCTTCCACTCTCTGGCATTGTATTATCAAAGAAAAAAATTATTACACATTCAATCTAATAGTACTTGTCAATATCGATTTCATTTTATAAAAGAAGAGTTATATTTTAAGATTAAATTGTTCATTATATCTTATAACATTTAAAGAGAACTAATAGAAATCAAGAATCATTAAAGATGTCCACTGAATTGACTGTTCAATCTGAAAGAGCTTTCCAAAAGGTATGAATAATAATAAATATATATGAAAAAAGATACACTGTGCATATTGAATTGATACATTATTGATCACAAGATGAGTTGAACCTATAACTGCAATAAGAAGAGGTTAAATTGCAAGTTTCAAATTGCATCTTGTGTGAGACGTTAATTTTTAAGAAGTGAATATATGATAATAAAACTTTCATGTTTGACCATTTATAAGAGATATGGAGACTAGTTTGTGTTTGTGTCTGATATAAGTGTTTAAATATGCTAGTGGAGAATATGTGAGGAATGTATTCTCATTGTTGAGGGAAACTTTTGATCGACGATGGTATCAATATTCAATGTTTTATATATCAAAATACACAGATCTTTTAATATCTTCAAAGCAAACGCTCATTTTTACTAACATGTATAATAATTTGACCTAATTGTATTTTTTTGCAATTTGTTGGATTAACTGTATTTATTTAGCAACCACACATCTTCACTAACCCAAAGTTCAAGACTTCCAGAAGAACTAAGAGATGGTATAAGAATGTTGGTTTAGGTTTCAAGACCCCAAAGACCGCTATTGAAGGTAGTTACATTGACAAGAAGTGTCCTTTCACTGGTATGGTTTCTATCCGTGGTAAGATCTTAACCGGTACCGTTGTTTCCACCAAGATGCACCGTACCATCGTTATCAGAAGAGATTACTTACACTACATTCCAAAGTACAACAGATTCGAAAAGAGACACAAGAACGTTTCCGTTCACGTCTCTCCAGCTTTCAGAGTTGAAGTCGGTGACATTGTTACTGCTGGTCAATGTAGACCAATCTCTAAGACCGTTAGATTCAACGTCTTAAAGGTTGCTTCTTCTTCCAAATCTAAGAAGCAATTCTCTAAATTTTAAGTATTTTGAATAAAAATATTAACAATTTTATATAACAAGAATGCCTCTTTTTACTACATATATAATATAAATTATATCTTTTGTATAATGTATTAGAATATTAATAAAATTATTCGAATCTTTTAAAATTTCATTTTGGGCAATTAGATATTTATTTATAACTTAGTGCAATCAACACTCAGTTTAAAATTAAAAAGGCCATTAGAAAATATAAATTGTTAAAATTACAAACACCTTTATATTAATCATCTATATAAGGCAAAATGAAGAGGAAATATTGATACACTAGGTGTTATAAAACTACTGAGTAAATTATTAACAGAACATTAAAATGTGTGAATTAATGTCATGACAACATATTATTATTTATTGTCAAAATGCTCGTCAAAATTAATTAATAATTCTTTTGAAATGTCATTAATATTTTTGTCCTTTACATTTTTAATTTTACTTCTCATTTTTTCATAGCACAATTTTAATTCAGAACCATTTAAGTTTAAATCTGGCTTCAAAGTGGCCAATTCTTCCCAATCAATTTGTGAATCTTCTGTGAAACCTAAATCAGTTAATTTTTGTAAAAGCCATTTTTTATCCGAATTAGACATTGAATCGACTTTTTCCAAAGCTTCTTTTCTCATTAATTTATTCCATTTGTAACGACATTGAATACGGGATCTGGTACCTCCCATTCTCTCACTTACAACAGTCCAGTTAATAATATCTCTAAAAGGTTTAGCTTCCAATTGGTTTCTGTAGTTCTTAATTAATTCTTCTAGGGCTTCGCCACTAACACCACGATCTCTTGCTTGATCTGATTGTTCCTGTATATATTTCTCATTTTCGACATTGTTTTCGTCTAGGATAGCATCAATTACATCCTTCAATTGTTTTTCTTCTTCTGGAGACCACTTGTGAGAAGATCTATTTGGACCACACTTTACATAATTTCTCCAACGATCTCTACAATCCTCTGGCATTCTTCCTAAAGCTTTACCAATTTCAGACCACTGACCTTCCTTTTCGATACATAATCTTGCTAATTCTTTTTCTTCTTCAACATTCCACTTACCTCTTTGTTCAAAAATATGGTACTTTCTGCGAACGTGTTTGTAAATTGATGATCTTGTTCTGTAAGGCAAGACTTTACAAATATTAACCCAAAAATCATCTTTTCTACGTTCATTACTCCAAATTCTTTCGCAAACATCACGCCTAGTCATACCTTTAATCTTTTGATATTCTTCAACAAATTGTTCTAAAGCAGCTTCTTCAGAGCTATCGAAAGATTTACCACTTGTTTGGGAAGAAGTAGGAATACTTTCCGAAGCTTTAGCGGCAGCAGTTTTAATTAATTCGGACATATCACCAGTGATATTATAGTCAGTGGTTTCATTAACTTTAGGTAAAACTTCACGATATTCTTGTTTCGAATCTTTCTTGATATCCTGGTCATCTTTGTCATCTTTATGCTCAGTTTCAATGGATGGAATTTGTGTATGCGAATAATCATCAGTTGTTCCAGTTCTTATTTTCTTTTCTTTTATACTTTCATGATCACCACCATCAGTGTTTAAGTATTGTTGAAAATCTGGATTTTGTGAAATCGAATCAGACTCAATAATAGCTTTTCTAACTAAATTTTCATTGGTATGAATATCATTCAACTCATGATTGGTTGAGTCGGAGTCTTTATGAACATTCTTTTTATTTTCATCTTTCTCTGTATTTTCAACCTCGTCAAGAGTGGCCAATTCTGGATCGACAGCCATGGAATCATCGTCAGCATGTTCATCTTCATCCCCAGTGGTATTGACAACAACTTCTTTTAGTTGGTTAGATAATTCAGCATTTCTGATAGATTTTAGCTTCTTACTGACTTTATCATCTTCATCCTCAGAACTCATATTATTAGAATCCTCATTGTTACTTTCAGAAAGATTTCTTTTCTTAGATTTTTTGGATTTTTTAGCTTTCTTTGATTTTTTTTTATCCTCAGATAACGAATCCTCATCTCCCTTATCACTAGTCTCGCCAAAAGCAGTAGCAATCGCTACAGCAGCTCTGGCAACAGAATCTTTATGATTACCTGATTCAATATCATCTTTACCATTTCCATATTTCATAGCTTCATTTTTCAAAAACCAATCAACATCGGACAAATTACTATTCGTATTCGAATCAACATTTGGAGATGTCTTGGTTGAATTATCATTCAATTTAGAATCGTTCTTCTTAGAACCCTCATGTTTTGTGTCAGATTCCTGAACCTGATTCATTGTTAAGTATTGTATATATTGTTTTCGTTTTTTAACAAAAAAATTTTCTCAACTAACAAAATCGTAAGCCAATTATATCCTTAGGAGCTATTGAATAATTCTAATCAGTTAATCTACCAGTTATGTTGTGTCTCGATACCTCTAATTATTCTTGTAACTAAGTCTTCAATTTAAAACAACTATTTTTACCCTCCTTATTTAAAGAAAATGAAAAATCAGTTATACCTTTCTAATATGATTGACTACCTTGACCAAAGCACCTTAAATCAATAAATATTATATTAAGCAATATATCTCAAAACCACTTAATCCAAAGATATAAAGAACTGAGGATATTATAAATTAATTTGATTATTAATTTAAATGAAATAATAATTATGCAATACAACTTAAAACAACATAGAATAAACTAAATACAAAGTAAACAAATACTGTTAATTAAGAATAATCAGGGTAAAAATATGAATAAATAAACTTATACTTAAACCATAAAAATTAAAGGTCAAAAGTTCTTATTCTAATCCTTTATTTTGAATCATTATTTGTTTATGTTTCTTGTTCGTTGATAATATTTATTATCTTGTTTATTTTTTTCGATACCAAGTTAGGTGAACAAAAAAATTTTAATAGTATTTTTGTGTGTACCATTATAAATGTTCGTGGATGATGATAAATGGTTAAGTAGATTTAAGAGTAACTGAAGAAAGATGAAGATGAATATGAATTAGTAACACTTTGGATATAATGTTTCAACTGTTGATTGATACCTTTGTAGTTTTATATTAAAAATTATATAAAGTTATGTAAGGTGATTTATGCAGGGGGTGGTGGTGCATTTGCTAGGTAAATTTTTTCTATTGTTGTTTGATATATTTTTAGTAATTGAATATAATCAACAGTTTGTTGGTTCACTGGTTGTTTTATTGTAGAGTTCTTGTTTTTATCTTGGGATTGATTGTTTGAGGAGCTCATTAATCTTCTATAAAATCTTTGAATTATTTTAATGAATTCGACTAGACAATCTAATGATTCTCCCATGATGCTATAATTCCTGTTTGGAGTAGTGGTTTTGTTTGAATTTGTAGATTTAGCAGTAGAAGTTGTTGCCTCGTTTAGAATTTTTAATACGCTTGTGTTGTATGTCTTTAATAAATTGTATAAGTTTTTCTCGAAGTGAGGTAAGTATATGCTTGGTAGATCTATCGATAGAATCATGATTTCTTTGATTTTTTCGATTATTGTGATTAGTGAATTACTTGCAACAAACGTTTTATCACCGACAACAACTGATTTCCTATGACCCATTGGTTTATTTGCTGGAGTGTTATTGTTTTCGGTAGGTTTTTCGAGGTTTTCTTCTTCAGATTTTTCATCGGTAATTTTCTTTTCAGTGATTTTCTGATCTTGTGCTACTTCATTTGAATCAGTTGATAATTGTAACTCGTTAGTCCAGGATAAAGGATCGATATCCATTGAAGATAAGATAGCATTAACATCTTTTTGAACATTTGGCTCAACGATGAATGGCATCCATGTGTCAGTACTGACAATTTTCCTAATAATGTTATTATTATTTATATTTTGGAAATTAATATAAGCTTGAATTTGAGATTCTAAGACATCACTTAAATATCTTGTCAAAAACTCACCGCTTACTGCTTCACACTCTTGGATAAAACATACGACAATTGCGTACAATTTCAAAAAATGATCATATCTTAATTGAGATGTTAAATCCCTTCTCACTATGATTACTTTACCCATACGTAGTTGAATGATCTTAATACCTTCATTAATACCATTTCGTATATCTAACTGGGTGATCATGTCATATTCATTAGTATTGGGATCATTGGCCAACATTATTACATTTAGAGAAATATCAAGTAATAATTTTTGATAGCGATATAACCTTCTTAATGCTTCACTGCAATTAGTAAAAATATTAATTAAAGTATCTTGGAACTCTGCTGGCGTCTGATCCTTTATCAGTTTGGATAATTTAGATCCTGAAGAAGGTTTTTGAGAAGATGTTGTTTGTTGAATATTTTGAACTGATGTATCGGAACTGTCTGCTGTTGACATAGATGTTTCACCTATAACCGCAGGTGGTTGTCGTTTCTCTTGTGGAAGGTATAATTTGATAATATTCTTTAATTCTGTGGTGAGTCTCTCTTGGAAAAAACGGAACGCACTAGTCAGTTCTTCACATTCAAATAATTTGGTAATTAATACAGTGATATCCTTTTGTAGACTTTCATCTATTTCCAAAAACTTTTTACTCCTTATTTTATTTTGAAGTCTATCTAAAACTTCATTGATATCTAACTTGCTGTTATACAGCTTCAAGTCATCAATTAAAGAATCACATAACTGTAATGAAAACTTTCCACCAATTTCAATATTCATGTTGGTAAGATATTCTCTTGTTTCTAATAATGCTGGAACTGCTCTCAAATCCAGTAAGTCATATGGCCAATCTTTTGTCACTGATTGAACCCTAGAATCGTTGCTTGCATCACCTTTAATTAGCTTATTGATAGAGTTTATCAAACTCATGCATTCATCAAACTTGTCATTTTCAAATAGGTTTTTACATTCCTCTGCCTGTATTAATATAGCCTTTACTTGTAATAATCCTTGTTCTAGCTTCTCGATATTTTTTTCTTTAATAACATTTTGTAATTTTTCCATTTTCTTCAGGATATTGTTCTCATCTATGTCATTTAAGCCTTTCGATAAAGTATCTATACCTGAAATTGATTTATTTACTTTATCTTGAATTTGATCAACATTACTTAAAGCATGATAAAATTTATGAGATGATTTGGAAATTTCAAGGACTAGCAGGCCCTCGACAGCATCCAGATAGTCATTAAGTTTATCATTAATTCGAGCAAAAAGTTGTTGGCGTTCTTCATTTTCAGATTGTTTCAAATTTTGCAAATTGAAATTCAAACCTTCCAACACCTTATGAAATATTCTGGGATTTTCTAATTGAAAATCTTTATCAAAATAAAATTGTGGAACTTCGCTCAATTCTTTCAAAAACATAGTACTCTGCTGTTGGTTATAAGCATAATCATTTTCTTTATCACTGCTGTCTACAATATTGTCATCGTTAGTGTTATAGTCTTCTAATTGTTTAATTTGTTCTAATCTATTCATATTTTTCAAATTATTAGTGCTTTCAAAAATTGTATATTCTGACTTAATTGATTCAACATAATTCTTAATTTGATTTTTCCAACCTCTTTCAATTTCATTTTTACTTAGAATTACAGGTGGTATATCATAAGACGTAGGATACCCTAGCCAATTCTTTCTTCTTGTATTCATAACTATCTCATATATCGAATTATTTCCCAAAGGTGAAAAATCTTGTGAACCACTATGTATTTCATTGCCAAATCCAAAAGTTCTAGTACTTTTTCCACCAACTGAAGACTCAAAACTTTTCCTCATTGAGATAGAATCTACACTTCTTCTTGTTAGTTGTTTTCGTCTCGGACTTCCAGACACACTTAATAAATCGTTATTCAGAGAGTCATCATCACCAGTTACAGTAGATTCTGGGGAAAGTGGTTCTATAATCTTCGGAGGTTGAAGACATGCGTTAGATTCTTTAATTTCATTATTTGTTTCATGAAAATTGGAACTCTGGAGCTCCATTTTTTTCTATAATAAGGTTTTCACACCAATTGAGAAGCAATATTTCAAATAACTTACTATTATCCTATCAATTGGATAGTTTGTATGGATTTTTAAGTTTGTTCTTGTTACTTTAATCGTTTATTTACAATTTACAGGTTCCTTTTTTAGCCTTCCAAATTTCATTTTGAAATGAAGAATTACACACATAATAATTGAACGTTATAAGGTTAATCGTCCAATATGATATTATTTTTTTGGAAAGAATCTAATAAGGTCACATAGCAGTTGATAAAATCCAATGAGACAGACGATGTTCAAACTATAAATGATCACAATTACCTTTATGATATGTTAAAGGTCATTTTATAACTGGGTCAGGTCATGGCAATGCAATAAATTAATATGAAATGTAAATATATTAGTTGAAAAGATACTTTCAAAAGTATAATGAAAATTACTTATAGAGTATGCTATATATATTAATCGATCTTTATGGCTATCGACACTATGAATATTGATTAATAGTAGTATATTACAGAAAAAAATTCTGCTTAATTTTCTATGATCTTTTTTTATCTCGTTTTACAGCTTTTTAATCTTAATATCTCCTGTTAGTTGGTGAATTAATTACAATGAGAGTCCCTTTAAAGTCATTTAGTCGCTATTTAAAAACTTATGATAATCATAAATCTACTTCAGAAACGACTGTTTTTATCGAATCGTTTCTTGGTGAAAAACAACCATTAATCGCAACGTCATTAGAACCTATTTGTGCAGGAGATGGAGATTTATTATCAATTCCAAAAGTTGTGGTTACTTTGGAAGGTATTGGGATTGCGTTTGAATGTGTAATATTGTCAGGAGTTCTTGAATTGTTATTATTTGAGATTGCATCAGGCATATCAATATCTTCATCACTGCTATCGGAATCGAAAATGAAATTATTTTTGGATAGTTGACGCTTTAATAATCCACTATTGAGTGATGGTTGTGGTTGTGGTTGTTGTTCCAGTCTTTGTGACAATTGCTGAGTGAATTCTTGATTATTATCGACATGTGGCGTTAAAACTTTACCAGTTATAAAATTATGAGTTGCACCTAAGCTTAATAACGAGGTATTGGATCCTTGTCCACTCAATTCTTTTAATGAACTAGTAGAGCCATTTTTACCCAAAGAAGCTGTTCTTTTTAAAACAATACCATCAAGATCTGTTTCATTATCATCCTCGCTACTTTGGTTTTGTGAGTTTTCAATAAATTGTTGTTCACTTTCAGAACTTGAATAGTCGCTATCCGATTGGTCGTACATGAAGTTAGATTTGTGATCATTTCCATTGAACCCTAAGTTCATTATGGAATGAGGTTCGATTGATGGCGATAATAATGACTGATTGAAGCCCGTTGAAGCGTCATCATCTATTGAAGTTTGTAAGTCAATGCCTTCTGGAATATCTATAACTTCCGAATGATCAATAGGTAAGAAATTTGATGTGTCCTCGGTATACACAGTATTATAATCATACCTGTAATCATAGCCTCTATATGTGTTCACATTGTGTGATACGGCATTACCGTAGTTATAGTCATAGTCACTATTATCGCTCTCAGCATCCGAACCGTAATTCAGTGTAGTTGCTGGTAATAACTGGATTATTGGTTTTAGTTTATTTTTGCTCATACTAGAAGAATTCAAAGATGACGTATCAGTTACAGGAGAATGAGCCCCTACACTTAATCTTTTTGATAACCTTGCATTGATAAATAATCCACCATCCTCGTTGTCATCATCATGATCTGATGAATTCGAAGAAGAATTATCGCTATCGTAATTATCTTCTGAATTATAAATACCTTCATTTTCTTTAGACAGATAATCATCATGATTGTATTCATGTAACCTATTCATATCGTCATCCTCATCTGACGAATTGTTATCAGATGAATACATGGAAATGACATCTCTTTGTGAATAACCAAGGGAAATGCATTGTTCTACTCTGTCATTAAAGTGGATATGTCTAACTGATTGTGTTTTATTCTGTTTTGAACTTGAGGTAGTTAAGATTGACGACAATGGGGGGATTGGTATCACCTTCTTTGCAGAATCGTTAGCATTATTTGTATCTATAGTTGTATTTGTTGTAGTATTATTATTAGAATTATAATTTTGATAATCAAAACTGTTGGTATTGCTATTAATCAGAGTTGGTAGTGTTGAAGTACTACTACTTTTAAAAGGTGTTAATAGTGAATCAGATGAAGGTTCGGTTGGGTTATGTGTTATTGAATATGTAATATTTTCATTGTCATTATTATCATTGGAATCGTTAATGTCTTTTTTATTTACAAATTTTGAGATTTCTTCATTTTCTTTCTTTAATGAAGATTGAATGCTGTTGTATTGATTGTTGTCGTTATTTGGATTTTCGTTATCTTGGTTAGTTTTTTTAACGTATTGCCTATTATTCTTTGATTGATATTGAGCGTTAAGTTTTCCTGCAAGATAATTATAATCGGCATAATCGTCAGTTCTATGTTTAGAACCAATACAGGGATCGACTAAGACATTTGTATGTCTCATTTCGCTTAAATGTTTCCTTACTTCATTTAATTTCCATTGTGTATTTTCTTCTATTATTTCTGTTACTGTACGTTTTTTCAAAATTGGTTTCAACTGTTTATTTGGTCTCTTTGGTGGCGCCAATCTTTTTGAAGTCTCATCATCTGACCCATAACCTAATTCTGGAGCAACTTTCATTTTCTCATTTGTGTTATGAATAGGAGGTAAATGTAAAGCAGCACCTTTACTGTATTCATCGTATTCCTCATAATTACCTGTGTCTGTAACCACAGGACCATAAAGCCAAGTAACGTCTGAATCTTTAGACCAGTTCACAATCTCTGGTGATACAGTGTCCAAATGATTTCTTGCTTTAGCCCAAGTTCTCCAAGAAGCATTTTCTAATCTTGCAGAACTAACAGTATCAATAACGTCATCTTTCTTCTTTTTCTTTAAAATGATATATTTCCAAGAGTTCAAAACTTCTGACTCGTTCCAGTCATGTGAAAGATAATCAACGTGAGTTTTTGGTTCCATCACTAAATCGTTGTCATCTTGAGGAATTAAAATAGCGTCGTTATCAGCAGAAGGAGGCGATACAGAAGTTGAATTTGCATTCAAATTCGTTCTAGAAGAATTGTAAGGGACATCTTCGTATTCGTTGTGGTCTGAAGTACGATGTACTTGCAGCTGTGGTTGGTCATCATTTTCGTCGCTCATCCTTCCATCCTCATCGTAAGAATCTTCACTATCTAAAGACTCATAATCGAAGTCAAAGTCACTGTCCATACTATCGTTGCCGTGAACTTCTTCCTCTCGCTGTTGTGGTGCTTGTTGAACATGTTGGTCTTGTTGAACTGGTTGATTTGGCGCTTGAGAACTCTGTGGCTTATCCATAAAATCATTAAACAAACCCATCGACCTAGTCCGTTTCAAGTTAAATGTATTCTTCTTAAACTCGTCATCATCATCGGCCTGAACCGCCATCGACACAGAAGGACCCATGTCTTCCTGATCGTTCGTTTTCCTCTCCAACTGCTCCTGCTGCTGAGAACTCATCTTCCCACTAAAATAATCCGCCAAACTGTTCGACATTATAACTGTATGTGTATAAGCTCAAAAATGAATGTAATGTCAATATATATGTTGTATATCTATATCTACAATGAAAAAAAAAGTGCGTTTGTAGATGACGACAGAGGGGTATCCGTAAAAGACTCTCTAATTGCTTAGTTGTTTATTTTTATTTGACCAGCTCGTAATATCTCAGATCGTCTCACACTGGCGTCGTGCACTACTAATTTAATATTATCTTCTTTTGCTGTTCTTTCAATGTCAAACGGCAGAAAACAACCTGACACCAATTCTCTTTTAAATATTAACTTTTAACACCAATAAAAAGAAAATATTATATGTATATATACAATAATTTTTAGAAGAAAAAGATATGATACGAATAGGAGTATGAAGTGTCGAACTGCAATGGTTACTGGATTGGATAATAACACCTGACAATAGTCTAACTTATATACTTCAACAGTTTAACAATTTAATTGTACATCTAATAAGTTTATAAGTTTATAGTTTATAGTTTATAGTTTATATTTTATTTTCTTGTTTCCTGTACTATAAAAATAAAATTTGAAAATAAAATCTTATACTACTTTCTTGCCTCACTGGAAAGAGTCCAATGCAGTTGAACATGTCCACAATCCTGCAGACAAACACCCGTAGAAACAAATCATTTACCCTCTCCTCATCTCAGAAACCGCCGCAGAACACAACATGCGGTCGAAAGTTGAAATCACTGCGGGGGGAAACCGCACGAGGGAAAAGAGAGAGAGGGGTGCGCTAACTATGAAAAGAGCGGGTAACTGTGTATGGTAATAGCAGTTTATGCCTATATTAATGGTTAATGGATAGCTCTAGTGAGACTGGATAGCATGGATTGTGAGACTAGATGTACTCTAGAATGCTGTTGTCTATTGCTATAATGATTCTGGTACCTATGCTATTGGATATGGAGGATTGGATTGTAAGTGCATCGATTTGAGGGTAATTTTTGTGTCCCATCCATGGGTTCTTCAGTTTTGTGTATAGTTTGTTGCTGTTTGTGTTGTAGATGGTCAGTTCATTGTAGTCTGTGTTCATGGTGAGGTATTCATTGTTTTGCCAGTTCAGTCTTTGTGAGACTCTTTTTTTGTATCTGTTTCTGTTTATGTCGATGTTTCCTAGTAGTTGGTATCTGTTCTTGTGGTCGAGGTCATTGCTAAATGGGTCCCATTTTTTTATCTTTCCGTCAGTAGCAATGGTAATTAGTTGGTTTCCAGAGTTGTTCCAGATGATGTCGTTGCAACTGCTGTGGTGGGCTTTTGTTTCTCCATCGTTTGTTAATTCGAGGTATTCTTTCTTGAGATTTCTGTAGTCCCATATTTTCACTCTTCCGTTGTCTTCTCCCGTGGCAAAGAAGTTTTCTCTTTGTGGGTTGTCGTTGAATTTGCTACAGAGTATCTCGCTTCTGTCTTTGGGCTGGTGGTTGTTGAAAGTGATTCCATAATTTAGGTTGCGTAGGTCGACTATTCTGGGGGAATAATCTTCCGTGGCTATTAGCACAAGGTCACTCCTGGTGCCAGAACTACAATCTATCTGGTTGATTTTCATCTTGTACTCGTTGTTGGCATTGTACATATCGATGGTTTGGATGGGCTCGAACCCGTTCTGAGTGTCCCAAATCTTGAATTTGCAATCGTTCGAACCGCTGAACAAAAGTCCGTTGTCCCTCTTATACCATTTGATTGTATGAACACGATGTTTGTGTTTCTTCTCAGCTGTCATTGTCTCATCGGTAAAATTCCTCGTCGAGGAATAATTGGATTTTCTATACATTCGATATTTATTCCTGTTCAAGTTGAAACTATGTTCTTCACGTATACTATCGTTGTTTTTCGAGGTCAGAGACCGTTTATTATCCACAGTTCCGTTGCTAGAGGGATTGTTATCGTCATCATCAAAGGTTTCTCTCTTGACATGTTTGATTTTTTTAGTTAATAATTCACTGTCATTGGCTTTATCATCAAAAGACCATACATTCATTGCCCCACTATTCATCCCAGCGGCTAAAAATTTACCAGTATTATCAATATCCATACTACTAATACTATTCGAACTACTATTTCTGTAACTGGTAGACTCAGAAGTAACATTGCTGTAGACCCTGGGTGATTCATTATCCAAAATTCTTTCAAATTCATGCTTCTTAATCTTTTGAACAGTTTCAAAAGAGCTGATCCTGCTGTTCAATTTATACTGTAACAGTAAATAATTCATTTAATACCAATTCTACCATTTCACTACAGCAACTGCTCTTGTTTCAGTTTTACCTCATCGATTGTTACAATCAGAATGTAATCGTTTTCTTTTGTATGTGCATTTTTTTTTTCACCTTATTAAAGCGGATGCTACATATATAAATTTATATATATAAAGAGTCTTCAAGTTTAAGGGAAAGATGTTAATTGTTACAAGAATATAAAATTGTGCTACTAGCTAACATCATATCTACATATTTAACACAGAGATTAACCAAGAATGTCGAATGTACTAGATGAATTGGTAATGGAGGATGTTTCATTGCATTGTCCAGCGGAATTTATTGATTATCATAGATGTATTTCCAGTATTGATCCAAATAAAGATTGTTCTAAATTGCAAATTAATTTATCCAATTGTATTAAGACGAAAGTACCATCGATAAAAAAAATTTTAGCTAATTGTAATGATAAAATGATGAATTATCAAGATTGTATTATCAAAAATACAGAAAGCAGGACGATTAATGAAAATTGTCTAGGGTTGTTAGAAGATTTGAGAGAATGTGCTAAAAAACAAGTGGAAAATGATAAATTGCCTATCAATGAAATGAAACTACGTCAAGTTGAAAACAGTAAGATTAAGAAATAAAAATTGCTTTTAACATTGGAATCTTTTTTATACTTGTAAATAATATCTTTATCGTCTAAATTTGTATTCGTTTATGTGTTTTAAAAACTGAAAATTGGTATAACGTATTGAATATTTATATATATATATATATATATATATTTATATATATATTTATATTTATTTACTGTAATTCAAAAATGAACTTAAAATTTTTGAACAGTTTCATAGAAAGTCTTACCTTGAATTTCGTGAATGGTTAGTTCTAATTCAGAGGCTTGTCTAGAACCATCAGCACCAGCAATGGTACCAGCACCCCATGGGGAACCACCATGGACTTCTTCCAAGTTAGTCAATTGTGGGAAAGCATTCTTGTAACCTAATGGGATATAAATCATACCATGGTGAGCTAAAGTAGATAAAGCATTGATAGCAGTGGCTTCGTTACCACCACCGGTACCAGTGGAAACAAAAATACCAGCACATTTACCATGTAAAGAACCTTTAGCCCATAAACCACCAGTAGAATCCCAGAAAGCTTTCCATTGAGCTGGGAAGTTACCAAATCTAGTTGGAATACCAAATAAAAAGGCATCGTAGTTAACTAAAGTTTCAGCATCAGCAATTGGATAATTTGGCTTTTCACCACCACCTAGAGCCTTGACAATCTCTGGAGATAAAGTTTCTGGAACTTGGAAAATATCAGCTTGACCACCAGCAGCTTCAACACCCTTCTTTTCAGCTTCAGCTGTAGCAGCAACGTGACCGTATAATGTGTAAATAATAATAGCGACTTTTGGCATTTTTAGACTTGGAAAATTAATTGTTGTTTTTTTGGTTTCTCTCTAATTCCTTCCAATAATAAATGATAAGAAGAAGCAAATTAACAATAAGACTATTTAAATAACTTTAATGTCTTATATATAAATTTTTTTCAAAACGTTAATCACACTTGTCATTCACCCTTTTAATTTATTCAATTCATATTTTTTCCTTATTAACTCTTACTAATTAATTATTAATAAAAAGCGGCTTGTAAATATTGAAAATTTCATAAAGAAGGTGAAGTTAAGAACCGAGAATTCAATCAATCAGCTGTTTACATATAAAAAGTTAATAACAGTTTACATACTTAGTGTGATTGTTTGCAAGTATGTCGGTTTATAATTATAAACTGGAGGTTCTATTGAGTATTTAAGAGTATATAGACAGTAATTCATAATCATTGATCTAAAGGACTGGGTATTTTTTAGTGTGGATTGTTTTTGGATGATTAATAGAGTTGAAAACATTTTGAATTTTATAGATGGACCCACCAACATTATCTTCAATTTCATGTGTTTCGTTATCATCAATGTTCATATTTGCTGTTGTGACGAATAAATCGTTCTTGAATTTACAACAGCAAGATATTCTTGTAGTTGGTAGAATTAATTCTTTTTGCAGGGTACCTTTTTTCAAATCAAAAATTTGTATTTTACTTGTTGACCAGACTGCTGTTATGAATAAATTATTTTCATAATCGATGAATGATCCATCAGGTTCTGGAGATTTGAACTCGGTGTTAACTTTCTTGATACAAATCAGTTCTTCTCTTTCATTTGTAGATTTGTTGTATTTCCAAACTTTGAAATTCAATGAATCGGTGATGTACAAGATATTTTTGTCTTCGGAATCATAGTGAATTGAGTTTGGAATCTTGATATTGTACCCGTCGAATAGTAATCTCAATTTGTTGGTAGCAAAAGTGTATTCCAAGATACAACCTTCATCTTTCAAATCCTCGTCAAAAGTGTCCATCAACCCAATGTAAAGATGGTGACCATCTCTTGAAATACCACCATCGTTTGATCTCAACCTCAAAAATCTCTCTTTGCTCAAAGATTCACACTGGTCGAAGGTGATTAAATAATACCATTTGCCAGTATTTAGATCCAATTTACCGATACCGTACTTTGAACCAAATAAGATGTATTTATACTCTTTATCATAAGGGAAGACAACACCCACAATTTCCTTGTGATTGTACGACTCAAAAGGATATTTACCGTCATAAGTGTATTTATTAATTTTATAAGTGGTAATCAATTTCTTCTCTTCTTCAGTCAATTGATCCTTCGAGACATCATCAAGATCTTTATTCAAAAAATATATTTCACCTTTGAAAATGTCGACCCAGAATAACTTATTATTAAATATTGAAATCCCCTCACTCAATACAGGATGTGGTAACCTAACAAAAGGTTGTAATTTTTCATATGAGATAACTTCTGCCATATTTATTGCTTTAAAATCGTTTGAGATCTTACATTGTAACAAACATGCTCTTATGTGCAAGATTACATAGTTGCTGCTTATATACTCTTTTTTTTTATTTTTTGCCAAGCATAAAAATTAAACCTTGCATAACTTTTCGATGTAATTTTAAGGGCTCAAGCCTACAAAACAAGAGAAATGTTCTCTTAAACCATACCGAAACGATCCAATTAACACACTACTTTCCCAAATACTGGAGAAATAACTAAATACTAATGACTTAACCAACCAAGCATGCAATAATAACTCATTACTTTCAAGAATTAGACATGTTTGACACAAAATATATAGATATATATCTCATTCAAAAGAAAGAATATATAAAGACTGACACATTCATGAGTCGCATCTGTCAAACAAACACTAATCTTGTCTTGTCGTCTCCTTGTTCATCGGAGTATCGGTCGATGCTTAATTGTTCCTAGGCAATTAAAAAAATTCTTATGTATCCTTTGAAGTTCAATTAATTTACTCAATTCATTATCTAATAAGATGGAAATCAGAAACAATCATTAAAGCAGTTTAAATTTACATTTTTGTCACCAACCAAAAATATAATTACATCTAAACAAAGACATTAGCTGAATGACAGTAAGTAACGCAAAAGTGAGTCGTTAGTTACATAGCATATTATACTATACTATGCCATGTACTCCTATTAATCAGTAACCACAAGAGCCTAACCCTAAACTCGGCATCAACCCTAAACTCAACACACAACCCTACCAGTTCCCTCCTTCAGTTTCAATATCCCAAAATGGCCAAAATTAATTTGCAGAGTACCCAATCGAGCCAGCTCCAATCCTCATTAGGAATGGTTCTTCTCAAAATGGTAGGTGTCCATCTAAAAGGGGAAGGGAATCCTGCTTGAACAGATATCTATCTGTCCGAATCCGGCAGTTCGTTCTCAAATAAGCAAGTAAAAAGAAAAAAAAGCAACAAAAACAGGCATTCCGATATCCATATTAAGATGAGGTATCCGAATTGGGACGCACCATCAAGCCGAAAATAGTAATCTCAAATTTTTTCGAAACAATTTCAGCACATCGAAAGACTGAAAAATTATTATTTGTAATAAATTACAGGACCATCTAACTCCGTTGAGGTATTTTTTAACACGCAGTATAGTGGATTGTGCTGCCAAGTCAATTGTAGATGTACGACTCTCTATGTTGTGTCAATAAGCACTATGAATAAATCTCGAGATGCCATGTCTTGCAGTGATAGATTAGCAGACGTTTGCAATTGGGAATTGACAATTGACAATTGAGTTTTTTATTTTCTCTTTTACACATCCTAATTAAGAACTGCAGTTCTCGAGGAAGACAGAGATCTGGTAATGAATTGAGAGAGAGTATTTAATTAAAAATAAGAAATTCAGTCAAAATACTTATATTTTGGAAGATTTCATCTATACGACTTCATAGGACTACTCTCTCCGTTATGCTTTGCTGTACCTCAATTCTCTTTTCCCTCTTGTAACGGTATATTGAGTTTGGGAAAAAAAACTTCTCGGAGATGTCAGTGACTGATGGTGATAATGAGTTGAATGTCTTGATATTCTTAGTTGTGGTTAATCTGATAGTTTATGTTTGTCTTTTACTTCAAAAGGTAGAGAACTTCCATTTATTCTCAAAATTGACGGTTTCAAGATGGTCAATAATTCCCTCAAGAACTTTTCAATTACTCGATATGGTTAAGTTATCCCAATAACAGTAAAAATAATAATTAGTAGATATTTGTAAACAAAATATTTCCAACATTTTCCTATTGTTATTATTATTATTATTACTGTTTTAATCAGCAGGCTAACTACCTTTATCATTCTTCTCTCCCCGAATATTATCTAGAATCTCAAGACTAGTTAATAATAATGTCTTTTGATATTAAACGAATGGTCTTTGAAACCTGTATGAGTTAATTAAAAGACAATAACCTCTGTCAGGTAACTTCTGCATGTCAACAAACTCAGACGCAATATTGAAGTCAATTGAGTGTATCATGTACGGTTAATTGAGGAAAAAAATTTCTTTTGCAGGTATAATAAAACTCTTGTAATGGATGCAAAATAATTTGGTATATAAGAATGAACGTTCTGTTAGGATTAAAAATATTTCTTTCTCTTCTTTAATTCATAATTTGGTTGCTCTTTTCACATTCTTTTATATTTCAAATAAAACCAATACAAAAAATATAATAACCTTATTATATTACATAAGTAAAAATGTCCGACTTTATTGAGTTATTCAAAAGAGGTGGTAATGAAGCTATCAAGTTAAATCCACCAACTGGTGCTGATTTCCACATTACCGACAGAGGTTCCGATTGGTTATTTTCAGTATTCTGTGTTAACATGTTATTCTGTTTAATTTACCTTGTACTAATGTTCAGAAAGCCAGTTACTGAAAGAAAATACTATTACACTGCCATTGCTCCAACCTTCTTCATGGGTTTAGCTTACTTCACCATGGCTTCCAATTTAGGTTGGACTCCAATCAAGGCTGAATTTAACCACGTTAAAACTTCCACTCAAAAAGAACACCCAGGTTACAGACAAATCTTCTACGCTAGATACATTGGTTGGTTCTTATCCTTCCCATGGGTTATAGTTCAATTGAGTTTATTAGGTGGTACTCCACTTCAACACATCTTCTTCAACGTTGGTTGTACTGAAGTTTTCGCTGTCGCTTGGTTAATTGGTTCTTTAATTCACTCCACCTATAAATGGGGTTACTGGGTCTTCGGTATTGCCGGTGCCGTTACCACCTGTATCTCTATCATGACTTCTACTAGAAACATCATGAAGAGAGACATCAAAGATAATGGTGTTCACCAAGTCTTCACTATCCTAGTTTCCATCGTTATGTTTATTTGGTTCGTCTATCCAGTTGCTTGGGGTTTAAGTGAAGGTGGTAACGTTTTACAACCAGATTCTGAACATATTTTCTACGGTATTTTAGATTTGATCATGTTATGTTTCGTTCCATTCTTATTCATCTTATTCATTAACTACTTAGGTGACAGAGTTCACCCAAAGAAGTCTGATGATATGGAAAAGGTCATTTCTTCTCCAACCATGGGCTCTCCAAACATGAATTCTCCAACTCCTGTTCCATCTCCAGCTGTTGCTTCTCCAAAATCTGAAAAGAAGCACAAGAAGAAGAAGCATCACAAGAAATAAGTTTATTAAATTAAAAAAAACTCTTTTTTTATTTTAATAATTATTTCTTAACTAAAAACAATTTGAAGAAGTAATCTCTATTTCTTCATAAAAATAACAATCAAAATTATGTTATTATAATTAGCATTCTTGATTTTAAAGAACGCTATAATACTTTTCGTTCTTAATTTTGTTTTATCTAAATGATTTCAAGAATTATTCAAACTGTTTTTTATTCTTTGGATAATACTTCTCATTTAGATTATTGACATTTCATTAATGTTTTGTATTGAAGGAATTCGATACAAATGTACATTGTGTGCACTGTAATAGACAAATTGCTCCTTATAACAAGAAGGACATTCAAGTGTCTTTTATAAATTATATAACTGTCATTAAAGGTTGATACCCTGACTAACTCACTCATAAATATAATATTTAATAAATAATATTTCAAATTATAATCATTTAATTAAATCAACTTCTTAGAATTAAACTCGTATATAGATATTTTATAAAATTATAAACTATTAATGGTTACCATGTTAAGATATCTTGATTAGTAACACTTTGAAGATCACCTGCCCATACTTTTTCCAATCTAATCAAACTATGTTCTGATAACCTAGAAAATCTGGAACCAGTATTTACAAGATAGTATCTCCTAATTAGATTTCTTGTGTCTTCGTCTATTGCATTTAATCCTGCGATCAGTACTGCAAAATTGGAATAACATGTTCTACCATTTTTAGGTGGATTCTCACTATCTAAGAATTTGAAAAATGACATAATCTTTCTCACAACTTCTTGAATAATAATTGATTGCTTAGGAATATTCAATAATTTTAATAATACAATTAATAAGAATGATAAGACTTGGGTTTGATGTGAAATATCATACCAACTTATAGCGATTTCCTCTCCACTTTTTAAAATTACTGAATCGATGGCATTATCATCAATTTCACTATTTTTTGGATGTGATTGGCTCGCAATTGGTATAATCCCAGTCTTATTAATAAATTCGTAGTCCAGTTGTTTATCGATTTCTACTAAAATTTTTTGTATAGTAAAGTATGATAAACTTTCTCCTTCTTCATCTGAAGTTTCATTCCCAGGGCCAACAATTGTTCTCTGAAAAGATAATGGTAAATTAATTAATTTTCCAGTAATAATTTTATTATTGTCACTCCTTTTTTTTTGATTCAATCTAATCTTATTCAATGCTTTGATAACCTCTTTAATAACTATATCAAAATCCTCTTTGTGACCACGCAGAAGATTGAATTCGTTAAGTGGAGTCATGATATTCAGGTATTTTAGTGAATCGGTATACTGGTAATCGTATGGATTAAATATTAAATCGATATCAGATTCATCAGTTAATGAACCACCAAAATTTGTGCTTATACTGGCAAAAGTTTCCATGATTTTAAACCAAGATTTTGCTACATTTAGAACTTTTGAAGAATTACCAGCATTAATTTTCTTAAATAAATCAATGATTCCTTTTAAATGCGATCTCCATTGAGAATTCATTGTATATATACAATCCCATGCTAACAATATCACAGTCAAGATAATTGGCTCAATTTTTTCAATGACATTAGATTCATTTTGGAATTGCTCATCTAAGAACTTCAAACAATGAGATAAATATTGACAGTAATTCTTCTCATCTTCCAAGTCTTCAGATTCCCTATGGCAGATGGATGCTCCAACTGCTAATACAGCAGATAACAGGTAAGATTCGGATTTTGCAAAAGATAGGATTATATCTCTGAGTGGATTCCCCTGATCTTGAAAAAATGGAGCAATTGAATCCATGCAATCATAATAAAATGCTCTTAAATATTTTTCATGAATTTTATCTAATTTCAATGAAGTTAATTCAGTGTTGAATGTTATTAAATTTTTCATCTGAAAAGATATTGGTACAGAGTTTGAAGGACTTCCTCCATTCAATAATTCTGGAATATTTAAATCAAAAGATTCTAAATCTTTTAAATCTTCATTTATAGAGAATGAATCATGTAATTTCATGTTGACGATATCGTTCAAGTTTTGAATTAACAAATTGGCGTTATAATTCAGACTTCCATCTTGGTCAATACCCAAATTCGAGGAACTACTATTATTATGATCAGTCCCTGTGGATATAGGACTATTCATTTGAGCATTCACCTGCATATCAGTTGAATATTCATTAAAATCTTCAGATAACTTTTTGTTTTTTGATTTCCTTGGTGAGAGTATTGTATTGTCTGGTTTTTTTGGTTTAAACGCATTGTCAGAATCACTAGGTTCTGATTTTCTTTTTTTATTTTTTGGGTTGAAAACATATATACAGTGACGATTCAATCTTGAACATTGCCAACAGGTTGGTTTTGTCTCGTCACATTTCATTCGTCTTCTTTTGCATTCTGTGCAACCATTTCTTGAATATTTTCTTTTGACCACATTACCGCTTGAATCTTTAACAGTTGAGGAAACTGAAGTGTTAGGTTTCGGAGGAACTCTATTTGAAGAACTATAATTTACTAAATTATCAGATTGTAATAAAGCCAAATCCTGAGGACTGGTTGTGTTTGAAGAGGCTAAAGATCTTAAATCTGTGCCTGTATCTGTGTCTGTGTGCACGTTTAAATTCGTGTGTTGATCACCACCGTATGAGTTGGCATTAGCATTTTGCTCATCGTTATTTGAATTCTTCCCGAGTATCGAAGGATCAATCCTCTCAGAACTTGAAACTGAAGATAGCCCTGAATAAAGAGGCGTGCCAGAATTCGAATTACTAGCAATGCTATTATAAGTACTTCTTCTGTCTGAGCTTTGAATACTTCCTGGACTTGGATCGTTAATTTTATCTTCTGGTGACATCATAATAAAATAGATAAAATATATATATTAATATAAAAATATTGACCCTTTACCCAAGTGACTTTCTGATCTTACCCTTTAAATTGTGATTAACAATCTAACAAAATTAAATGCAACCAAAAAATTATTATTTGAATAACCAACAAAGGTGTATCCTTAATCTCTTACTTTGATACCTAAATTTTACTAATTTCGATAAAGATAGTACTTATCAGCTAATACAACCGCTCTGGTCATCACATATCATAAGTACTTCATATCAGTTTCCACCAAATTGTTGCCTGTAAGAAATAAAATTCCTTTGGAAATGACTATTTCAATATAAATTTCATCCAACTTTTTCATTTTTTTCCATTTTTCACTACTATTCGATGAGGAATTAGAGCTCATCGCAAATTAAAGCGGCGATACTAATAACTAATGCTGTATCATGGAATACGTTAATTATGTAAGATGAACATGTGAAATGACTTTTTAAGATGACTGAATTGATATGAATATTCATCTTTCTGGTTGCAGCACCTGATTGTTGTTGATGTTGTCATTATAGAGGTTGTTTAGTTGGAATAAGAGCCACATTCAATCACGATACCATTTGGATGGAATACTTTTGCCTTTCAGAGAGATGGGCCATGGTAGCCAATTGATTATGATAGAAGTTTTATATATGTCAGTTACCTGAAAGTGAATGTACCTATTCTTTTATATATGTTGTAGTTTTTATGTTGATTCATTTCCTGAACCCCCTCTTTTTGCTCTTTTTTTGTTCAGTGCTGGAGAGATTGTAACTAGATTAATCGTTTATTCCTAAACATTTATTGAGTATTGTTTTTTCATCAAGATACTGTGTGGAAATACCTTTGGAAATCTTTATCCATTCTTTACCATATATTGGTTCATACTTTGTCACTTGTTGATAACAATAGTTTAAGGGTTTTTTTAATTTGATATAACATCTGGAGAGCCAAATCCATGAATCACCATGTTTTGGATAGATTTTAATTGATCTCTCTATCCATTTTAAACTTGTGGTGTATTGTAAGTCATTGAAAAATGATATACCAATCTCCAACAATATTTTATAATTGTTTTTTGTATTTCTTAATGCATCCTGAAATAAATCTTTTTTGGTAATAGATTTTTGATCACTTACTAAATTTAACTTCCTAACCCATAATTCAATATCGTTTGGAAATTTTTGTAATCCTTGAGAAATAATGAAATTGGCCTGTTTGATATTTCCACACCTTTGTTCAAGATGAATTTTACTAACCAGTAATTCACTTGAGTTGGGATTGTTAATTAATGCTAGATCTAAATTAGTTCTAGCTATTGGAATTTTTTTCAATTGAAGCTCATTAATTTCGGATAAGGCTATAGACAATTTGGGTTCATTTGGTAATAACTTAATACCCTCTGTTAAGCATCTACAGGCTTCATCAAACTGTTGTAACTCGCAGTTTATTTGACAATGTTGAAGATTAAGTTTTAAATTTTTTGGGAATTCTTTCAGATATACGTTTTGTAGAATTTCCAATGCCTCTTTATTTAATTCACGAAACCTCAAAAAATTAATATGTTTATAATAAAGTCTTTCAACTTTATCAGGATTAATAGATTTAACTTCATCAATAGCTTCGGTAAATAATTTATTTGCTTCATCTAATTGTCCTGAATGGCAAACAATTTTTAGCAATGCAGACCATATATCGGCATTACCAGGTACCAAACTAATAGAAGTATTTAGAATAGCAATTGCCTTAGCAGCATCATTATTAGATTTCCAAATTTCTTTTGCATACATTAAACATAATAATGGATACTCCCGTATTATGTTGGAGTTATTACATTCTTTCTTATCAAAGAGCACGGTTTCAAAAGTTAAATATAATAAATCTAACCTGTTCATTTTCTCGCAAGTAATTTTAAGCAATGTCCATACGTTAAATTGCCCTGGATTGATTTTCAAAATATACTTTAGGCAAATAATTTTACAAAAAGAAGTATCCATTTTTTTTATGTCTTCTTGTAAATTCCTTATCGAAGCATTGAAATTATATGCATTCAAGGAATTTATTATTATTGCTTCTACAGATTTCAAAAATCTTCCTTCCTTCTCCAATATTTGGGCTTCTTCAAACCATTTATCTAACGGTAAACTGATACCATGAGACAATAAAATTTCTATTCCAGATTGTAATACTTCGGTAAGATCATTAATTGTGCAATCTTGATTAAATTTTTCTTCAATCTTTATAGTTAGTACCCATATTCTGTAATCCTTTGGTAGAGAATCTTTAGCTTTATCTAATGTACGTTTAGCTTCTGGATAGTCCAGCAAGTTAATTAAATCAGACCATAAATCGATACTAGACGGCACAATCTCTACAGCCTTATTTAAAATTTTAACCACCTCATATTTATCTGGTTCATATTGGGCAGCCAACTTCCATAGAGTTTCCTCGTAAGGATTTTTTTTTATCGCCTTTTTCACTAGTATTTGTTTGTTATAAGTTTCATTTTCTAATTCAATTGCTTTAGTCCATAGTTTAAGAGATTCTGGATTATATTTTATGGCATTTGTTATGATAACTTTACATAATTGACTATTTTTTTCATTCAGATCCACATTCTCTAACCATATGTTTTCTGATTTGGGGCAATTTCGACAGCCTTCTTCTATCAATTTTTGGGCCAACTTAAAATTTCTCGAATTTTTCTCTAGTCTTGCTGAGGCAATCCAACTGTCAGGATTTCTGGCATCAGACTTTCTGTATGAACTTAAAATAGCACGCATACGTTCGGTAGATTCTTTTGATGCTGTTGAAGATACATCGTTTCCTATATTTTGTTCTAGAGTTTTATCCAAAGCAATTAAATACTCTTCTATTTCGGTCACATCATTTTCTTGCTTATGGATAACCTTTGAATCTAGGAACGTACCAAGTAGCTTTTCTCTATCTTCGGTTAATTTCGATAAATTCACTATAGCTGAATCTGCAGAGTTGGTCTGTGATATTAAACTATCTGGAGCAGCATAAAATTTACGATTCAGCTGCTCCTCTAGACGTTGTCTCTTATTTCTCCTTGTAATATCGGCAGCTTCTGGTAAATTCAACCACTGATCATTAGATACATCAGCTAAGTTATATTTTAAGTCTCTGAAGTGAGTAGTCTTACTGTTTCTTGAATTTCTCTCCGAAGTAATTGACTGAGAAGTTGTGGTGATTTTTTTGTTTCTATTTGCTAGTCTCTTATCAATATCTGAAAATATATTATTAGCTTCCACATCTGCAATATCCATTTCATCATTATCAGCTGAGTTGATTAATCTCTTAGGAATTGGATTATTTTGGTTGATTTTTTTACTACCTCTAGTTGAGAAACCAACTGCACCACGTCCAATACCTGGTATATAACCTGGTGGAGGGATTTGATCTAAAAATGCTGGTCTTTCCATTAAAAGATATTTTCCTATGTTAGTTAGTTATATATTCAAACCTTTAAATCAATAGGTCATTCTATCACTGAGATAAAAATTTACCTTAAGTTTCCTTGAATAAATTTCAAAAAATAGATAAAATGCCAAACAAAAATTAAATGAAAGTGAATTAAATTGAATACTCTATTGTCAACTAGAGATAATATTAAGTCAAGCAAGGTATACGGAATAGAGATATACCACTAGATAAAGGTGAAAGATTCGAACCACCTAAAAATATTCATCTCATCTCATCTCATCGAAAAATATGTAGAATGAAAAGAACCAGTCATCATGTGATTGGCAACCATGAAGGTAAATAAAAACAGCTTTATCCGTTTAATAAATCATTGGAGGGTTGGCCGAGTGGTCTAAGGCGGCAGACTTAAGATCTGTTGGACGGTTGTCCGCGCGAGTTCGAACCTCGCATCCTTCAAATTTTTTTTTTCTTTAATGTAGAAATAAAGTCTGAATAAAAGATGGAAACCTTTAAATTAAAGACTTCTCTTTTACATTGCAAACTAGTATAAGGTCAGGCATCAAATCATTAATTGGACTGAAAATGAATATGTGGTTACATTCAAAAATTTTAATATTTATTTTTTGAATATAGTACTTGAATAATAATAAGCTGGCAGTAGTAGGTAAAATGTAAAAGAAATAATCTGTAAACTAAACATTATATTTTTAGGGTAAAATTAAAGAATATCCTCTGAAAGCTAATGTGCACATTTTAATGATTAAGTCAGTCGTCAAAGACATCTAAGATTATATTATAATATGGAAAAAATAAGGAGCTAAGATGTTTACATTACAAGGTCACTCGCCTTCTTGCATTCATTCTATAAGGAATAAACTTACTTGAAGCTGGTCCATCTCACTTTAGAGCTCCTTCATTTATATTGAAAAAAGGTAAGCAAAGTATTAGCATTGTATATATAGATATTCACCAGTATAACAGTAGCATGAATCATTCATGTGAAAAGCTGTTCAAATTCATGCTTGGTGAGGTGGGTTTGTCTTGTTAGACAATTCTATATAGGTTAAATTATAACGGTCTGCTTTATATGTTTAAATCATTATTCTTCAAGATTTTGATTTCAGTAACCAAAATAAAACAGTGCTACAGTATTCTTGTTCTTTTATAGGAAATTTAAGGTAGATTCGAATAAGATTTTGAATTAATGAACTGTCATCTTTGTGGACATATTTTTGTTTTTAAAAATAGGTGATTTATGTGTACTTATAGGAATTTTTGAAACTAAAAAAATATATAAATAATCTGAATATTTCACAATTGCCAATTTGATATTATCTTAGGATTATTTTCTTCATTTTTATATAGTCTATTATATGCTTTATAAAAATCCTGCCTCAAATCCTTTTTATAAAAAAGATCCAGGTGATACATAATTTTTTTTTGTTGCAACTACATATTTAAATAACTAAAGTGAAAACATATTATAAAATGGCTAACCCATGGGATACTCCTCCAAACAATGACCAAATTTTCCAATACAGATTCAACTATGGAGTGAATTTAGGTTCTTTGTTCGTTTTAGAATCTTGGATTTACAATGATTTATTCGATAAAGGTGGTGCTGCAGAATTTGATGCCGTCAGGAATCAAATTAATAGTTCAAATGTTAATGTAGCTGGTCAAAAATTAGCAGAGCACTATAATAGTTATATTAATTCAATCGATTGGAATTATTTAGCCAATGTTGCAGGTACTACCGCTATTAGAGTACCAATTGGCTATTGGCATGTCAATAATGCAAATTTCACAAGTATAACTCCTTTTAACCAAATTAGAGGAGCTTACCAGGTTGCAAGACCTTGGGATATTTTAAAATCATTAATTGACAAAGCAAATTCTTACAATATTGGTGTCTTAATCGACGTCCATGGTTTACCAGGTGGTGCTAATGGTGATGCTCATAGTGGGATTATAAATAATCCACCAACGTTCTTTGCAAATGGTGGTTATAAAGATTTAATGGTAAATACTATTTTACCATACATTGTAAATGATGTCTGTAAACCCAAAAGAAATGTAATTGGACTGCAGATAGTCAATGAAGCTTCATTTGATGGTAACGGTAGTTCACAGAAAGATTACTATTCTAGAGCCATTAGAAAAATTGGCTCTTTACATTCTACTTTACCAGTTGTAATTTCAGATGGATGGTGGGCAGATCAATTTGCAGATTGGGCAAAACAACAAAATTTTACATCAACTGTTGTGATTGATACCCATATTTACAGATGTTATTCAGCTGAGGATAAATCAAAAACTGCTCAACAGATTACAAGTGAATTGAATACTTCTGTCTACTTACCAAACCAAAAGGCAGATTTTTTGGTTGGTGAGTTTTCCTGTGTACTTGATGAGGATACATGGAGAAAGACAAGTGGTGATAGAAATGCATTAATCAAACAATATGGTTTAGAACAATGTAAACAATTTGCTAATAAAAGTTCTTGGGGCTGGTTCTTTTGGACTTTAAAATTTCAATGGGGTGATGGTGGTGAATGGAGTTACTTAACCCAATTGAAGAAAAACAACATTTATTTTAGAATAAGCGATAGAAATACTACAAATATTGACAATAATAGAATTGAAGCCATAATTCGGGATCACATTAATTATTGGAAAGATAAAGGAGGTGACAAAATGCAACATTGGAGATATATTGATGGTATATATAAAGCTGCATATGACACACAAGCATTTGGTAATTTCAAGAATTCAAGAATTGGAAGACAACTTTCTTGGACTAAATTACGTAGAGCCCAATACGTATCTTTAAAAGGTGATAGTGAATACATGTGGGAATGGGATCAAGGTTATGCTAGAGGTCTACAAGAATATAACCACTACTAGAATCACTAGTACCCATGTTTTATGTTTGCAAATAATCATGTGACCATGGGAAACACATCTTAAATTCGAATTTAGTGTTCTTTCATAGTATATAGCATTCTATATACTGTAATTAATCTGTTTTAAAAAAAATTCGGGTATTATTTTGAAATATTCCAGACTAATAGTATTTTTCTTAATATCACAGAAACCAATGGAAAACAGAGTAATGTGTGATAAATAAAAATTTCAGATAATTACGGTCCTATAGTGTAGTGGTTATCACTGTCGGTTTTGATCCGACCAACCCCGGTTCGAATCCGGGTAGGACCTTTTTACTATTTTTGACAACTATTTAAGACTGTTCAGACTGTTCCATCAACTTAATTATTTCAGTCTTCCTAATTATATTTATAGTTGATTTCCAATGTTTTTCTACCTACTAAAACCTTTGCCGACGAGAGCTACTATTTTTAACAAGCTCTTTGGCCAAACTCCTCTGTTTATTTTCCAGACGTAATCGATCTATATGTAATCATTTTCAATAATCTTTTTTTTGATAAATGTGTCAATTCATTGGTTTTTACCCATTGCTTAATTCACAGAACCCAATTATGTTCCGGAAACTTGTCTTTATCTTCAAGTTATTATTGAGATGAACTCAATTTCACTGTAATAAATGCTTGGTAAAAATGAGGCTAAGTGAAATGAACGAGGCAAAATCAAAATCTCAAATTTAAAACGATCTCTAACAAACATTCGGAGAAAGATATTGATGAGTTCTGATAGACGCCTTGCACTTTGAGCTTACTTAATTATACACATGAACACACACACACACATATATATACATGTATAGATGTATAAACGTTCATAATAACTAGAGATAATTCATCTAATCCAGAGTGTCATTTTGAACAGCTACAAACCAACAAATACATACATTAAAGACAGGCAAACATATGGGCCATCACCACCATCATCCACAGCAGTGTTGTGCACAACCGCAGTATTACCAACCCCAACCACAACCAGTATATTACCAACCTCAACCCCAACCAATATACATCCAGCAAGCACCTCCAAAAGATAATGGATGTTGTGGATGTTTTGGTAGTTGTTGTGGCGGGATATGTGCTTGCATCACTGCAATTTCACAAGTACTATGTTGCTGCTGCATATTTGAAACACTATGTTGTTTAGTTTAGCTCATGTTAAACACTCAATGAATACATAACTAAAATACGCATGGAAAGAATATTCACTTAATTTCCAATATATATATATATATATATATATATATAATCAATTGCACAATACGCTTATATACATCTAATTACTATAACCCATAAACATACACATTCACCTTCTCCAGCTGCTTTCTAGTTTATGTAGTTCATTATATATCAATTGATACTAAAAAGAAACGTTAATCCATATCTCCAGATCAGGAAAAACATCAAATTCTCGAAATCCCAAAGAGGAAATGCACTTTATTTTTTTCGAAGAATAAAATGCGATGAGCTCTCGAACAAAATTTTTTACTTTCTCGAGACGAGAACCAATTAGTGGTTTAATTTAAGTAGAAACCATACCATAACATAGTAGCTATATCTTCTTTTGGTTATGGTAAGATTATTCTGTTCATTCATTAGTTATAAACCCATATTTTTAGAATATAAATTTCATGTTCTTTTGTTTATTTTCTGTGAAGTTCTTGTTGGGCGATTTGACGTTAAACAATTGATTGTTCACTACTGTTTCTGCAATTGATATATCAAGTTTTCGATTTTTTCAACTTAGCAGCAGCACAATACATATTTTTCAGAATTGAGGTACAGGTTAATAATTTAACTAATCACAGGAGCAAGCCAGAAGCTCTGTTACTAAGTTTTAATTTTCATTAACTTTTCAAGGCATGTAGAGGCTTTTTACTTCTTAAAATGCTGTACTTGTTCTTGTTAAATGAGGTAGAACTTTTTTTTTTTGTTTTCTGATACCTTGATGAATACTTTTAACTATTAGTCACATAATAAAACCTTCAATTATATATATGTATGGATTAATTACCAGATGTGCATTCACAAAACAACTTCATGACATTCTTGTTTGTAACTTCAATTACATATATATACATATTTATTTATATATAGCTTCGACTAATTAACTAGAAGCATAACAACCAAGTATTCTATACTTCTGTGTAATAACAAGCTTTGCTGTAAAAAAAAAACTACTATAGAATGTTCATTAAAAACGACCACTCCGGTGATAGATCCCGTTTAGAAGATTGGAGAATCAAAGGTTACGATCCATTAACTCCACCAGATCTGCTTCAACATGAATTCCCAGTTTCAGAAAAAGGTCATAAAATAATCGTTGCTGCAAGAGAATCTGCGTGTGATATCATAAATGGTAAAGATGATCGTTTAATTATAGTTATTGGTCCATGTTCTATTCATGATCCTAAAGCTGCTTATGAATATTGTGATAGATTAGCTAAAGTTGCTGATAAATTATCTGGTGATCTTCTAATTATAATGAGAGCATACCTTGAAAAGCCAAGAACCACTGTTGGTTGGAAAGGTTTAATCAATGATCCAGATATCGATAATTCTTTCCAAATTAACAAAGGTTTGAGAATTTCAAGAGAAATGTTCACAAAGTTGGTTGAAAAACTACCAATTGCTAGTGAAATGTTAGATACAATTTCTCCACAATTCTTAAGTGATTGTTTCTCATTAGGTGCAATCGGTGCTAGAACAACTGAGTCTCAATTACATAGAGAATTAGCTTCTGGTTTATCCTTCCCAATTGGTTTCAAAAATGGTACTGATGGTGGTTTACAAGTCGCTATTGATGCTATGAGAGCTGCTGCACATGAACATTATTTCCTTTCTGTTACCAAACCTGGTGTTACCGCTATTGTAGGTACTGAAGGTAATGAAGATACCTTCATAATTTTAAGAGGTGGTAAGCATGGTACTAATTTCGACCCAGAAAATGTAAAAAGTGCTAAAGAACAATTAGTAAAAGCCAACCTAGTTGGTGAAAATAGTGAAAAAAGAAGAATTATGATTGATTGTTCTCACGGTAACTCTAATAAAGATTTCAGAAATCAACCAAAGGTTGCTCAAAGTATTTACGAACAACTAACCGCTGGTGAAAACGCCTTATGTGGTGTTATGATTGAATCTAACTTAGTTGAAGGCAGACAAGATGTTCCTCCAGAAGGTGGTAGAGACAAATTAATTTACGGTTGTTCTATTACAGATGCTTGTATCAGTTGGGAAACTACAAAAGATGTCCTTGAGTTGTTAGCTAAGGGTGTCAGAAATAGAAGAGAAGCTCTAAAGAAATAAGCTTTTTGATGTTAAGAGTTCGTCTCTTATTTATATAACGAATATATATAAATAGAAAAAGTATTTATTTGAAGGAATTGTAAAAATCCAATATTTTTAAATTCATTGTCTATAATTCATTGTCTTTGATCAATTATTAATTTCTTCAACCTACTAAGCTAAAGTGGTTCTTTCAGTTTCGACACATGATGGAAACTAAATATCTTGTATAGGTAATAATACAATTCGGTAAAGTTATATGGCCAGTTTCTAAAAGTTATAATTTATGTTTTCAATGTAGCCTTCAGTTTACTGAGTTCCTCATTTAATTTTTTATTTTCCTCTTTAATCAGTTGTATTTCAGTTTCAGTTATTTTGGCACGCTCAAAAGACAGAAGCCTTGACATTTCCTGGTTTTCTTGAACTAATTGTTCTATTTGAGACACCATGCTATGAGAAATAGCCTCAAGATCGAACTCAGAATAATTAGTAGCGTTATTTTTGGGATCTAAAGCCAATGCTGTTAAGATGTTTTTGAAAGTTCCTTTAATTTCTATCAATTCTTTCTCCTTTTCACTAAGTTTTGTTGATAGTGTTCTAAATAATTCATCAATATTTATAGGAATTGGTTGTTGAGAGTAATGTTTTTTCTTCTGATCTAATAACTTTTTGTTTTTTGGTTTAGTTTCAATACTTCTCCTTATCACATTTTTGTAATTATTCAGTTCTTCTTTAAGATTCGTTATGTGATGTTCTTTCTCAGATACAATCATTTTTAAATCTGGAGAACCAAAACCATTTTGTCGACCTTGGATCGAAATACGGGATGAATTATTTTGTTCTCTATTTAATAATTGATTATTAAAAATTTTATTAGTTGTACGATTCTGCTGATGAGGATTATTATAATTCTGCCAAGTTTGGTTTTGAATCTGATGAGGTACCTCTGTTGAATATTTAGATGGATCTTGATTTTGCAAAAAATTTGAATTCAAATTTAGAAGTCGTAGATTATTCAAATAATTATTATTGGATTCAGTCTCTATATTTCGGTAATTAATATCTTGAAAATGATCTGACCCATCAGGAAATAGATCAGTACTTCTGCTGTTGCCATCCATTTTCAAACTTTTTCTTCAATGTTTACTTATATCACTCTGTTTAGCTGGAACCTCCATGAAAAGATAAAACAAATCAATAAAATATTCAAATATGATATATAAGGTTGATTAATTGATTTAGTTAGTGTTCATTTGTCCTCAAACCATGATTAATTATTCATATTGAACTTTTAAGTCTGTATATTATAGAATGCGAAACATTTTTCTTTCAGATTCGGAATCTCTTCATAAGGTTCAGTTACTAAAAAAATGGAAAAGCTTGGCAAGTGTCAAAGAGAAAAGCTTCATTTTAAAAGTTATAAGAGCTGTAGTGATATACTTTTGACAAGTGATATATATATTAATGGAACATTATGTAAAAATTATTTGATTTGTAAAAGGAAAATACAGTAATAAAAGGAGAAAAAATTGAGGCAACTATGTGGATTTGGTATAAAAATATATGTAGCCATTCTGTTTTAGTTCTTCCACATCTTCTGCAATTACGATCTTTTCATCATTAAATAAGACCCACTTAATCTCATTATGAATCCTTTTTTTAATGAATACAACATAGTGACCTGAATGTACAGAATTACCTTTATGACAGACCACAGCTGTTAAGTGGTAAGGTGTGGATTCGGCTGATCCGAAAGTTTGTAAAGAACTATTTTCTTCTTGAGATGGTAATTCTCCATCATCATCCATATTATTAAACACCCACTCTACACTCTTATTAACGTCGTGGTTATTTACGATCAATGCTTTCTTGCATAATTTTGGATCTAATCCCATGGAAGTCATATTACTCAAAGCTTCTGGATCACATTCATTACTTTTTGGTGTTTTTGGAGGAGAGAATGGCTCATTCAAATCAGGATCTTCCATGTGCTGGAACAACCAATTCATTGCAGTTTCTGTATCTTGATTATTAGTATTATACAATGCTCTGGTAATTGCATTTACAGCAAATCCCATTTCTGACAATTGAGAGACAAATGTTGGATCTGGGATGAATTCATTTGATGTTTCATCTTCTTTAATTAAAATCTCAGTGCTTGGATCATAACCCTGTGATTTAAACTCTCCTAAGTCTAGAAATTCTTCATTTCCTAAACCTGGCATTGAAAGTTCATTGGAAGTTTTAACTGGGGTCCAATTTTCTAGCTTGATTCTAATCGGGTTAATAATCAAAGTACTAGGATAAGTTTTGAAAGTAGGTTTTTTAGTTGCTGTACTTGAAACTTTACAGTTGGGACAAGAAAAATTTACTACCTCTCCATCAAAAAATCCTTCAATGTTTTCTCTTAAACTTTGAGGATCTTCATTCTGTTTTAATGGAAGCTGTACAAATTCTTGAGCCTCGACAATATATTTAACAGCTTGGCAGTTGTTACATTGAATTCTCTCTTCCATTAAATACTTGAATAATGAATTTGGATTGTTATCATTAGCAGTATTTTGGAATTGTTTTTTGTCCAATAGATTGGTTAAGAAACCAAAAAATTCCATAACATCTTGTTGCCTTCCTGAACTGAATTCTTCATTACCACTAGAAACACATTTTTTGAAAGAGGTTGGTTTGATACCATTTGGGTAACGTTCTGGTTCCAATTTGATAGCATTATTTAATTTTATCAATTGACAACGTAAATTGTTTGAAGGAAATACAACATCAAGAGGAAAAGTGAAACCAATATTATCTAAAGTCCAACCTGGTATACCGCCATTAAATAACACTTCTAAAATTGAATTTAAGTAACATGAATTACCTAAGTTTACCAAACCACATCCTAGATCTTTGTCTGCTGATAATTTGATTAAATCTTTACCTTTTGAATCAACCATTTTAAAATCCCAGTTCATGTTCTGCTCCACTTGCAGTTCAACCAATGTTTTTTCTCTTGCTTGTCTATTAGCTACATCAATTCCATAATTGGATAATATGTTAGCTAAGTGATCACTTTTTTCGAATGATACCTCATCATTACATGCATAACAATAAATATCATTAGAAGAATTACTTAATGAACCTAATTTAATAGCAAGAGGATGTTCTTGATTTTTCTCAAAATGGTCTAAAGCATGTGAATGACCTTCAATACCAATTTGTTCCCTACCACAACCAATATTACCACAGTGTAGACATAACCATAAATTTGATGTCAACTCACAAGAAGAGCACTTGTTTAAGTTCAAATTTGATTTGGTCATTTCTTCAATCTTACTGCTTAATATACTGGAATGAGTACATGGCTTAATTTCCAGTTGCCATGAATTGGTCTGATCCACTAAGTTCTGGGATTTAGCATTTATAATCTTATTTACAATAGTCAACGTTTCTTGCTTGATTGAAGAATCATTATTATTCGACAATACAACGTATGTTGATTCAGCATCAAATTTATATTCTTTCAAAGACCATAAGGTATCATATAACTCATCTTCAGATTTTTCAATAACTTCTAATTTCAATTTCTTGTTACTTTCAATGTCACTCATTTTTTGTTCAACATCCTCATCATTCTTTTTCACTTTGGAAACTTCTAAATACAAAAGATGGATCGAATCACAAGAATGGCTAGTAACCTTCATATGCAATTCAACATGTCTACTACAAACTGACTGAAAACATGTTAAACAAGTATTTAACGAATGTTCGACAGTAGGATCAATAACATCTGCACTATTATCATTAAAGGGTGTCTCAAAACAATAGATACATTCATCTTTCGCAATAACTTCAGGTACAGCAATAGTTGATAATAGATTATCTGACATGACTAATAATATATGCCACTTTTTCAATGGTTACAACTCGTTAATTTACTATCTTAAGCTTATATACCTACTCATATATATAATAATAATAATCAATTTATCATCAGAATATATAATTTCAAGTTCTCATTATTTTAGTTTCAGTACCGCTTGTAGGCATGGTATAAATATTATAACTTGAGAAATACTTTACAAAAAAATATTTAGAATATAATATATATATATATATATAATATATGGTTTTTGTCATATTATTTACAGATTTATGAAATTATCAAGTTAATAACTAACTTACAATAATGAGTTGTAGTTTACTTGAAAGCAGAGCATACTTATTTTCATGCAATAGCCACAATCAATTTCAGTATTTACATTTTTTTCTTATGTTATTGAAGATCAGATCAAAATGGTTAAAGAGGAAGAATATAGGTTCCTGCTTCTTCAATCTGTGGATTTTTGAATCAAACAATTAGAGTCATTGACATCGAAATTCTTATGACAGATTAAGGTGATTATTCTATCAATTGAATTTTTACCTTTTGAGTTTTCATTGAAATTCGAGAAATAGGTTATAACATCTCTTTTTGTGATATTATTATTTGAGTTGATTTCACCTGCTCTGTTAATTTCATTTACCTTTTTTATATAATCTATAACCATAGATTCGCTTGGTAACTGAAACTTAGAATGATAAGGATAGTCATTCCAGGTTACATTTTCTCTATTTCTACGTAAGGAAGTTAAAATCGAAGGTTTTGGAGAAACTAATGAACTAATTTGCACCGGAGCTAACACCTTTGTTTGTTTCCAGGCATAATTAGTCTTAATTTTATCTACCAACTTATGTTTTACACTTTGTGTGAATTCAACTGGAGAATTAGAGTTAACTGATTCGTTACAGAAGTTAGCTGCTGTAAATAAATCTCTCTTCAAAGCACTACTGATATTATCCTTAGAATTTTCTTGTAATAATCTTATGGCGACTTGCAAAGATGTGGTGGATTTCGATAACAGCTTATCTTTAATTTCTTTGGCAAACTTAGTTTGTTCAGGATTGTTGATGTTATCTAAAGTTTGTAAAATTTTTTCTATGGTTGTTTCAGAATCGATTTTAAACACTTTCTCAATTAAATGCAATTGCTGCTCACTAAATTTAAACTTATAATCATTTGGTAATTCAGTAGAAAACTCCTCAATCGCATCGTTAACTTTTTTGAAGGCATTGATTTTACTAGAATTATTATTTTCATTTAAGGATAATTCACCTAATCTTTTTTGTAAAGAATCCAAATTTTCGTTAGAAACGTAATGTGAGGCAAGACCCAACATATAAGCATCTTCTCCACCAACAACATCACCAGTTAAACATAAGTATGCGGCCATTTGTGAAAATTCGTTTGAAAAATTAATAATTCTTGGCAATGCAAATGTAACACCAACATCAGGGAAGAAACCAATGTCCATTTCAGGCATAGCCCATTTTGTATTCTGCGTCGCAATTCTAAATGGAGTATGAATTGACAAACCTACACCACCACCCATGGTAATACCATCCATAATAGAAACAATTGGTTTATTATAAGTGGCCATTTGAAAATTCAAAGAATATTCAGACTCAAAAAAATTTATGGAATCATTAATTTTTTTATTCATATTGTTAATTGCAACTGTGGCAACATCACCACCAGAACAAAACGCTCTTGGCTGGTTAGAGGAATTCAATATGACCAAATTGGTAGCATCACTAATCGAATACTCATTTAATGTATTAAAAATTAAATCTGACATTTCAGTATTTATGGCATTCAATTTCTGTGGTCTATTTAACGTGACAATTCTTGCAGTGTCCTGAACAGTAAAATGAACAGGGGTATTCATTCCATTCTCCATATTCAAAGAATGCTTACCTGAAATCATTCTTTCACTATTAACAATAGATAAATTCTTGACTATATTACTCCTTTTACTCAATGATTTTAACATTTTTCAATCTTTCGTTTCTCTTAAAATAAAAGGCAACAGAATTGAAGATTTGCTCCTTTTCAAACTTGTTTATATATGTCTTAAAAGTCTAGATAAACAATCCAAGATTTGCACTTCTTTGTGTAAATCTGTCCTTTAAAAGTCATTCATTTTTTATGAACAAAAATCAGTGAAATATAAATTTCCAATATGTATTTATATAAATTTTCAATATTTTTCATATAAAAAACATATTATAATACTATTAGCAACATAAATATATTAAGGTAAGGTTTAATTCTTGTTTATCTTATTAAATTTATTATATTATACACTATGTAATACATTATATATATGTATGGAACGGAAGGAGTGCAAGTCTCTTAATTTTTACTGATTAATTTGAGTTTACATATTTGGTTAATATACTATGCAATATTTTTTCATTCATATTTCTTGGATTCTTATAATTGATATTCCTCTTCGGTTCATAGTGAAAAATATTTGAAGATACCAAATAAACTTAAGCTAAATATTACCAGGAAGAAAACATGTAAACAAAATGAATCAAACGAAGTCATTAAGTAGTATGGTAAATGAATATAGTAAGCCCAATATAAACTCTCACTGAACTCTTCCAATTTACTTCTCCATGTTTCATGAACACCTTCACGCATCTTTCTTTCCTTTATCGTCTCTACATAGTTCATACTTGTTGTAGGTTGAGAACTATTCTGAATAGGTGTCATAGTTTCACTCATCGCTTCTAACATAACTGCTATATTTTGCTATTAACTGATCTCTAAATAGATAATCTGGTAACTACTATTCCTTATTGCCCAATGGTTGATACAAAATAGAAATGTAATGTTCCGTTATACTACCCAATTCAATATAATAATAAACTAATTGTTCATCAAAACAATCTCCTATACGGTTTGCTTTGGTTTAGTTTGGTTTTATTTGCTTTCTTTCCATTATATTTTTCACTTTTAGCTGTAGACGTATGGTGCGATCACGTGAAAAGTAATTATAAGAGATGGTTAGCAACATGTCCATTGATCTAGTGATAAGTTCTACTGCTGTCGTTAGTATAAGGACAAGACTGGGGTTATAATTTGCTTTCTTTACACGTTTGCATTAAATGTTATACAAATATATAGTAATGTTAGTTGTTTGTTAGTTGCAGGTTGGTACCTATGATGAGTACAAGTCTAAGAGAGTTTCTTGAGTTTCAGGTGATTTTGCTTCTTGATCAATCTCTTGTTCCTGGTCATTTTTTTTCAGATTTTGGGGTTGATCATCAAGAGCAGCATGATGCTGCACCTTTTGTTCCGTTTTGTTCTGTTGTAATTCCGAATCATCAGCCAATTCGGTTTCTTCAGTTAAAATCAATTTAGAAAACTCCTTTTGTGGCGGTACTTTGTTTGAATTTGTTGCTGAGAAGTTGATATTTGGTATATTTATAGTTTCTTCAGGTTCAGTAGTTGCCTTTACTGTAGGTTCAATAATTTCTTTTAGATTCACCACATTAATACTGGAGGAAGGTATAGACATTGTTGTGCTGTTTTTATAGTCATTATTATAACGAATTGTATTACTGTTAAGGCTATTGAATGATATGTTGCTACCCCCAGACACAACGTTACCTTGTACATTTAGATGAAATTGTTCTTGCAAATTTTGTTGTTGCTGAAATTGTGCATGAGACAGGGCGTCAATAGGATTGATCTTGAATGTAGGTGAAGATGACAGCTTAGGAAATGGATTACTTGATAAATGAGGTTTGTGGTTTAGTTCAACACTAGAAACAGACCTACTAACATTTTCTGATCCTGATAGAACAGTGTTATTATTATCATTATCCTTATCAATCTCATTAGTATTATTAACATTGCTATAATTATCATCAATATTATCAGCTTGTTTGACTACACTGTCATCGTTATTGCTAGCACTCACATTAACAATTTTGTAGTTATCTTCACTAGCGGTGAATAAATTATTAACGTCAGCTACAACTGGAACAGCATTATTATTTGAAAAGTTCTCAGGATTGATGTTATCGATAAGTTCAGGTGGTATGTTAGCAGCATTAATATTCATTTTAGATGAAATCGATTCTCCAGTTCGAGGCGTAGTATCATTAGGTGTGAACCCAGAATGAGTAGCATTAAAATTGGGAATCTCTGGAAATTCGCTGTTAAATTTATCAGTTAATGAAATATTATTGTTAGTGGTAATGTTAGTAGTAGAGTTAACACTATTCCTATTTGTGTCAGGTACAGCAGTAAAACCCAAGGAAACTGGTATCTTTGCGCCCACATCAAAAGATTGCAGAAATAAAGAATCTAATAAAAGCTCATCCGTTGGATTTACTAAACCTTGGTTTTGCATCTTCCTTACTTGCACTTGATACATTTGATTCTGGATATTTTGCAATTTTGTCTGATAGTTAGAATATCTTTGGAAATCATATATACCCAAACCATATCTGTCTTCAAGAGGAACTTCCACATTTAGTATTTTACAGATATAAGCCAATACTTGATAAATGTTAGGTCTTAAATTCGGATTCTCTGATAACATAATAATAATTAAGTTGATTAATTTAATAGAATAATTATGCGGTGGAAATTCATATTTTGAATGCAGAATGGCGAATTGTCCTGTTCTTTCAAAAGGTGTAAAAAAAAACAGCAGTTTATAAAGGAAAATTCCAAGAGCCCAAATATCAGATTTTTCATTAATTTGAATACACCTATAGATATCAATCATTTCTGGAGATCTATATTGAGGAGTTGTGTGAACATAAATATTTTGTGTTAAAAGAGCAATGTCATGATGATTAGATGCTATTGCCATACAAGTTGAAGTAGAACCAAAATCACATAGTTTGAAGTTATTTTGTGAATCAACTAAAACATTCTCAATTTTGATATCCCTATGAATAAGTGGGACGACTAGGTAATGCATTTGAGCAATTGCTAGAGTAACATCAAACATAATTTTCAAAATTTCATTTTCAGTTAATTTTGTAGCTAAACGTTGATTCATATAATCTAATAATGATTTATTGGAACAATATTCCATTAGTAATAAAACTTCAAATCCTACAACCCCATCTTTTCTTCTTGAAGCATTTGAATCATAATATTGTACCACGTTTGGTGCACCAACTAGCTTCTTCATCACATCTACCTCATTTCTCATTTCATTCAAACCACTTTCATCCTTCACTAAAACTCTCTTTAGACAAACTAGATCACCAGGTTTTAAAATTTGAATTTTGTTCAAGTCCATTTGATTTGTATATTTAAGAAACTTTGCAACATAAATTTTGGCAAAACCACCTTCTGCTAAATATTTAACAATTTCAACTTGATGTACACCAACTTCAAGAACATACCCTGATGTGTAGACATCAACAGGAAAACTCTGTTGTTGAGCTTGAGGCACCTGTTGAATAGGAATTTGTTGATGGATCTGGGGAACTTGTGGTTGCTTTAGTTGAGAAGGTTGAGGTACCTGCTGAGGATTAGGAACCTGTTGCGCTTGGAATTGAGCTTGACCAATACTCTGTTGAATTGGTAATGGAATTTGATGTTGAGTAGGCTGGCTTGAGTAAGTTTTTGAAGATTTTGTGGCTTGCTCGTTAATAGTATCGTTAACGGGAAAAGTCCCATTTTCCTTCTGATTTGCAGATGATGCTGGCGGCAGTGAATCAGTCACTATATTCATTTTCGAAACTGGTATTACTGATGGAATGTATTACAAATTGATGAACTAAAAATTTCAAAGTTTTTCTCCTTTTATATTGAATTGGGTAAAATATTATGAAGGTACGAACAGATTTTCGTATTAGAAATTTATGAAACTCTTACTAAATAAAGGATTGAAATATATTTAATACTATATAGTTAACAATATTGTGTACTTAGTGGCTTTTATTCCCATTGCTACTTGAAACATTTCAATTTTTAAATGCAATTCTTGAAAGAAATATTTCAAGAAATCAACGCTTCATCGCAAGATGTATATAGAATGTTAAAAATGTTAAAGAATATTATCATAAAGGTCTTCACTATACAAAAAATGTTTTGAAGATAAATATAAAACTATTCGATTTAATAACTAAAATATACGTAAATAAATATATATGTATATAAATATCAAATGTTTTTTTCATATATCTTTTAAAACTTCGTTCAACAATTTTTTGATTTCTGCGTATGAGTAAGGAATCCAAATTTTTTCTGCACCTCTAGTATCTTTTGTTATGTTTGCCATTTTATGTTCAACAAATTCAGTTAGCATGCTCCTTAGTGATATTTCATTTGAGGCGATGAATTGGTTTGAACATTCACTTAAAAAGATTCTAAATTCCACCCCAATAGCTGCTAATCCTTGTTTGGCACTTTTACTAAAGTTGTTAATTTCTACATTTGTTAGTTGTGTCTCTAGTAGTAGTTTATACATTTTCTTAGAATTCAATGTCAATGATTGCAGAACATATTTAGCACCTTCTGATGTATTTTTAGTATCCGAACTACCTAGTTTCATCACATCTTGGAAGGAGGATTCAATTTCCCTTGGTTCAAAATTTGAAATATCATGGTATACAAAATTGAAATCCTGTGCTTTCATATTATCCCATAATATAGGAGCATTTATATTATCACTCGAGGCTACTATTGCGACTTGTCTGATCTTTGCTAAAGTACTCAACATAACTTGAAATGTATCTTTTCTGATTGAAGGACCATCCAATGTATGTATTAGAATGATTAACTTGATGTCCTGTGGTTGAGTTTTATAATATTCAACCATCTTTTGCAATTTTAATAAGACATGATTATCCCAATATTTAGTTTCGTTACGATTTAATTCATCAGGGTATAAAGCCTTAGCAATGTCCTTTGAAACATCTCTATAATTACATATTGGATTATAACCATTTATAATGATACATGGAATACCTTTCGTAAGTTTACAAGTAGGGTTTTTAGCAATTTGTGCATATGCAATTTTTTGGGAAAGATAATTTAGTACAAAATCTTCTAGATATGCATGCTTCGAACCGATACCATAGAATAACAGAGAAAACCCTTGAGCTAATTCAAACCAATACTGTGGATATTGGCTTTTTTGTATTTTAAACAAATGATCTCTTGAAGATTTTAAATGTTTTTTATTGAATGCATTAATAATTGTAGCGAATTCTTCCCTGGTGACACTTTTCGCCATTGCCATAGTGTTTTTTGATTTATCTTTTAATCTGACAGATCTTTTCTGATCAAAATAACCTTCAAAAGTATCAAAAAATGAACCAATGATCTTTTCCGCGGGAGGTTTATATTGATTAGCGTTGGGTATTGGTGTATTTTTAAAGTTTTTTGTTAGTTGCAAAGGTTTTAAATCCCCTTTCATTCTTTTTTTATCATCATCCAAATTTTTCAAAATTTCTTTCTTCAATGGTGATACATAAGAATATTTTTTATTACCATCTGATTTCTTCTTAGGAGTACTTAGATTTGGCTCAAGCTCAATTCCTAGAGATTCCTTTTCATCTTTAATGTCACCAACACTAGCTTCATCCTCATTATATTCATCAATGTCTTCTTGCTCTTCTTCATGTTTCAGGTGAAACGATACATCATCATTACTGCTATTTGCATTGTTCTCATTTCCAGCATCATCAGAGTCCTCATTATAATATGTTTTCCTTTTGTTTCTTGTTCTTCTGCGTAGTGATTTGCTGGTTTCTCCATTATCATTTGTGACTTCTGTTGCAGTTGATTCTTCATTTCTTTCAAAAATCGAAGAAGTATATGTGTCAGTTAAATCTGAATTTTCTTTCAAACTTCCATTATCCTCAGAAGATAGCATTGATGGAACAGTGATTGATTTTTTTACGGGACTGATAATTTGTTCAATTGATATTCTTCTTCTGGGTGAATGTCGACTACTATTGTTTGTTTTCTTCATAACCTTATATTTGGATTCGGGAAAAGTATTCTTGGTTGGAGAAGACAAAATATCAACATGTGTTACAATATCTTCATTTTCAATTGATGATGACATTGACAAATGGAAAAGAATAATAAAATAAAAAAAAAAAACTTATTTCAAACTTGGTCTCTGATTTTTCTGTTGATTTATTTCAAATGGAAAAAAATTCACTATAAAGTTCAATTTTGTAGAACTATCAATACCTTTGTTTTATTAGATCAAGGAGATGTTTGCTAATTGTCTGCTTTAATTAAATACAGTTAATTAGTTTTAATTGTTTCTGATCTTGATATGATTTTTCAAATAATTTTTCAGTAACAAGCGTGTCTAGCAAAAGTTAAAAAATCTTGAGATGAGCAGCTTTAATTGAAGAGTAGCAAAGTAGAATTGAACTTATGCTTGTGGAATGATGGCATTAATTATATATCTATAAATGATTTAGTTTAATTATAGAGAGCGTGTTAATTTACCTTTTCTTTTTAGTTCCAACGCTTTTTTGTAAGGTGGATTGGTTGGCATTTGAACTGGATTTAATGAAATTTTGGAAATATCAGTTGCAATGTCATCCTTGTCATAATGATAAGTTGCATCAGAATCATAGCTATCCAGACCACCACATGACATGAAATCTGCTATATTTCTATCTTCTTCATACCATTCTGTTATTACTGATGCATTTATATTTGAGTTTATATTCAGATGCGATTCTTTGACCATACAACCTTCGAAAAATTCAGTAACTGATTTGTTTAAATCCAACTTAGGTTCCCAATTCTCCGGTGGTGAGTAATCTAGACAGACAATGAATGCTTCCAATGAGGTTCCTCTGGATGATCTAGGCTTAGCACAAATAATTTTTTTAAATAGGAAACCCAATTGTGAATATAATAAATCAATGTCTCTACCTCTAAAAATTTTCGCTATAAAAGTACCTCCTTTTTCTAAAATGCAAGTAGTTAACTGCAATGCACTCATAATCAATTGTTGTTGTACGTACTCATCTAAATCATGTAATCCAGTTACATCTGGGGCACCGTCACTACAGACAAATTGTGCCTTTTCATTACCAAATAATTCTAAAATTTTACTGAAAGTCTTTGGATGGGTTATATCCGCTTGTAGACACGTTACATTATCAATTGGAGACATCGGTTGTAAATCAACAGCTACAATCTTCTTACTATCATCATCATCACTCTTGTTATCAACAAATAATTTTCTCGACAAAACTTGTGACCACGACCCTGGGGCTGCACATAAATCAACAACTCTTCTCAAATTAGGATCATCCAAAAAATGATACTGTTCATTCAATTGAAGCAATTTGAAAGCTGAACGAGCTCTATACCCTTGCTCTTTAGCTTTTCTATAATACAAATCTCTCTTATCTTTACTACTTTTACCCATCTTTCAACAAAAGTTTATCGTGACAGCAGAATTTGACCAAACCTAAAATCCCTTTCCGACAATTTCGGTCTAGATGAAACAAACAACTGCAAATCACCTAAAAGGCTTGACATATGCATCATTAATACCATTCAATCACCCAAAACTAACCTAATCATCAGGTTCATCTTGCTCATCTCATCGTGAACTTGTTAAAATTTTCCAATTTTACATACATTAGTGCTCGAGCGTCTCTAGATATTTCATAAGTTACCCGATATTCTACCATTTTTCAATATAAAAAGTGAAATTATATATATATTTTCCAGTTTATAACCTCTCGAGAAACAGTTCTAACTAGTTCTACTAGTATAAATAAAGAAGAATCTGTTTGAGAAGTGCAATTTGTTGATCTGTATCTATAACATTCGTTGGTGTTGGTTATAATTGAACTATTTTATTTAATAAAAGTGATACAAAAGTTTGAAAATATTGTTTCAGGAGGATATTAGGAAGAGATTCATTAATTGTCCTTTAAAAAGAAGTTGTTTTTGGAAAAAAAATGTTTTTGAGAAGAGTTACTTGTGGATTGAGTAGAAATGTTAGATTACAGTCGACTGTTGCTGAACATAGTTTAAAAACTGGTGTGGTAGGTTTGAATAAAGAGAAAGTTGCACCTCTTATTGGAGGAGCTGCTGTTGATGGTGGTCGTAATGAACAGCGTCCTTTGCCAATAAATGTGGAGGCTGTATATCATTCTCCTCTGAGAAATTCAATAAAATATGGTGACTTGATTGCTGACGTTCAATTGAGATCGTATGACAATGAAAATCTAGATTTCTATTCCGACTTTATTTTACGTGCTGGTTATTATCTTGGAATGTCGTTGACAGGTCCTAAGCCATTGCCGACTAGAAGGGAACGTTGGACCGTTATAAAGTCACCCTTTGCTCAAGCTAAATCGAAGGAGAATTTTGAGAGACATACACATAAAAGACTTATTAGGGTATGGGATACTGACCACGAAGTTTTGGATACTTGGCTAGCATATATTAATAAACACTCAATCACTGGTGTTGGTATCAAGTGTAATGTATTCAAAAGAGCCAGTTTAGATTTAGAGAAAGATGAAAAATCAGAATCGTCAATTTTATCGAAATTAGAAAAACAACCTGAAGATAAGATTCAAAACTTGGATGAAATTGTAGGCAACAAGGTTCTAGAGCTCCTAGCTTCTGAACCATTCAAGAAACACCTAAAATAATCGTTTTAATCAAAATCAAAAAATAAATTCATGTAGAAATACATCGTACTATTAAAACCATATTCTACCGAACGAACTAATTCATACATACTTTGTATTTAGCCACTTCTTTTAACATGTAAATATATAGAGAAATCCCACATATTTCCTTCAGATAAATGATGTTTATAGATTGAAAGCATAAGTAAGTTTAGTTTGAGATGGTTTGTATAATTTTAAAGATATTGAAGTTAATTCAAATAAAAACATAATACTCCGATACGGGGAGTCGAACCCCGGTCTCCACGGTGAAAGCGTGATGTGATAGCCGTTACACTATATCGGATGGTTATTTATAAAACTTTTTAATTATGTATAGAATACTTTCCACCATGTCATATTCTATTTTAGTAGGCTACTCTATTTAGCTGAGTCCATTCATTACATGGCAAATAACTTTTAAATTCAATTTATGATTCAGAATATAGACTTAAAGTTACATTATATATAAAAGTCAATATCGTTATTTTCCTTATCTATTTACAACAGATAGCTAAAAATAGAACAGCTTATAATTTTCCTTCTTTCTTCAAAACTTGATGAACAATGTCATAGATTGCTTCGTCACTACCCTTTAATTTAAACCCTAATAAATTCTGTGTAACAGTTGAATCAAAGTTAAACTTTGCAACATCTGCACCTTCAACGTACGGAGGAAGTTCATCTTTAAGTTGTGGGAATTGTTTAAGAATGGAGTTTAAAATAGATTGATCACTGAAACCACCTGTGGCCATTAGTAATCTTTTACCGATCAGTTCATCTTTCTGTATTCCGAGAACATGTGCCTTAGCAACATCATCAATGTGAACATAACCAACAGTAGGTTCATTTGAAACAGTATCAGTAGGTTTTAGATGTAAGACTTTGTTAACCATTTCGTTAGAAACATTTAACTCAGAGCTGACATTTTCATCAAATAGTTGCTTACCCCAAACCATAGTTGGATTAATTACAACCAACTTAAAATCAACTTTATCTTCATTTTCTTTAACGAATTCCCAAACAGCTTTTTCTGCATATGTTTTGGAGCCAAAATAACACATAAATGGGTTGGCTTGAGCTTGCTCCCAAGTGATTGAATCCCAAGACTTTTCAGTGGTAACTTCAGAAGGATTATTAATATCAATCATGGCAGCAATCGAGGAAGTTACAACAACACGTTTAACAGTATGTGGAGCGTATCTTTTAATAGCATTTAGAATACCTTTGGAACCATTAACAGCGGGCAACAAATAGTAGTTTTCGTAATCAGTGTTCCCTTCAACAGGCAATGGACTAGCCATATGTAGAATAGAATCAATTTCCTTTGCATGTTTCTCTAAAACTTTATCGAATGCGTCTAATTTGCTTATATCAGTAACAATCTCAAATGATAAATTTGGATTATTGAATTGTTTGGTAATCTTATCAGCCTTAGCTTGTGATCTAACGGTACCAATAACTTTGTAGTTTTCACTTAATAATAATTTAATTACATGTAAGGCAATATAACCAGAAGCACCAGTTACTAAAACAGCCATTGTGAAATATTTCCTTTGTTTATATAGATTTAAGACGTCGAATACAAATTTATCTTGGTGACGCTAACAAAATCCTGTCATCTTGTAACAATCAAACAAGAAATTAACAGAATTCTAACAAAAGACACAAATGAGTTCAAATGAGTATATTAATGGTCTTATATATGTTTGCGAATAATTAAACAATTACAAAAGCAATCAGACATCTGCTTTCAATTAATAATCAATCATGGCAAACCATAATCTTAAACCAATAGAAACAGGGCATAAATCTGAAATTTCAATAATAAGAAGAAATAAAAAGAAAACGATAGACGATCTTCGATATTACTAAGCTACAATATATTTGAAATCATAATACAGATACTATTGATCTGTCTATTAATTATACATATAAAGAACTTTCAAAGAGTTTCTTAAATCTTTGATTATTTGCAATGTTAATGGTCTATCCAGCTTAATCACGCAGATATTCCCGCAATGAAAAAAAAATATAGGCTCAAGAATATACCAAAACCACTTAACTTGAGATGACAGAAAAGAATAATGCAACGTTGAAGATGGAGATTTTGTTCAAGAGCAAATAAGGTCTGGTGTTTCTGTATAAGAAAATAGTGTTATCACTATTGCAAGCCAGAAAGTTAAGAAAAATTGCTTCTTTGTCGTTTAGCTGCTTCAATTATTTAGTTTTATGTGTAGTCATTCAATAAGAAATAAATAATATCTTGTGCTGTTGATGTATGTTATGTGACGTTCGGACATCATCTTCGTAATGATGCACAGTTGAAGTACAACACTAATTATGTATTTCAGCCGGTAGTTAATAATTTGTAACATTGGCTTTGTCAATGTCACAAGAACATAGAAAGTGTCCACGGTGTCAGAGTATACATTTATGTTTATTTAAAATTCTACTACAGTGTGATATTACTTACTCTCTTGTTCTTTTTGGAGATGCCCTTTTTGATTTTACCTTTTGTTTTAGCTTTAAGTCCTTTTGTGGTGTTATTAAGCTGATCTGATTTGTTTTCTTCCTTGTCATTTGTACTTTTTTCGAGCCTAATCAGTTTATCTAAACTGGCACTTAGTTTAATGTTTTCATTCAAGTTATTACCAAATGAACTGTTTGAAAAACCTATCGTCCAAGGTATAATAAATAACTGAAATTGGTCGATATGAAGTATTCCTCTTTTCAATTTTGTTTGAGTTTCGAATATGAAATCAGATTCAAATATTTTGGTCACTAAACGTCTAGCTAATTCTTCAGACTGTATACGAATAGCACCACATTTAGCTTTATGATTAACGATGACAGAGTTAGAAGTTTTATCTTGCCATTCAGTTGTGTTCAGCAGTTCAGATATTTTATTCACTATTTTCCATTCTGGTAAACTGGGATCGATGTTGTATAAAAAATATGATCTCGTAATGTTGTTTGAGCTATTCGGTATTTCTATAGAATCTTGTAACGGGAGTTTTTTCAATATATGTCTTATATCAATGCTTTCGTATTTAATTGACTTCTGAATATCAGTAGTGTTTGTTTTCTGCGATTTATCACTTTGATTACCTTGAGTGTTTACGTACTCATCTAATTTCTCCATCAACTTTCCATATTTAACTTCATCACTCACCATCCCAGCTGCACCTAATTTAGCATCCTTTAAGGATATAAATCTTTTCATCATATCATTTCTGGCTTCTTGAGTTCTGATGCTTTTGTCATTGTTGATTAATGATACAATTTTATCACGGATTTTAATTGGTATGTGCCACTTCAAATCTAGCATACAACACTGACAAATATTACGTTGCTTCGAACATTTTAAACATATTAGTGTTTTGGTTATATTGGCACTTCTGGCAGTTGTTTTAAAATGGAAAACGTCAAATGCAAAAGTACATATTTTACATTCTGCACCACTTGGAATTTTTGTCATTCTAATATTTGGTTCATTGCCAAAGCACTGATCACATATAGAAAATTCTTGATCTGAAGCCATTATTGTAATTTGTTACTATTCTTTATTGATTTTATTGCTTGGTATTTGAAATTCCAACCCATAAAAATGGAAATAAAATATGTTACTTATATAATATGAATTTGCGATGAGCTTATTCATATTCTTATAATTCAAAAAAAAAAAAAAAAAAAAAAAAAAAAAGAAATCTAAAGGTCATTGAAAAGCATCAAGAACTTTTACATGTTAACAAGGAACAGGGTTTCCAAATAATGAAACTTAAGATGATTACACTCTTCTCGCATTTATATAATTTGTAAGATCTATAAAAACAAAATTAATAATGAATATATCAGGGTTAAAAAGCTATGTCAAAGTAATTTTTTCCACCTGTTGGTTCGGTTGAAGAAATTCATGTTGTTGTTGTTAGTTTTTATCATCATAAAAATCCATTATTAATCTGGGGCTGATAGTTGAAGCACTTGAATAAAAATTAATCTTAGTTAACTTCAAATGCAGCAATTCTACTGAATTGATTCAAAGCTACCATTATTTATTGATTAAAGTCCCACAGTCTGTTATTCTTGATTTATTAACTATAAATTTACTCTATTGCTCTTTAACAATTAATATTTAAATGAGAAACCTAGAAATCATATTTAAGTATTTATTGATGCCTATTTATATAGCTGGGAAAAAAATTTTAATGAAAATTTTTTTAATTTTTATTAAGTGCGATACGTATGCCATGATAGATGAGATCACAAAATATATTGTAATAACCACTTTAATCGCAATTAGGGCATCCAACTGAATAAAAATAAATATAAAGTTAGATTATTTTTTACAAATTTAGTTTTAACAGATTTAACAGACAATTGAACTTTTATATGAGGAAAAATTTACTATTTTTTGTAAGATTATAATTCAATTAATTCTACCTAAAACTTTTAGATGAAAAACTATATAATTGCTTCTTGTAGAGTTTAATTATGAAACCAATAAACTTTTAATTAAATAGTGACGTGATATCATTACAAACTGTAAATATCTATATGAAACAAGAGAATATAATTCTACTTGGATTAGCATGTGTGCTTATGATGATTGATGTGATTTATATTGGCATAGTGGTTTTTCAGTTTTTTCTATTAGATACAGGTTTTTTCGATTGTATCTTCATTTTTCTTCCTGGTTTGCCTTTTTTACTCTTCCTCTTTAAATGAGTTTGATAATGTTGCAAACTATTATCATTTCTTGAAAACCATAAATTACAACCTTCATGTGGACATTTGTGATTTTTTTCTCCAGTATGAATCCTGTGATGTCTAGTCAAATGACCTGCAGTAGTAAATTTCTTCATACATATTTTACACTGATGTTTCCGTCTTTGTTCAATTGTAAGCAATTGTTCTTCCTTTGTCATTTCTTTAGTATTTTTTTTCAATATCTCTTCAATTTGTTTCTGACTGCTGCTCAGTTCAAGTGGGATACTACTGTTGTTAGTACTTGGTAATATAGCTTGTACTTGAATCTTTGGAACCTGTAGTGGAGTAGCACTAGTATTTAAAACAGTATTGAATGGAGGAGTTATTGGTCTCACTATGAAATTATTAACAGGGTAGTATGCACCATATGTTTGTGGTTTATTTAAATGGTTGGAGTTTTCATGCAAATAAGTCATGGAAAGACTTGGATTATGTTTTTTCTGGAACTGATGAACATCTTCCCTAAGTATGTATGGATTTGGACTATTACCTGTCGAATTAGAAAAATAAGTATAACTATTATTTAACATTATTTTCTGCGAATTCGAACTAGTAGCAGGAAGATAACTTCCATAACTATTTGGATAACTGTATTGTGGATTATTTAAATCCATTTGACTCAATGTTGGTAAATTCGTTTGATAAATCGTCGAACCGATGCTAGATGAAGGAGGAGAAGGAGCTAACGTACCAGCACCAATGCAATTTGGATTGTTGTTTGTACTATTCACAAAATATTGTGAACTAAGATTACCATTACTACCTATATTCAATTTGAATTTAAGATCATTTTCCAAAATTTGTGTATTATGAAACTGTGGTAATAACGTATTGTACTTTCTTTTATCACTTATGCCAAAAGAATTACCACTAGAACCAACGAAAGAAGTACCATTCATTTTTTCTAATATATATATATACTATGTGCTAATGTATTCTATTGTATGTGTATTGTATATTATATTATAATATATTACGTTATGTTGTGTTGTACTATTACTACCTCATATACACATCTATAAATCACTAATTGACAAAAAGTCCAAAATTTCCATACAAGAACTCTTTCTGGGTCAACATTCATGGAACATTTACCCATATATATATATACTTTCTATTTTCAAATACCATATATTCCATTCATCTTTCAACTACATTTACCTACCTGCCAAGTCTCCTGATTAATATAAAACCACTTACTCTACCGGCTTCTCTTCCACTTTTCCTTCCAAGACAAATAGTAAAACTAGTTACGAAAAATTCGTCAATACAAAAAATTATCATACGATGAAAAAACGTCAAATTGACATTTTGTATAAAATGTGTCCTATAAATGCAAGAGCAACAATCTTCTTGCTAAGTTGAAAATACTAAACCATAATTTTTTTGAAATATTAGGACATTTTCAAACTATTCCACATTAATTCATTCCGTCCACCTCATTCATACCGAAGAATCATTAACTGAATACAATTGAATACTTGAATAAAATTGATATTGATGCTTAGTAGATTGATATTAAAATAGTATTTTCAAACATTATTTAGCAGTTAATCTCACGCCCGAAAATTAATAATTAACTTTTTCCGAATAAAATAAGCTTAAATTCAATAACTGAAATGACTCAACTCTAACCATTTTACTGTTTAAATCTAAACTGTTTTAGAATTGAATACGTAAGCTATATTATCCCTAGTATGATTATGTCTGCAGTATAATAATAATTGATTCTATAAGCTATTTTTTGATTGAGAGGGTGATTAAATGGTACAGCAAAAGGTTAGTGTTGAAGGGAAAGACGTAACAGAATTTATTTCTTCGATTAAATAATTTAATTAAAGATTTAAGACAAATCCATAGAGAGGGTTGTGGGAAACCAGCTGATCTTGATCTAGTAATATTGATGCAGAACGGAAAACTAAATCTAAGTAAATATAATTAAACGAAACAGTTATGGAACGGAATACTTTTAAAAGTTAATTTTAAAATGATCCTGATCCCATTAATCATTAATAATTGCATGAAGAATCCGAACAAGTCGCGCGACGTGTTTGTGGTCGAAGATCCAAAAAAAAAATAAGCAGCTGCGTCACCTCATTCAGATCCCGCGAACATGCACTTGTGCATGTTCTTGTCTCCCTCCTTCAGATTCGGAAACTTTAATGAATTGCCCTCCAACACATGCATGGATGTGCATTATTTGACGGCAGAGTATGGTTGTAAAATCGTTGTGTGCGGTATATCTCAAGATGGATCAGAATATCCAGATTTAAAACCCTGCGTTGTTCTATATTTGAAATAGTGATGGTACTTAAAAGTTATTGTTGAAATTTTTGTTGTTGTTTTTCTTGTTCATCTTTTCTACTGTTAAATCAGGGAAGAAAAAGGGAATAGTATTGCATTTGTTATCGGCGTTTCAGTTTTTAGTTATTTTTTTGATTTTGTTTACGATGTTATTGAATTTATGGTATGACAAAACTTTGATGTAGATCATGCAATAGTGTACGACTAAGAAAAAGTCTCGTAGAATAGTTGTAAATCCACGTTTCTTTTTTAGTGGTGCGAATTAATATCTGGGCATTAGTAAATTTTTCGTGGAAGGTAGATATAAGTGAAAATTATGAGGATTTTTTCTTAAATTAAGCCCGAGGTTGAACGTGCAGGGAAAAGATGTCTGGGCAGGAAGGGAAATGCGATAGGAAATATGCAGATTAGAGACTCCCTGCATAAATAATTGTTGGTACGTCCCGTTTTGTCCGATTTTTTTCTTTTTGATTTTTCTTGTTTCTTTTTGAGTGTTTTTTTTTTTTCTCGCTCGGAGTTAGTCCAATGTTTTACCATGTAGACGTCAACATTATCACACCGAAAGTGGAACATTTCCTCATCATTATCTGGTCTTACGATCGATGTACCACAAATATTAAAAAATGATCTGGTCCCAATAATTCACTACCTAATTAATATCTCATCTTCAGTATTCCATACTGTTATTTAAAAGATAACATAAAGAAGAATGCCCAGAGAGCAAATGCACACGCTTTTTGTCCGTGAAAAGATTGTCAACGATTCAACAATTCAGTGAACAAGGTACCGGTGGGGATAGTACGGTATTTTGTCTGTAATTTTATTTCTTTAATTTTACATTCCTTTTTGATAATTTGTTGGCTGATCAGGTAATTAGTATAATGGACTTGCGCACAATGGGAAGGATGTCGTTGAAATTTTATTGGATTTTCCGAATTTTTTACGTCATTGGTATTTTATTGTTCGGTTTCTTGTTTTGTTCTACAAGAGTAATAATGTCCTCCTTTCTAAGAAATCAAGTTACTAGTGGTTCTAGTGACTGAAAAGAATTTTATTTTTTGTTGAGCTGAGAATAAACTCCACCCACTTTCGGGAATTGCTGTGGCCGGTACAGATATCGTACTTAATGATTGGAAAGGGTTTGAGAATCTTATGAGGTGAAGTGATATTATTATTAAACAAACAAGTAAGGGAAATAAATATGACATCAATCAAAGTTTTAGTATACCAATATTACTAACATTAGAACTGATAATAAAAAAAATTATTAAATTATGACAAACGGTAAGTTTTTTTTTGATCAACTAGGGTCCATGTGGTATCAATTGTATATAGATGTATTAATAAAATATTTTGGGGAAAAATGTCTTTAAAGAATGTGATCGGGAGATTTGAAGTATCAGATAGCTTTGTCAAGTGATATTTAGCTTTATTTAGCTTCATTTTCAGTATATGAGATCTACATAAGTAGATCTCAAACGTAATTGAAAAGATTAATTGTATGTGGAAAAAAAACTGATGTGGTATCGATCAAGTGATGATATAAGTTTTTAAAGATGAATGAGGGCTCAGTTGTTTGAAGATTAGTGTCCGAAGTTTTTTGACTGTTTTATCGGATCTGTACATGTTTTTGTTACAAAGATGAAAAAGTTTATCAATGAATGCTCTCTGTATTAGATCTACGAGATTCATGGACCAGGGAGGAAATGTCTTTGAAGGTAATAATAAACGATTGAGAAAGGAGTGAAAGTCGTCTAAAAATTTATAATAAACTAATTGGAAGTTGACCAAAGTATAATTTATCATATTACTAGAAGTTGAGATATATCAGATGTAATGACATTATATTGACCTCAAAAATAGTTGAATTATATTGTAATGGCTTGGTAAGCACAGGAAACTTTGCCTATCTTGATTCTGGAATCAAGCTGTTAAAAAATTTTTTGCTCTGTTAAAAATATGATAATCTCACTTATATTACATATAATCTTGTAGATCAACTAATGCATTTGTTAACAGCCAAGGATATCTACTAACCGAGGAAATATATTGCTACAGAGAGGTTTTAAACAGAAATTAACTAATGGTTCATAGTTATCCCGAATTTTTTAATTTGATGTCATACTCGTTACTATGGCAGTAACATGAAATGGACAGATGTTGTTATACCCATGCACTAATATCTTAGGATAGAACAATCAATAATAATACTTTCTGATATACCATTTTGTGGAATTGAATAATAAGCTTCTTTTACCAAATCGGGAATAATAAGATAAGGTTTTTTTTCCATTTGAGGCTTCAATGAGAAAATAGAGCTTTAAAGGCAAAAATTTATATTGTACAAATTAACAATGTTTTCGGTAACTTCTTCAACCGAGGTAAAAAGTCGAAAAATCTTAATTTTAGCAGATCCACTATTTAGTCGTACAGATCCTTTTTTATTTGAAAAAAAGAATATTATTCCCAGATCTAAGAAATCCAAGCGTATTTTGTCGTGTCTTTTTTTCTACTTCAAATCATTCTTGAACAGTCTTTAACAGTTAATGGTATTTTCTGTTTGTAGGAAGATAGGGCCTTGTGCCACTGAATAAATTATCATGTTATGATTAGTTCAATTGATTTGAAGTTATGAGGGGAGTATTATTAAATTAAAATTAATTATTAGTTGATAGTTGCTATCTAGAAATGATAGAAATCTCAAGACAAGGACACTAATACTAATGAGCAAACAGATGAACGGGTTTAGAAACATTCCCAATGCTTGCTTGAAAATCATGCACTTAAAAGATGTCGCAATTAAAGTGAAATGAACATGAAAAATGAGACCAGTTTTTTTGTTGACCCCTCTTCTTTAAAAGCAAGTAACAGAAATCCCTTATTTCTAATACTTTTGAGATGTCTATGTTACGTCAGATCTTAAAGTTAAACAATAATAAACTTTATTATAACATTCTTATTAGTAGTAAACTACATATATGCCTAGAACATCTCTTAAATAAATATTTAAACGCTCAACCGAGTTAAGTATTTAGTTTTCTTTCCATCTATTACCACAGTTAACACATTTGTAGAAAGTAGTCATTGGTTCATCCGCTGATCTAATTTGTAATTGGAAGAAATATGCACTTTCACCACCACATTTGTCATAGTTTGGACATTGAACCTTAGTTTGATCAACATTATCCCATCCACCGCCTAGAACATCATCAATTTCTTTTCTTTCTAGTTTCTTTCTATCATACACCTCTATATTTTCTATTGGGAACTCGTAAGGGCAAGAGTGACATGTTAGTTTATGAACACTACCATCTGTATTAGATATCAACAACATGTTGTTGCATAGAGGACAAAACGTTAGCATCTTTCAAATGAGGGATATTGTATTTTTGTAATATGTATTAGAATGAATGGATTTGAGATCACTTTTTCTTAGATTGTAAGTCAGATAATTAGAAAAACGGGATGCTTATGAGGAAAAAAGTTTGGATTAGTGTATCTTATTATATAAATATACCTGATGCTCAACGATATTCAATAGATCTGATATCTAAGTTCATTAGAATGCTTTTTCTTTTCACTGAAGATTAAACATTAGTCTTTTACTTTGATGTCAAATTTTTCAGATTTTAACTAAATTTTTATATTGGAATTAGAAGACCGACCGCGCTTTGATCTCATCGCATCTCATTCCTTTCATTTTAAAAAATATTTCAAGCAAGGTACATTTTGGCAGATATCTGCCAAAATGTTACTCAAAAACTAGAAAACTATTACTTAAAATCCAGAAAAATGTAAAGCTAGCAGTAAGAACATGTTATTTAAAGTATGAGATATATAAATAAATGATCTAAAAATCATTAATGCTAAAAATAAAGAAAAAAAATTAAATGGGAGAAGCAACTTAGTGCTTATATAAATTAGCAAATTCAATTTTTGCATGCTGATAATTATTGTGTATGTTTTTCTTTTTGATTCTTGGGAATTTATTGATATTTATTATATGCCGGTATGATAATTGATATTGTTATCATATGAAATAATGATATGAGTGACTTCTATGAAAACTTATAGGTTGTATTACCTTAATGTTTCAAATTCACATGTGAATATATGCATTGTGTTTGTTTCTAGTATAACAAAATTAACACCAAAATTCATAGATTTTTCTCCATACTGATGAATTCTTATATCTTTCTCTACTCTCAATTTCTTCTTCTCTAATTATTTCAGGGTCATAGATTCTTCTGTAAGCATCTAAATCAATCTTGGATAAATCAGTTAAAAATGTCCAGTCTCTATTGTAGACTGAATAACAGATGTAAAAAAATATCCAAATTGGCATTGCTAAATAACTCTCAAAAAATGATTCGGCACTTACGGCACCGCCTGATCCTGGTGGAGATAAAGCAACCCAAAATTGAGCCATAAAAACTAAACAGCCAAAAACGACACCAATATATGAACCCCAAACACCTGTTATTGCCTTATAACCAATTTCGTTTATGTCTTTGCCTTGGATTTTCATTGCTTGTCTGAAACGTAAATGGGAAAACATAATACCAGTCCAAGTGAAAACTTCACTTAAACCTGCAATTGCAGCTAACCAAGTGAAAACCTGTTCTTCCTTATTCGAACTAGCTACAAAAGCGATCACACCAAATAGTGCACATACTCCTAAAGCAACTAATGGTCTACCTTCTCTGTCGATGTAAGTTAATTGCTTTGGAGCATAACCTTGACTAGCTAAGGAAGCCAATAGTCTTGGACCAGCGTATAATGCTGAGTTTGCAACAGAAATCACTGAAATCAAAATGACAGCATTGATAATGTGAGGAACAACTTTAACACCATGGATAGAAGCAGCTAATGTGTATGGAGAAGCATGAGTAGCTGAGCCTCCAGCACCCATTAACTGATCGCTATTGTGAGGGACATTGAAACCAATTAAAATCATGGTTAATAGATAAATGAATAGTATACGGTAAATAGATTTCTTAGCAGCAGATGGTGTTGCCTTTCTTGGCTCGGCCTGTTCATTTACAGATAAAACGTATAATTCAGTACCACCATAAGAAAAGTAACCAGCTACTAAGACGTAACAAATACCTTTAAATCTTGAAGTAGCTCCACCTGGGGCGAATGAGCCTGGATCATGCCAATATTTACCTCCAATATAACCATCGACACCGGCACCACCACAATTTACTACAATTGAGAAAATTACAAACCCAATAACCATTAAAATTTTACATGAATTGAAAATGAATTCAGTTTCACCATAAGCTCTTACACCGATTAGATGAATACATAGTAGGAACACATAAAAAATAACGACAAAAATGTCACCATTAAGATTTGTCCAATAACGAATGGTCAACGAGGAAGTAATTAATTCTAATGGTAAAACTGTAATCCATTGTAGACAAAATAACCAAACAGTGGCAAAACCCCAAGGTTTTGAGATGAAAGTAGATTGATAAGAATTGAAATTACCAGGTAAAGTTGGATATGTAACTGCCATTTCACCAGCAGCTTGGATCATAAAATAAACAACAAATGAAACCAAAACATAACCAATGATCAAAGAAGCAGGTCCACCAAAAGCTAAACTTTTGGCATTAGCAACTAATAAACCAGTACCAATACCAGTCCCTAGGGACATCATTACAACATGTCTTGGCTTCATCGCTTTCTTCATTTTGGTACCTGAACGGATAGAAGCAGTACCGCTTTCTATGTCGCCTGACTTGTCGTCATTAAAATTATCCGTTTCAGCTCTCTTAAAAGAATCTACAAATCTCTTATAATAACCATTTCTATGTTTTATCTGTTGTGAAGATGAATTTGAGCATGTAGTTGATAAATTCACATTCCGGTCTGAACTATTATCAAAATTAGTAGTATTTGCCAGCGAACCATTGGTGATTGTGAAATCTGGACTTTTCTCATTTTTATTTACAATACTAGACATTATTGACTATAATGTGAAACGATAGTCTTTTGACTTTATTAATTATTTACAAAAAGGTAATACAAGATTGAAACTGAGTCAAGAATGGAAAAATTCTCAATCATCCTCTTATATATATATATATATATATATATATGTGTGTGTGTGTGTGTGTGTGTGTGTGTGTGGGTCGGTGGGTGGGTAGAAAAGAAACTAAAACCTGTTCATAATACAGAGATCTTGTTATAAGCACTCCTTGACTAATAGTCATACTACTTTTAAGATGGATTTTCATCAATGAGTGATAAATTACAATACTAACTCCTCTCTAGTAGAACCACTCAAATAGTACAAAGTTTCATTAGTATTAACAAAATTTCTCATACTGAATCTACCTACTGTTATGGAAGGTTTCACTATGAATAAATTAAACTATTGCAAAAAAGGGCCGGTTTAGAAGGTATTAATAATTATTGAGTTTCGATATAATATAACTTTCTTTCAAACCGGCAAAAACGAAAAATTTGCTTACATGAGAAAACATAATACAAACAGACGTACAAACACATAGTTAAATTTACAGTATGCACGTGATTAAATAAAATATCCGAAAAACCACGGCATATCCGCAGAAAGAAGAAACAAAAGGAAACCAAAATGATTACGTTCATAGCATTTCTGTTTTCGTTACGTCGAAACGATTATTCCAAGAAGAGAATGCAGTGAGTGGAACATTGGATTTTTCTTTCACATGTGCGGGTCTATCTGTGGGGTGTAGAGTCAATTTTACTTTCTTTTTTTGCCGCAAACGGTGTATTTCAGGAATGAGAGATTTGATTTGGCTCTGTTACAGGTGTTACTGGTTTGGATTAGGTGTAGACAATTCAAAGTTAGTTCGGTGCGTGGACTGGTCTAGGAGACGTCGGCGGTAACGGCTTGCACCAGTAATTCCACCATAACACAGCTATTTCTTGGAATTTGCCAAACTTGGCAATAAATCGGGCAATATCATTACATTCACTGTAAAGCAGAAGCAGGCCGTCTAACGAACGTATCTTCTATCTTCATAATATGTGTGACAGACCAGTTTCTTCCTAGTCTCATCTCTTTTTCTTGATTAATATTTCTCAGATTTCGGTCAGGTGCAATGTCATCCGGGTAAATATAAATCTGTATCATGTGATAAGCACGTGATATGTTTACATGGCTCCGCTTCCACTAAACAATTCTGTCGTTTATTCAAGTTCCACAAAAAATCTAACAACTGCGCATTTCCATTTTGAGTTGTTTTATTTTTTTACTCACCAGAGATAATCAAAACGATATTTTAAAGGCATTTTGGTTCGATTCCGGCTTCCTATAATTGAGAATTTAGTATACTAACAACGATTCGAAAATTATATTACACTTCGTCTAGCAAAACGTGATGATGGGTCAGTCTTACTTACTTGCTTACTATGCTTACTATGGATGGACTTATAGTTAACTATGTATATATGTTAACTATGTACACAATATACATTATAATTATGTATTTATATTCTGGTTATTATATTCAACTACCCATACATTATTATATGCTTTGTGCTCTATTATCATCAATCTTTTAAAGTATCTTTTTCCATAATGATTTGTATGAAACTTAATTTTGTAAATGGATAAAATATAATAGATGGTTAACTGAGTTGTTTTTTGAAACTATTCAAGGTTCATTTCAAATTCTTGCTACATATTTTTTCCCTGCTTCTTCTTATTTCAATTTTTGGTTAACTTCTCTTGCCAAAAATTTTTTTTCAAGTTATATATAAACATCTACCATTCATGTTAAAGTAAAATTTCATTTCTCTTTATATTACTATCTTTGGTGTAGTAATTTTTATTCTTATTCTTGGGTTTTGTTCTTATAAAAAAACATATATATACCTATATACTCAAAACAAATATAACATAAAAAATGGCTAGAACTTTCTTCGTCGGTGGTAACTTCAAATTAAACGGTTCCAAGAGCTCCATTAAGGAAATTGTTGAAAGATTAAACACTGCTTCCTTACCAGAAAACGTTGAAGTTGTTATCTGTCCTCCAGCTACTTACTTAGACTACACTAACTCTTTAGTCTCCAAGAAGCAAGTTTCCGTTGGTGGTCAAAACACTTACTTAAAGGGTTCTGGTGCTTTCACTGGTGAAAACTCTGTTGAACAATTAAAGGACTTAGGTATCAAATGGGTTATCTTAGGTCACTCTGAAAGAAGAAGCTACTTCCACGAAGATGACAAGATTGTTGCTGAAAAGACCAAGTTCGCTTTAGACAACGGTGTTGGTGTCATTTTATGTATTGGTGAAACTTTAGAAGAAAAAAAGGCCGGTGTTACTTTAGATGTCGTCCAAAGACAATTAGACGCTGTCATTGCTGAAGTCAAGGACTGGACCAACGTTGTTATTGCTTACGAACCAGTCTGGGCTATTGGTTCCGGTTTAGCTGCTACTCCAGAGGATGCTCAAGAAATTCACGCTTCTATCAGAAAATACTTAGCTTCTAAATTAGGTGACAAGGTTGCTGCTGAAACCAGAATCTTATACGGTGGTTCCGCTAACGGTTCCAACGCTGTCACTTTCAAGGACAAGGCTGATGTCGATGGTTTCTTAGTCGGTGGTGCTTCCTTAAAGCCAGAATTTGTTGACATTATCAACTCCAGAAACTAAAAGTCTTGAATTTTTAAAATTTGATAAACTTTTATTTTCTTTTTTGCTAATGCTCACAAAACCAAACAATAACTTTATATGTATATAACTAATCTAATATATATATTTATGATTATATGAAAAAATAATATAAGAACAACATATCTGAATTATAATATTTAAAACGTCATTGTTTTCAAAAATGAAAAAAAAAAGGTTAGTATCCATATTATACATAAGATTAAATCTACTAAGCCCTCTCAAATGCTCTCTAATATAACTCATTCATCTGTTCAATTGATTGAAATTTGATCTATGATATATGTTACCTCTCACCAGAATGTTACACTACTACAACTTCATTTAATTTCATACCTATACCCTAATTAGGAATTATCTTTAAAATATCAAAAATCTTAACGCGACTAAAATTTTTCAATAATTGTAATAAAAGTTTTAACTTTGGTGTAACAAGTAAACCTTACTGATACTAATTATGGTAAAAAATTGTTGCTAAATGTCCTCACTAAACCTCAAATAACCTCAATTGCAAGAATACATTCTAAACAGATACTTATAGTGAAAAATAACGAAAAAAGCTCATTGTTTTCTATATTTAGTCAGGTCAGCAATAACATTTTAATTATTATTCTCAGTTTATTGAACTTTCTAGCTAGAGTAGAAGTTCATGATTTTACTGAATCATATGATTCTATATTAATTTGGCGTTTTCAAGTAATTTAGACAATGTTTTTAAACATCGAAGTGTTCTTTTTGATGATTAGATTGTATTACCTGAATTGTATATCATTTAATTGATCTTGAGGTGTAGCACCAATTAAGCGCGAATAGGTGAATCAGTTACTGTCTACTTGTAATCATACATACATATATATATATATATATATATATGTATATTATTTTATTATCACAATTGAATTTCAGTTTGATACTATTCCTAAAACCAAACGAAATTTAAAATAACCGTTAATATGCTAAGGTTTTCGAAAAAGTCGTCATCAGCTACATCAAAAGATCACAAGAACAGGCATTCTGCATTTTTGGATTTGAATGCCTTTGAATCTAAAAATCTACATGGCAAAATTGAAAATAAATCACTGTATAAAAATAATAAGACTGCTTCAGTCGATGATCTGAGAAACACTCAAACAGGTTCTTTATCATTAACTTCAGTAAGAGATCCTGTTAAAAACAATAGACACAAGATAAAAAGGCAAAGTACGATGTTGGATGAAAACATAGTTCGAGAATATAATTTAGCGGTAAAACACTTTAATGTGGATACTAGTGATAATGTTGATAAATGCAACGAGAAACTGGTTAAATCAAGTTCGATTAGCTCTAAATTAACTTGTGATTCTATTGATTCAAAAGTTTCTTCGTTATTCTCGTCATCTTCAACAGTATCTATCAGAGATTTCTTGTATGAAGAATTTGAGAACACAAATTATAAAGAAAAAAAAAATAGAAATACAGATGAAGTAAATAAAAGTAATATACGAATTTCAAATGATAAATCAATCTTCGTTATTCCTAATGATCTAAATAAGAGTTCGTATTGGATCGGAGCCTCAGAGAATTTAGATTATATTTATGATGATAAAATCATTCCTCAATATCATCAAAGAACTAATTTAGAATTTTAATGTCCATAACTATAATTAATTATTCATATTCATTCATTCATTCATTCAAATCAGAAGCATCAAACTTTTTTAGTACGTAATACCACCAACTAGGATATCATAAATACCATATATATAAACCTACTTAATGTTCAAACGTTTTAATATCATTATAAGAGATTCTTTACTTTTATGAGATTGAGATGCATTTTTTTTGAGAACGAAAAGTAAATAGAAAATATGTACGCGGTTAACTTTTCTTTACATATATAAACAGGTTTAAATATTAGATGTTCTCAATTCAATACCAAAGTTATGCAAAACTGGCAATGGACACAAATAAAGAAACAGTAAGGGATAAATAAATTAGGATTGGATTAAATTTTAAATCAATTAAACATACTTTTGAGTTCAGTTTCATATCATAAAACAGAATGAATGTTCCCAAATTTGAAAATAAACCATTCAAAGCACCAAGAAGAATAGTCGGTACTTCTCAACCTAATACTGCATCGAAGATATTTAATGAGGTTTCAATCAAAAATGGTACTTCGAATACTGTGACCAAAAGAACGGTAAGAAACGAAATCGGTAGAAGTAATACTGATGTTAAAAGAATAAGGACTGAAACCGTTGAAAATAATAGCAAAGATCCTGCCTTCAAATCCCTATTTACAACTGTTTATAGAAAGAAAACGCAGAAGAAAAATAAAGTTTGGAATAATGATGGGTATTCTGTTTTGAAATTAAACAATAGATTGAATTTTTACGATGAAGCTGGTAAGTTCATTTCAGGTTTAGATCTGAAAGTATCACTTGATTCTATTTATGATGAAATATTTAAAATTGCCTCTTTAGAGTTACAGATTGATCATATAATTGAAGATCAGGAAGAAATTGAAAACGTTAGTCTCTTAATTTTTGGTAAAGGAAACGGTAAGTCCTTGAACAACAGTGGAAGCTTTGCTAGTGGTAAAAGCAATGGTTGTGACACTTCAACTTCCTCCAATGCGTCTGAATATAACTCTAATAGTAATAACAATAAAAAACTTCCCATTAGCTCGAATAACATTATTAAATCGTTTCAAGAAAAAATTAGAAATACATCTAAACCAAATCAAGTTCCTCTCTCACAACTTTTTACTAAGCAAACAATAACACCATTTCGTCAAACATTGGCTCGTTCTGATACGCAGACACCATTAAATAACTCTGATAAAACAAAAGCCCTTCATCCTAGCAAAAAGTATTTGCCAGTATTTGACGTCAGTAAGATTGCAAGTCCAATAATAATGAATAAACCCAAAGATGCCATGGTTGACGTTATTGTGGATCCTATTCTTGGTAAACTTTTAAGACCTCATCAGAGGGAAGGTGTGAAATTTATGTATGATTGTATCCTTGGTTTGGAGAGACCCGAAATGAATACTAAGAGCGATTTATCAATCGATGAGGATGAGTTAGACACTACTTCTAAATCTATAGATCTAGAATACGATTCAGACATAAGAGGTTGTTTATTAGCCGATGAAATGGGGCTAGGTAAAACCTTGATGACAATCACATTGATCTGGACGCTATTGAGACAAACAGCTTTTCCTTCTAAAGTATCAGTATCACAATCTGGTGTACCTCTTAATGGCGTATACCAAAAATTCATTGTAGTCTGTCCTGTAACTTTAATAGGTAATTGGAAAAGAGAATTTGGGAAATGGCTTGGCTTAGCTGCCATTGGGATTTTGACTTTATCACCAAAAAACAATTCAGAAAAAGATAAGATGGATGTCAGAAATTTTTTAAAAGTTCAAAGAACTTATCAAGTTTTAGTGATTGGCTATGAAAAAATCCTCAGTGTTTCAGAAGAGCTACTTGCCAATAAAGATAAAATCGATATGCTGATTTGCGATGAAGGCCACAGACTTAAAAATGGCTCTTCAAAAATTTTAAATATATTAAAGAGCTTAGATGTTGGAAGTAAAATTCTTCTTTCAGGTACACCGATACAGAATGATTTGAATGAGTTTTATACAATAATTGATTTTATTAACCCAGGAATATTAGGTTCATTTAACCACTTCAAGAAGCATTTCATTACACCCATAACAAGAGCAAGAGACGTGAATAATAGATATAATGAAGACATTCTTGAACTAGGAGCGGAGAAATCTTCAGAAATGATCGATATAACAAAAAGATTTGTCCTTAGAAGAACGAATGCCTTATTAACCAAATATTTGCCTCCTAGACATGATATTATACTATTTTGCAAACCTACAGATGCTCAGTTAAAAGCTTTTAAGAACATTTTTTCTTTAGCTCATTTAGACCTGACAAATCTTACCTTTTCTTCTTCATTGGGGGTTATAACTCTATTCAAAAAAATCTGTAATACTCCGATGTTGATCAAGTCAGATTCATACTATAAAACTAATATTCAAGGAACGACATCTATTTCAGATTATGGACACAACTTGGATTCAGGGAAATTGAAAGTATTTATGAACATCGTTGAATATATAAGAAATTCTACTGAAGAAAAGGTGGTAATTGTATCTAATTATACTCAAACACTTGATATTCTGGAAAACTTGATGCATTCAAATAATATGCGAACTTGTAGACTTGATGGTTCTACTCCAAATAAACAGAGAGATATGATTGTGACAAGTTTTAACCGTAACAAAAACATATTTGGATTTTTGCTTAGTGCAAAATCTGGAGGAGTAGGATTGAATTTAATTGGTGCTTCAAGATTGATATTATTTGATAATGATTGGAACCCCTCTGTTGATTTGCAAGCTATGTCAAGAATTCATCGTGATGGTCAGGAGAAACCTTGTTATATATACCGATTGATCACAACAGGATGTATAGATGAGAAAATATTTCAACGACAATTAATGAAACATAGCTTAAGTCAACAATTCTTAAATGATCAAAACAGTTCTTCAGGAAATAATGAGAATGATGACCTATTCAATAAGGAAGATTTAAAGGATTTATTTACAGTCGTAACTGATTCAAAAAGTAATACGCATGATTTGATTTGTGATTGTGATGGGACAAAAGAAGAAGATTATTCTTCTTTGAATGATAGTTCAGATAGTTTATCGGACACTAATGTAACTGAATATGCCTCTCTTTCTAGTAAAGGGTGGACAAGCGCATTTGAAGCACAAAAAGTAATTGAAGAAAGGGAAAAGACTGAGAAACAACAAAAGACAAAGATCATAAAAAAATGCCTTGCAGGATATAGACATATCGATATGATGAACGTTCCCTCTACAGATTTTGTATTAGAAGGATCATTACCAAATAAACTAGATAATGTCACATTTGCATTTATCAAAGAAGGTGAAACTAAAGTAGAACAGGATATCATATAAAGCTCTTACTGACATCTTCAATTATTTACTAGCATGATTACTTATTATTATTAAAATTAGATTGTATAGCACTATATGCATTTTTTTTAGTAGAATTATAACTCATATTTAAACCTATTAACATTAATATGAGTTAAGATCGTTATTCTGGTATAGTAGAAATATTATTTTGAACCAATTCTATGGCACTCTTCTAAAAAGAATCTAATCTTTTCTGTATCCATAAATGGGTGAGTTCCATGACCAAAGTTAACAATATAGTTTTTTTTAGAGGAATTAAAATTTTTAACCATGTATTCAACCTTCTTTGTGATAATCACATTAGAACCGTAGATGACGCCTGGATCTAAGTTCCCTTGCAAAACAACTCTTCCATTGTTGATTTCAACAGCTTCCTTTGGATCCCAAGACCAATCCAATGAAACAGTATTATATCCAGAATTACATAACTTGTCTAAAGCATACCAAGAACCCTTAGCAAAAACTGTCATTGGAACATTTTCATCAATACCAAGTTCTAATAATCTTTTTGGAACTTTTTCGGCGATTTGCTTTAAGTATGGTAAGGAAAACTCATCAAAATCCACAGATGATAATTCACCACCCCAACTTTCAAAAACTTGTAATATTTGTGCACCTGCAACAACTTGTTGAGCTAGAAATTCAACAGCAACGTCAGTGATTTTTTGTAATAATTTATGAGATAATTCTGGGTATAGGTTTAACCATTCTTTAGCATATCTAAATAAACGTGAACCACCACCTTCAGACATGTAGACTAATAAAGTCCATGGACCACCACAGAAACCAAATAAAGGAACCTCACCTTCTAATTTTTTTCTGGTTAAAGTTATAGCCTTAAAAGCCCAGTCTAATTCTTTTAGAACATCAACTTTGTAGTCCAATACTTTCTGAAGGTCTTCTGGTGTTCTTAGTGGTTCAGGGAAATGAGGACCTTTACCATCAATTAATTCAACTTTCATACCCATAGCTTGCGGAATAACCAAAATGTCACTAAAAATAATTGCGGCATCAATTAATCCTTTATAACGTCTGACTGGTTGAATTGTTATTTCAGCAGCAATTTCAGCATCACGACAGGTTTCAAAAAAATCACGACCGGCCTTGACTTCATGGTACTCAGGTAAATAACGACCAGCTTGACGCATAATCCAACATGGAGGACGTTCAACTACCTCTCCTCTAGCAGCTCTTAAAATTAAATCATTTTTCAAAGGAAGAAATTCTGAACGGTCAACAGATTGAGCACCAACCATCTTTTTTTTGTATCTCGATGAATATGGTTTTTTATGACTTGTAGCAAAACTGAAAGTATATTATTTAATAAAGTAAATTTAAACTCAAATTTGGAGAAATAATTGACTTTTTATATATCTTTCTTACAAACATTTCAATTGAAATTAATGTTTCTCATTTTCTTCGATAATGCATTGTCTGAAGATTACTTTGAATTTTTTCCTTAGTGAAATTTCATTCGGGAAGTAATACAATTTGTCGGCCTGGCTATTAAACGATTTTAAATGGTCATCGATTGAGCCTATCAGACCAAGCAAGTAAGCCACTTGATTGAAAGATATCTTACAGTTAGTTTAAATAGATCAAAAAGAGCTTATAAATGCATTATATGGAGCATTGAAATAAGCAAAACTTGGTGCTTAAGACTGTTTTATAATGAAGTATACATTTTGCCAACGAATTGAGATTAGTAATGGCATTAGTATTCTTATATGAGTTGCAGTTACATAACACAAAAGTCAAATTATGAAGTTTGATATATATTTCGATGATTTAACTAGTAATAGTATGTAGACTTGACAGTAAGAGACTTTAGGAAAGGTTTGTACCTGTTTATATGACCATTGGGAGAATGTCGTGTCATGTCTAAGTTTTGCATTAAATGAAGTTCTTTATATTAAAGCTTATTTTTTCTAATAGAGCATTGGTACATGTCAATCTGCTTATAGATAATTTTTATATTCATATGTATATAGCATTGGTGAGCAACAATAAATATAAAATCAAAAGAAGATATATTCAATTTTAATATTTATGAATAGTTTTGGAAAAGTGCTTTTTAGACACAAAACAATATAAGTTTTACAACGCTCTCGGGCGTCACTAAACAATAATAAAATATTTACTGACACTTTATGTAATTTCTTTATATTTATACTTAGGTAAAAGAATGATACCATTAGTATTGATTTGGATCTCCATTATTATTAATAATTAATGATAAAATGATATATAAATTTCTTCAGGAAAAAAGATTTTAAAAGACTTGCCAAAAAAAAACTAACTATCCAGCTATTAATTGCTCTATAATATTGTCTCAAAATGCAGACTAGCTCATCATTATTTGCTCCTAATAATAAGAACTTGTACGTTGATCATTGGATCGATGGCAGTTCAAATTTTCTTGGTGATAATATTATCAATAACAAAAAGCAGAATAGCTCATCAATTTTCTCTAACAACTTCGATCTTACAAGCAGACCTAATACTTCGAGATCATCATTTTCTACCAGTTTATTCATTTTGAAAGATAAAACAAATATATCAATAAATGGTTCTGACTATAGTTCTGTTAGAAGAAAGGTAAGAGATTCAGATCCAATTGAAAAAATTCAGAAACAATATGTAATTGAAACCACTCATGCGACAGAACCTGAACAAAGTATAATTAATTATAATAAGGATGAGAAACAACAGGTATTTTATGATTTAACTAAGTTGCATTTAAAATGTAAACATAGTATCATTGGATTAAGTTCAAATAATAATTTAACTTATGCTACTAATTGTAATTTGAATTCAGCCTCAAATTCAGCTACCAGGTCAAGCGATTTGAAAGCTATGGTATTTTTACCAAGATGTTTTCAACACCACCAAATGAAGAAGTGGATGAAGGAAAGGTATAGTGACCAAGGTTATATTTTAAAGAAAAACTATAAATGCCCTCCTTCTGCCTGTGATATTTATCCCCAACCTTCAAATGGTAATATCAATCAAAATAATTATAATTTATTGTCATACCGATATTTAAGGTATCATAGTGGTAATAATGATAGTAATAGGAAAGCCAAAGAATTATTATGCAGATTTTGTCATGGAACTAACTGGTTGTCTTGTGAATCCTATTTCAAACATCTCTTCTATGCTCATGGAATAATGTCAGAAGTAAATAGGAGCACATACGCTAACGAATATTCGAATATTATGTATATTGAACAAATTAGAACAAGTGAATATTTAACATGTTTTAAGCAAAACCTCAACTTGAAGGAGTTTTCCAGGAATGTTTTTTCTATTGTGGAGACAAAATTGGTTCCAGAACCATTAAAATTCTATTCTACCACTATTAATGGCGGCTTTAAGAGAATTCATGCACTCTGTCCTCATTGTTCCAATTGGATTAGGTTAGGTTGGTGTGAACATGATAAAATAATGAATGAAGAAGAGATTTATTTACAAAATGTTAATACTATTAGAAATCTAACAAACAGCTATTATGATATATTCAATGAAGGTTCAAATATGTCATATATACAAAATAGAGAAAGAAGTAAAATTGAAGGATTATATGAGAATTACTTCAGACATTACATTGAGTGCAACTATGGAAGATTTCAAAATAGATGTTTATATATTGATATTAAATTATCTTAGAATATGTAATTCAATCACTATATTTAAAACTTTACAGACTAAAAACTCCAAGAAACAAATTCATTTCATTTTTTAAATAAGAAACTTCAGAATTAAATAATTAGATGCAATTTTATTGAATTTTTTTTTATATAGATCTATCTATTCAATGTCATTAAACTAATAATGACTAGAAATATATAATGCTTATAGATATAATGAATTGGATTTTTAGTTGCTCTTTAAAATTGGAAATGTAACTTGGAAATTAAGCTATCAATAGATTCAAAATTTATTTCATTTTGGGCAAAAGACTGATGTCTTTCGGAATTGATGTGAATATCTAGACTTTCATATTTGACACGACAATTTTCACAATAGCCTGAACTTTTCATAATTGCTGGCACTTTGGTTCGCTGCTGTTGCTGCTGCTGCTGCTGCTGAGTTTTTGATGTTGGTATTTTTTTCAAAATTGCTTTGTCATCAATACCTGGGCTATTATCATTCGCCTCAATTAGTGCTTCCTTTGTGGAATCATTCTTGTTATTATATTTATTATTTGATTGCTGTTGTGAATTGATCTCATGATTATCTGATACTTTATTACTCAGAGTAGATGCAGTGTTTGTTTTTGAGTTAACTCCAAGTTTTCTATCAACGACAAGTCTGCTCAATGATTTTAAATTCTTGCTCATGACACTTGATTTTGTAGGTCCAAGTCCGTTACCAAACGAAGTTGCAACATCGTTTGACTGATGAACACCACTGGCTTTAATTTCTTGAGGAAATCTGTCAATCGCTTTAATATTGCAGAGGTCATTTGGAAATTCTTCGGTTTCTTGTCTGACTAATGAACCTAAAATTTTTTGACCATTAAGAGACAAATTACTTAGACTTTTCCTTGCAGGAATTTTTAAGGGTTCTCTCCAATTTGTGGCACTAGTGTCAGCTATTTGATTGCAAGTATCATTTTTATTGATTAGCAATTTGGAATCCTTAACTAAAACCTCATTCTCAATATTTCCGTCTGCTGTAATTTCCTTATTACCTTCAATTACAGATACATTATCCTTTTCAATTTTAGAAATACCTTCTTTTTCAGCGGAAGTGAGGGTTAAGTTCTTTGGATTATATTCTGATCCTTGATTATTACCTAATTTTGAATGAGAGATAATTAATAATTGTTGCCATTTATTGTAACATTTCTTTGAATCTAGGCAAATATGTGGAATGACAACGAATTGAGTCTTATCTGCATTGGGCTCAGCATGATATTGGTACAGTTGTCTCAATCTCAATGCATATGACTTGTTTGCTTTGTCACGGGTGTACCTTTTTACTACTCTTTTATATGACATCTCATCACAAGAACCATCTCCAATAAATGGGCACCTACCGAAAGTTCCAATTTTTAAAGTAGGATAGGGCACATTATTTGCATCTGTCAATTCTTGGGGTTTCCATTCTAATGTTAAGATAGGAGCCCATGTCTGCCATAAGTCGTACATGTACACATATGAATATTTGAAATAATGCACATCATCTCTTCTAGTTCTAGGATCTCTATCGGCAGGACCATATAACTTTTCATTTTGTAATAAATTGGATAAGGATGTTGTGGTATTTAGTGAATTATTTTTATTTTTATCAAGTTGGTCTAAATCAACATCTAAGTTCTTCAAAAATCTTGTTGATTTTTCGTAATTCCATACTTTCATATAATTTCTTTTAGCCCTTGATAGTACATCAGTTTCTGGTAATAGATGAATTTTGTCAATAGATCTTCTAGTAATCACAATTGTAACGCTTGTATCAAAAAATTGTGTAATCTGTGCTCCCAAATATGTGAAGCCTCCTTTTAGCAGATCTTTCTTTTTCTCTAATTTCAGTTTCATATATTTATTTATGTCAGAGTCATCAGTGGTGTCAAAATATATTTTAGATTCTCTGCGCATAATTTTTTTCCAGTTGTTTTGCCATTCCAATAACTCATTCAATGATACCTTTCCTTGTTTATTGTTATTATTATTATTATTGTTGTTACTGTTTTTAACATTAGTGTTACTATTAGATATTCCATTCTGATCATTAATCTTTCCTAATTTTGTGTGGGCGCTAGTATTTTGTACCACAGCCCCTTCAATCGACCTGTTTCTTTCAATTTTTGGTCTTTTCCTTATTCCAACATCTTCATCTATATTCAACTGCTCCAGTCTTTCCAAAGATCTCTTTTTAAGAACAGGTTTACCATCCAATACATTGGCGTTGTAATTAGCATTAGTCGAATTTTTTAAAGTATGTAGAGTTGTATTCACATTGGAGTTTGCATTTGCATCTGTTGCTTTCAACGGAGATCGATTAATCAATTTCCCTGGAGATATCATGCTTAACTTTTATTTCACTTTAATCAATAAATCAAACAAAAATTAGAATCAAAATAAGAGTGTTCGCTCTCAGATCTACAGTTAGTTTTTAATTAGTCTAATTAGTTTTGTAAATCTCAATTATAATCAAACAACAAACTAACCAACAGTATATATATCTAAGCACTTTATATGAGTAATATGGTCAGTTGAAGTACTATCTAAACTTACTGGTCTCTCTTCATTTGTGTAATAAATATTTTAAAAGAATCTATAATATCTTTTTTATACCTATTTATTATATTATTTTTTTCGTGTTACTGTTAATGGTGTTTTACCGCAGTGTGAGGGTAAAATATTCTCACTACTTTAAGGTTTCAATCAAGATGAGATGAGATGTATGGTCAATGACTAGTAACCAACTTGAAGTACTACAGCAGAACTATCAATTAAACTAAATAGTTGAGTAATGAACCATATAAATAGAATCCATGTTTCGATACATATCAAATGAATATATTAATTGGTATTTTTTGGTTATATATCAATGCAATTATTTTCATTCTAGTTTGTAATTATACAAAGATTGGAATGACAGTAGTGAATATTTCATTTTCTTAACCAATAAACCATATGGGTAATCCCTGCTTGTAATAAACAATAATAAGATATTGCTTTTTGGAAGCTGTGCTATACAAGCACGCAATTCTTCTAGTTCATATATATAGATTCTTGTATTCAAAGTTTCATTATTATTTTCAGTTGCATTATTAGTGGGTTTCTGTTTCAACAATTCTATTGGTATATCATAATTGTAACAGCTTTTTGTGGTTTGTTCACTTGGTGATTTCTCATCATCCGACCATTTATCTTTAATTAGCAACCCCATGACTTTTAAATTATTGACAGAATGAACATCCAAATAATTGGCACCATGATCCATATCGTCAGACATAGCAAAAGAGAGTATAGAACCCGTTACGCTGGATAATAGTGCCGAGGATTGTAATTTATTTGACTCGAATGAGAGCGAAGGGATTTTAATAGGTTCCAGAGTGGAATTTAATATATCTTTAATATTTTCTGAATCTAACATCATCTTAAACTAAATATTCTTCAAAATTCTTAAATGATCTTTATTTCTAATATTTTAATCAATAGGATAACTCAATTTCATTATTAATGAACTATTTAACTAGGTTTTTTATAGGTACTTTCATTCAAATTTCAGTTTTGCTAGTTAAAAAATATTGAAAAATAGTGCAATTAGGATACACACGTAATAAGGCAAAAACCAAAGTCGCAAGTAAGTTTAATATTAATGTTAATATTAATATTATTTTTATGTTTGTTTTATTTAATAATTATAAGGATTAAATACATATATAATAGTAAAATATGTAACACTTAGTTGAGTTAGAGTTGTATATATAGTTGATAGTGAAAAAATAAATCAAATTTTTGTTTTAAGTATATGAGAATAATGATAGCATATTTTGGTGCCATTTGAATAAAATCTTTTGCTTTTTCTAATTTCAAATATTCTATTGATAATTTGTATTCTGTTTAAACAATGTTATTTCCTTGAATAACTTTTTGTTCTTCATCCAAATCGGTGTCAGTTTTTTTTGGTTGTTTTCTATCCATGACGCTATCATTGTCTATACTATCATCTTCATCATCATTATCATTATAATATTCGATATCTTCATCTTCATCATCTTCGAAATTACCTTTGTAATTATATATGTCAGCATTTTCTTTACCATAAATCAAGGCTTCTTGGTTTAACTTTTCTTTCTCATTGGTGTTATAGATTGAGTCATCTCCATCATCTCCATAAATATCGTCATCTCCACCGTAATTATTTTCTACGTCCATGTCATCTACATCATCATCTAAATCACTATCATACCAAAAATTATCTGCTAAACTATTTGTATTTGTTGCAACATTAGTGGGTGAAGAATTAGATTTTGAATAATTGATGCTGTTGATGCTATTACTTATGCTGTTGTTGTTGACGCCAATGTTGGACGTGCTATGATTATTATGTTGATTACCGTTGATGTTTTCACTATTTGAACCATTTGATGTGTTTATGCTATCATGACTTGAATTATTATTTTGATTTCTGTCATTATTGAAAGAATGAGTCGATGTACTAGAAGAGATGTTATTATTATTAGTATTATTACTACTATTATTGTTGTTGGCGTTGGCGCTATTGGAGTCATTGGACTGCTTCTTGGATTGATTATCAATGGAAATATAAGCCGAATCACCACTAACAGGCATAACGAACCCCTTTGGTATATCTTGTTTCGATCTCTCTACCTCCATCTTAATCCTTTGTTTATACTGTTCCGGATTCTTTCTATAATCAACAGCAGCATCAACGTTTGCAGGAGAAGAAATATTAGGATCTTCCAACAACGAAACTATCGAAATCAAAACACTTTCAACAGTCTGCACAGGTGACCAAGTCTCCGCATCCGGCTCATCTGTCATCGGATCACCAGACTGATGTAAAATGGAAATACACAATCTACCGTCTCTGTAAACATTTGGATGATAAATAGCAGGAGTAAACCTGAACTGCGGAGGAGAAAACGGGAAATCATCAGGAAACCTCATCTGAGCCTTGAAATAACCACCATGGTAAATAGAATCATCATTCAAAACCATCACTCCAATATTCCAAACAAAAATATTAGAATCATCCTCCAAATGAATATGAAACGAAGGTATCGATTTTTTAGGATCTGTCAACTCTCTATATTGTCGTAACAACAAACTAGCAGCTGTACTCTTACGGTTACTCATTTTTAATCTCACTAAACCTAAACTATCGAACTTTTTGACTTTTTTGTCTAATCTTATCCTATCCTATCTTATCCTATCCTCTCCCAGACACTACTAATACTCAAGATATACACTTATATATACAACTATAAACAAAACTAGCAACTATAAATAATTACAAATCAAATTTTAAATCCACTCACTCATCATACTAACCACAACCATTACCATTGCCATCTACCACCACTAACACTAGTCTCTTGTTCATGAACAGTAGCTAAAGTAAAAAATATTGTCTTAGTGGCTCTAAATTTTCTCTTGATTTCTTTCTTTTCTCCCACCAAACACAAAAATTACTAATAGTGAATATTATATTGGTTTCATTCATAGTGTGTCGAGATCACGTTACACTATTAACAGCGATTGAAAAGTTTGAGTTAATTTTGCAACAGTGAAAACTGTGCGGGTAATTTGGGTTGATAGCGTGGGATCAGGTCATAAATCATGGATCATGGTTAATGGGCATTGAGCTGTATGTGAATTGTGGATTGGTTATTGTGTTGGTGTGTTGGTGGACGACGTATGTTCCTGGTTTCAGAAGCCGCTCAGGTGATTTATTATTGTGGAATGGTTTAGGCATTCTATGTATTTTAATATTTTGTTGTGCGATGTCGATTTCCTATTTGGGAATTTTTCAGTCTGTTCAGCGATCTGATTTTTTATGGGTTTGCTGTTTTCGGTAAGTGGCGTTTCCGTTTTGGGATCTGGGATTGAGATGGTAGGGTCTTTTCTTTTTTCAAGATTTTTCCTATTTGGGAACAGTGAGCTCAGCAGTTCTCGAATAATATATGGTAGAGGTTGCTTCCAATGGCTGGTTTCTTCAATGTGTGTGTGGCCATTGAGGACGTTGTTGATTGCGGGATGGCAAGGTTCTGGAAACCTGGAAACTTGGAAAATTTTTGTATATAAGCTAGTCGATTTCTTCATTCTCAATTGAGTTCCCATTCTTCGTTTTCGTAAATTCTACTCTTTATTTTAGTTTTTGAGAATACAACAACAATAACAATAATAATAAATTCCAAGTCTATTATAATAAACAATGAAATTTCTAAACGGTTTATTAACTACTGCTGCTCTTTCGTCGGTTGCTCTAGCTGCTACTGGTTCTTCTTCCATCCCATCTTCATGTTCTATCTCTTCTTCAAGAGCCACTGCCACTGCGCAAACTGATTTGGACCAGTTCTCCGGTTGTGAAACTATCAAAGGTGACTTAACCATTACTGGTGGTTTAGGTAACGCTGCCCTTGCCAATGTCAAGAAAATTGATGGTTCTTTGAAAATTTTCAATGCTACCAACTTATATTCCTTTGCTGCTGACTCTTTACAAGAAGTTACTGGTGATTTAGTTATGCAACAATTGACTATTTTATATTCTGCTTCTTTTGGTTCCCTTTCTACTGTCGATTCCATCCAATTGATCACTTTACCAGCCATTCAAACTTTCACTTCAACTTTACAAAGTGCTAACGACATTATCATCTCCGATACTACTTTAGAATCCATCGAAGGTTTCTCAAACTTACAAACTGTCAGTACTTTCAACATTAACAACAACAGATATTTAACTGAAATCGATTCCTCTTTGAAAAACATTACTACTTCTTTGATTTTGTCATCAAACGGTAGAGAAACTGAAGCTTCCTTCGATTCATTAATCTGGGCTAACAATATTACAATCTCTGATATCACTTCTTTATCCTTAAAATCTTTGAACAAGGTTAACGCTTCTTTCTCCGTTTTGAACAACACTATCGATTCCTTAGATTTATCTAAGTTAACTACCGTCGGTGGTTCTCTATCCATTGAAGATAACGAAGATCTAGATTCTGTTAACTGTTTGAACTTAACTTCCGTCGGTGGTGCTTTAGTCGTTGCTAATAACACTGATCTAGCTAAGGTTAACGGTTTTGCAAACGTTTCTACCATCGGTGGTGCTTTAGAAGTTATTGGTGCTTTCAACATTTTAGATTTAACTTCTCTAAAATCAGTTAAGGGTGGTGCCCAAATTAAAACTACTGCCTCCAACTATACCTGTGATTCTGTTGACAAATTACACTCTAATGGTGTTATCCAAGGCGACTCTTATACATGTTCTGTTCCAATTGTTTCCTCCTCTTCTTCTTTCTCTTCCTCTTCCTCTTCTTCCAAGTCATCCTCTCACTCTTCCAAACAATCCACCACTATGTCCACTTCAGTTACTTCAGGTTCTTCTTCCTCTAAGACCTCTAAGTCTCATGGTGCTGCTGTTGGTTCTTTTGAAAATGCTTCCTTCATGAGAATTTTCACATCTATTGCCGCTGTCATCTTATCTTTAGTTTAATCTACATTAAGCTAACTGGCATAAAGCTAATAAAATAGACATTACACTCCCTTGCATAAAGAATTAATAAATATATTTGTAAAATAGTTGACTTTTTATATAAATACTTTAACTAATTGAAAAAATACGAATCTGCATTCATAGTTAATAATACCATTACTTTTTCTTCTTCTTGTATTATATAAATAACCAGAACATTTTCTCTAATAATTTACATTGATTTAATTTAATCGTTAAAGTAAACTAAAGTGCTTTTTTATTGTTATACAGAATAATTGAAATGTGGGTACATAACTACTAATCATGAAAATTCGATATCTATTTACCAGCAGCTTCTCTCTTTAATCTCATCTTTTCTTTGAAAGTTAATGGTTTACCAGTTTCACCAGAAGGAGTTGCAGTACTAGAAGCACCAGTACCCTTGGCCTTTCTTTCGGCAGCTTCTTCCATTTCTCTTTGTCTTTGAGCGATAGCATCTAATTTAGTTTGACGTTCATCAGCAGCACCTCTACCAAATAGATTCTTAGCGGCTTGAGAAGAAACAGCTCTAGTTTTCTTTTCAGCAGCTTCTTCCATAGCTCTTTGCTTACTGGCAATTTCATCTTGCTTTGCCATTTGTTCTTGTCTCTTGACAGCATCAATTTTAGCTTGACGTTCAGCAACTAATTCATTATAACGTTGTTGACGAACTTCTTCAATTCTGGCTTTCTTAGCAGCTTCTAGTTTAGCAATCTTTTCAGAATGTGCTTTACCATGTTCAGTTTCATATGCAGTGTATAAACGGTCTCTTAATTGTTTAAAGTCACCGTATACACCAACTAAACGTTCGTGGTCCACTAACTTATTGGCATGCTCAGCTTTAACGGCTTCAAGAATCTTGGCTTTAATTTCTTCGAACTTGATAGCGTCGGTTGCTTTCAAAGCATCAGATTCCTTAACTAATAGAGGTAATTCAGATTTTCTGTAGGCTCTTTCAGTGTGATCTAATTTTTGTAGAGCAGATTCAATACGTTGTTCTAAATCAATTTTATCCTTAGAAACTTTGTTGAATACTAATTTCTTAATAGCAGCCATATCTAAACCTTCAGTTTCTTCTTCAGTAATCTCAACTTGGCCCTTTTCATTAATGGTATCAATGAAATTTTTAATTTGAACCTTTTGTAATTCTTCTAATTCACGCCTTTTCTTTTCAATGGCACGACGCTGGTTTTCTTCTTCTAATTTAGATTCTAAAGCAGCTCTTTCTTCCAACATACGTTTTTGTCTTAATTCAGCATCTTCTTCAGCTCTTTCAGCAGCAGAAGCTAAGTATTTTTGCTTTTGTTCTTGAGCTCTCTTGATACGTTCTTCGTTAGCAGTCTTAATGTTTTCAATAGTGGTCTTAGTCTCATTGATTAAGTTTTCACGAGCAATCTTAACCTTTTGAATATAGGAAGCGTTCTTGAAATTGTCTAATTCTTCCAAAACAACAGATAATTCAGACAACTTCTTACGGATGTAAGAGGTACGAGTTAAGACTGGTTCAGGTTCTTTAGCTTCTTCTTCACCTTCTTGATCTTCAACTAGTTCACTGTCAACTTCTTGGATTTCTTCTTCTTCACCTTCTGGAATATCTTCTTCACCGTCTTCTTCTTCTTCCTCTTCTTCTTCTTCTTCAACAGCTGGTGCAGCCTTGGAGATAATGTCAAATGGATCCGTAGCAAAGGTGACAATGTTAGTGTTATGGTCAATAGAAATGGAAACGTAATCTTCAACAGCAGCTTGTAACAATGCCTTTTCAATACCCCAATAATCAGCAGTTAATGGAGCTGGTAAAGTAGCTTCTTCGTATAATTTATCGGTGCTAATAGAAGTTTCTCTCTCAGAGATACTGACGAAAATCTTTCTGGTAATAACATTCTTTAATGGAGTGATATATTGTTTGAAGTAAGGTTTAGCTTCTAGTTTAGGTAATAATTCAGCTAATTCCTTCTTGATAGTATCTACGTTGTAGTTTTCTTCTAAGAGTTCGTATAATTTCTTAACATCTTCATCAACATATTTGAAAATATTCTCTTGTTTAGCTAAATCAATGATTTGTTGTCTTGATGGCTTAGTTTCTAAACCAACTAAACGGTATAAACGTAATTGAGGATCATAACCAATAGTTGGTAAAGCATCCAATGAAGTGGAGACAGCAGATAATAAAATGATGGAAGAGTATTTTTTAAAGTCTTCTTCGGTGGCATTTGGATTCTTATAGTATAAAGAATAAAATTTTTCCCAGGCAACAGTATGTAAGTTTTGGGATCCAGACATTAGGAACACAATGGCCATGTTTTCATAATAGTTAGCTAAAGTGGAAGCTTTTGGAGTTTTCTTGGAGACCTTCATCAAATGGAAAACATCTTCAATAGATCTGAAAGCTTCATGCCATAATTCTAACTTAACAGAGTAATTGACTTGTTGGAAACGTTGATCTAAATAACGTTGTAAAGTTTCTTTATCAGATAAATCGACAAAGTTAGTACCATTTTTGTTTTGTTGGTAGTTAGCAGTATCCAAATGTTGACGTAACATTTCTGCTAATCTCTTAAACTCATTCTTTCTGTTATATTTCAAGCAAAATTGCATAGTTCTGTTAACTACACCAGAGTAAGTAATTTCTAATTGAGAGTTATTTCTGACTAAATCTAAAATGGCTCTGTAAGATTCCCAAGTAAATCTTAACCAAGTAGAAATTTCTTCATCATTGAAACCAGCAACATTGTTTGAATCTTTCAAGTAAACACTTCTCAATAAATTTTCTGGAGTAACACCAACATCCAAATCATCGTCATTAGCACTGGTAGAAGCAGCATTGGCAATGTTTTTTTCATGTTCAGCAGCCATCTTAGCTTCAATCATAGTAATGAATTTTCTGGAAATAGAACCAATGGAAATTAAACCATCATTGTTACCTTGAATCAATTTTTTGTATTGATGTAAAGCATCTTTAATCATCTTACCTTTTTTCAATTCGATACCTAATTCCAAAAACTTGACAACTATTGGTTCGACATTAGCAGGATCAGCAAATCTAATCCTTCTAGCTGTAATAAAATCAAATAAAGATTGTAAAGCTGCTTGGCTTTCACCAACAGAGATTAACTCATCAGCTCTCTTGATGGCATTCTCTGGACGTAAAACTGGAGGAGCCATGGTTTTGACAGTAATTTTGATTGCTTATTTTAGGTTGAAATATATATTAAGACCACAACTAAAATATCAAGAATAATGTATCAAATATAAATATCAAGTATATTCATATCTACTAAAACTTAAATATTAACTGGTAGTTTACAATAGTTAACAATTGTTAACAGTTTACTGAGTAGAATAATTTTTCATCACTAGTTCATACTGAGCGTTTGTTTTTTTCAACCATAGTATAAAAAATCGATGGCATTGAAAAAAAATTGAAAAAAAATTTTCTAATTTTCCATTACCCGCTATATACGTACAAAGCGACACAATATAAACATCACGTGACATACTAGGGCTTAAACCCTAATTATTGTACACTTCACACTTCTTTTAATCCGTACTCGGACAATTGAATTTTCTGGCTCATAAAATACACGAATGTTACATCTTCGGCTCATGCAACCTCCCCACCCCCTAAAATTAACCATGTTATTTAGGGGTCAAAAAAGATGGTGTCGCAGTATTTACTACAGAAGATCGGTAAGGATAGTACCATCTTTCTCTCTCTCTCTATACATATAGATGTAAATACATACATGACCTATTTTACAGTGTATCGGATATAAGAGTCGTCTTTACAATGATATCTGACCATAATGAACGGTAATTTCATCATGTATTTCTAATTAGTCAATTTAGCTCATTTTTTGACACCATTTGTTCAATAGTTGGTGGTTTCAGTTTTCGAACTTTAAGTACTAGTATTGTCCAATCAGAGGTACAAATAGCACTATTTACGCGGTTCACATGTAAAATATTTCTATGTATTTCTATATTTATATATATTTAGAGACGTTTCTATTTATTTTGTGGGCGATCCGTCGTCCATGATTCTTGATCCCTCATAAGGACAAAGATTGCTTAAGGGATTAGTACTCTCTTTAAAGGTATTTAATTTAATTTAAGAATTGTCGAAGGAAAAACGTATTCATTCCTTTGTGAAAAGAGGAGTTGTTGTTTGACACATTTCTGTTGACACATTTATTGATACGGTTATCTCTTGTAGTATTTTCTTAATTGATGTTGATGATGATAATGAAGAAGAAGAAAATGTTAGTCCTATCTTATATATATATATAAAGGTTTCAACTGTATGGGGCTATTATTATTATTATTATTTATTAAATGTAGTTTTGAATAGAACAACCGAAAGTAAGTGATAATCACATATAGATTTATATAAAAAAAACATATCGAATGATATATATAATATTCGCCTTATTTCTAAGTAATATCATTGCTGCAGTGAATATTAGGGATGATCAAAAAATTGCATTGAAAGTTTTACCTTCTGAGTTATTGGATGATACATTGATTAGAGTTAGCAGTGAGAAGAAAGATTTGGTTAAAATTAATTCCAATTTGGTTTGCTATGTACCGAAAACCAATCCTATCAGTAGTAGCCGTAGTTTGAAAAACACTAGTAGGCTTAATTTTGATAATTATTTGAAAGATAGTTTACGTGAAAGTGTGAGTATAATAAAGAAATACACTGAGCCTAGGTTAATGGACAGTAGTTGCTTGAAGTACGATAGTGGGTTTTGGTCTTACGAGTACTGTAATGGTAAAGGAATTAATCAGGTACACAGAAGTATTGATGAGAATAGGGATCATGGTATGCGCTACAAGTTAGGGGAGTTTGAGGATATGGATGAACAACCAAATGAAAGAAACTTTAAATTATTGTATAATTATGGTTCCAAGAAGAGTGGTTATTATGTGACGGAGTTTTTAACGAATGGAGATGTATGTGACTTGAATGGTCTTCCAAGAACTATTGAAGTACGTTATTCGTGTGACTTTCTACACTCACAAAATAGTGATATTCCAAACATTCAATTCTTTAATGAACCAAAAAAATGCTCATACCAAATTGGAGTTGCAATTCCAGAACTATGTAAGTTAGATTTATTTAAACCAAACAATATTGATCTGTTCGAATTCGAGAGATATAACCCAGGTTTAGAAGAGAATAATAAGATATTAAATCCTAGTATATTGAAAGATTCAATGGTTTGCTTTCAAAATAAAGAAGAAAATTATTGTGAGAGTAAGAAAACAGAAAAACAAAATTCCGAGTTATCAAAGGATAATAGTAAACCATCAACCAGTGTAGTACAACTACTGAATTCCTTCAAGCCAACTTTCATTGGCTCAGGAATGTATTTTTTAAAGTATCAACCAATTGGTATTCCAGATGAAAAGATGGAACTGGATAAATTAATGTATACCGGTGATTTAGAAAAGTTAGATGCCAACTTAAATTCAATGCTCGATTCATTGATAAAATTAGACAATTTCATAGATTCAGAATTATATGACCATAGAAGTTCATTTAAATGGTTCGGAGACATAGTGAATTTGAGAGATGAAGTTGTTGATACCATACTAATTTCATTTTTATATAACGCTGAGGATGATAAATTAATCACAAATATTGATCGCAAATACGATATCGATAGTTTAAATTACACATCAAACTTATTGGAATTAGACGAATTCATGAAAAATTCAACGACACACAGAAATGATGACAATTTAACTGAATCAGAAGATAAAAACACCCAGAACATTGAGGTTCTGGAAATGATTAATCATAACGCTCTAGTCATCAATAAATTACAAAATCTATTATCAAAATCAAAGGATGAATTTTCAACCAAGTTTGAGAGAGATGACGTGAATGGGAACAAGAACAATATTTTAATACAGAATTTGGAGGAGTCACTAATAAATCAATTCCAATTTTTTAATATTGATGAATTTGAAAATCTTCTCCACGAACTTTACTGGAGTAGAACTCAAAAGAAAGCCAATGACAACTCAAATGAAGAAGAAGAAGAATAAACAAAAATCACATTACAATTGTAAGTAAATTTTTATTTAAAAAATCTTTAACAGCATTATTTTTACGGACACCGCATACTTTCATTTATACACGTGAGATGCTATTTCAATAATAGCTTATTTTAATATTAATACTACAAATGATCTTTCACTTTTACTAAATAGTTTTTAAACTTAGAAACATTTAACACAGTATCTCTCCTAACAATATAGCAGAGTTTCCTTAATGACACATGACATGTAGTTATACCTCTATAGTTTACAATTGATTTTAAAGAGGAGAGACTAACATACTGTATCAATTGGCACTCATACAAGAAAACCCAGATCGGCACTTTATAGGACCTAACGAATAACTAGTTTCGAAAGAATACAACTAAGACAATACTATGATGATGATCGCGATGATGTCATGGTATCTTCAATTAATTGGTTCATTTTTTCCTATACTACAATCATTAAGTAAAACAATTAGATTGGGCACTCTTATGGATTTATAAAACTATTTTGGTGTAGTTCACATATTGCAAGGAGAAAAATTATCAAGCGGTCGTTAATTATTTTAACGACCACAGCCTTCTACCATACTCTCTCTATTGGAGCAATCAATAATCTGTGGTCAGCTTAATCCAGTCTCTGTATGAAATGATTGTAGAATAGGACAGGGATTTCAAAGACTACCGAGTACAGAAAGCTTTAATATTGAATAAATGTAAGAGATCTCCGCACAACGAAACTAATACCTCGTCATAACTCTTACGCATCGCTTCCCTATCTTAGAGTTACACTGTTTAAGCGGACAAGTCTTAGTGGAAATATATATTTTCGAAACGCTAAAAGGTTATTTACTACTGAGCAGCTTCCAATTACTCGAAGAATAGATTTCGCTAGTAATTCCCAATCCAAAACTGAAGTTAAACCTATCCGGCTATAATGTTTTTTCGTTCTACACGCATCGATAATGGACCGAACAGTAATGATCACTAACAGAGTTATAGGTGCGTTATGGTTTTTGCTAATAATTTCTACTTCTTTTATCATGACGAAGAATTTCCCTTTTAATCGAATATTTTAGTTCGCAAATGCTCAAATTATGTATGCCTACATCAATTCCATGCCAAGATTTCAATCAAACAATAATTAAGTTCAAGAAAACTAAAATTTCAGGTGAAATACATACAAGTTATTTACCTTAAATTTTCAATAAATTAATGTCTCATCCATCGTACCATCAAACAAGCAAGACAAAGAAAGAGGGGAAAGGAGCGTTATACCAGCCCATCGAAGAATTAACAACATGATATTCTTAACTAGATAGGTAATAAAAGTACACATCGTCCGTTATATTCTTAGGTGATGATTGATTGATTGATTTTTACATTAGAAAAGAAAATATGATATGTTCATTTTTACAACTATGTGACCATACTTTCTCCTCGTGGGCTCAGGCAATAATTTTCAAATGAGCGAGTATTCACACTAAAATTCTTGCTTGATTATACAATTCTAAACCAAGAGGTAATATAGCAATAAGTAATATAACAATAAGTAATAAGTAATAAGTAACTGTGTAACATACTCTTTAATGGGCAATCTTATGTGTGTCATTTATTTTATTTTATTTTTTGCAACACACTACAAACACAATTAAATGACCTATTCCTGATAATAAACTGTGCATGTGTTCGACTCAAAACCCAAACCTATCAAAGTAATCACGCCCTCACCAAACACCTACACCATCCATACCTATCTACATACACTACCATATATATCGCTTCCTTTAATGATTGGCTTGAATTTTTGCAGCTTATCTAACCCAAAATACCTGTCCTAAAGAGAAACATTTAAAGCTTATGACAATATGAATATGTTAAAAGAATTTAAAACCGCCAAGAAGCCTTCTGAGAGTTATTCCCTCTCTCACAAAATACAGTCTCAACATACGCAATAAATTTCAAATAATTGCCAATTTATTTAGACAACAATCTACCTATATCATTAACTAAACCTTGTAGAACAATTTAAATTCTAGTACTCTAATATATTTTATTATTAATTTCTTAATCAGCTCAGCTGTGTTTCTTCCAACTGAAAATTTTCAAATACCAACATTTCCTCGAGTGAAATTAAGAGCTATGATAAAATTATTTCTAGTTCTTCTGAGTAAATTTTTAGTAAAATGGTTTATACAATATCAATAGCAAACTGGGCAAAACCGATTTCGTAAGTGTAGCACACCTCATTAGTATAATAAACCTGAAGAAATATCATTCACCGCCAGAAATCGGTTGAATATAAATAATTACTCTCAGAGGTTTTAATGTAATCTTTGTAAAGTATCCCGCTAGAATTAAAATCAGTAAACTACTAACTTGAATTATACTATGTGTGGGACACCGTGATCAATGAATAGAAAATGGTGTATTGCTTGTTGTATCTTGTAGCGATTTGATGATGATTGCATCTGCCAATATTTGTCAGGAATTAGATGTAAAACAGTCGCGAGGGAGAACTAAAAACATTTTTTTAGTTCACTAGGTTATTATAGCATGGATTAAAACGTTTTTAGTACATTTTGATAAAATGTTTAAAGTTCAAGTTCCAATGTTAGTTGATGTCTCGATTTATTTTAGGATTATAAAGAAATTGACAATGTTAATTACGAATTTGGCTATTTCAGTAGCTATCGTCAATGATTCAATCCAAAAGAAATGTGATTAATCTATACCCAGTTTTCTTGCTATGACTTGTATTCATTGACTTTAAAATGCTGCATAACCTGGCAAAAAATACAAATTCAGATAGGACGATGTAACTAAAAATTCTTTGTGATCAATTTTTTGTTGTTTTATACTAAGAAAAGTTGGAGGAGAACGCCAGTCTACTTCACCAACCTTTGTAAGACTGGTACTATTGTATAATGACTGACTAAAATGCACTAATCACACAGAATTGATAATAGTAAAATTTGAAATTAAATAATCGGCGATTGGCAGCAGTTTTCAAAATAATATTAATTATGGAAGATTATACACATATGTCGAAATTAACGTAAATTGCATATTAGCTCTTTCTGCTCTTTAGTTGTTATTCTCCTTTTTAGTTTAAAATTATGATCTGGATTTACTAAAGTTACATCTCAAAAATTCTCATATATATAAGATATCAAGAAATGTGTATATTTTCTTTTAAATTTCGGTTTAGTCTGTAGTAAAAATTTTACTACTTTGTGTTTAGGTTTTTGTTTTAGATTACAGATGTGTTGTTATAGATCGTTTTCTGCTTGTTTCATTCTTATATTGTAACATTTCATTTCTTATTTTGTCAAATTCCTGATAACCTTTATTCCTGAATTTCCAGTATATTGTGACATTTTCCGTTAATATTTTCAATTTTCAACTAATACTTTTTCAGATAGAGTAAAATTGTGCTGAAAAATTAAAAAAAAAAAAATACCAAAAATAAACGGTGGCAGATATAAAAACTAAGTAATAAAAAACGTTATAATTCATTATTTTTATTACTCTTTTTTTAGATAATCCAGTTAAATTAAACATATAATGAGTTCTGTTGTTGAGATTAGCAAGAACATGACAGATGAATCTCCTTTAACCACTTTGAAAAAACGTAAAGATAGTGATGCTATTCAGAGTCCCGAGAGTGACGAGCCTAGAGATTTGAAGAAATTGAAAGTAGATGCTGTTTCTTCAGTTGCCATCAAAAATAAAGAAAGTGGTTTTGAAGAGCAAGATTCGGCGTCAGTTAATGGTGAAGCGAACCCAGCTGAGATGTTAATTAGAAATACTTCAACTTTTAGGGAAGTTTGTGATAAATGGTCACATGAAGTTGAATCAGCTTTTATTAGTGCTTTAAGATTGATACTCAAAAATGGTACGTATAAAATTAAATTATTAGATAAAAATTATGGTAGAAATGAATTAATTTCTATTTATATCCAATATAAAACTACTGAAGTTAGAACTAAAAAACAAATTTCCTCTCATATTCAGGTCTGGAAAAAAGCTATTTTAAATAAAATGGCAAATGGAGTTCCTTTAAGTGAATTAGAGAAAGAGGTCTTAAGATTAATAGAACATGGGGTTCAACAGAATGGTCATACCGTTAAGCTTTTTTATTCGGTATTTGAAGAAATCATTGATCCAATGTCCTGTAAAAGTGATAATATTAAAGTAAGTAGAGGTCATTCCAATCTCCTTGTTGCTAATAATAATCAAATTCATCAAACTGCTCAAGGTCAAGCGCCAATGGTAGACGTACAGCAGGTATTATTGCAACATCAATACAGTTCTCTTCCTCAACAAAATCAACCTTATGCATACCCTAGAGCAAATTCAATTCCCCTTATTACAGATTCTAATCAAATGCGCCCATTACAACCTTCTCGGATGCATGCTAATATTAATATTCCAATCACATCACAATCAAACTCAAGTTATCCACAACTTAATAGATTACGTGTTCTATCAGAATCAAACATTTACACATCCAATTCTATGCACGACAATAATCTAAACAAAAATAGCATTAGTTACAATTCTCATATTCATCAGCCAAATGTTCAAAATGAGTATTCCAATTCTTATACTACAACGAGTTCAGTCTTAACTAACATGAATAGAAATAACTCAATTGTTTCTCAATTAGATGATCCTCATAGTACGGATAAGAACAGGCTACAATCATCTTTAAACCCATCTAATAACGTTTATGGTACTATAACCCCAACAAATCCAAACAATTATTCAAGTCAATATTCTTCCTTAAAACTTCCTCCAGTTTCTACGATCCCTACTTATGGGGTTAATACTTATAAAAAGTATACACAAACTCCTGGAGATACTTCTCAAAGGCTAAGCATTGGAAATATACATTCTACAACTACTAGTAGAACACCAACTTCAATTCAATCGTCGGAAGCACGGCCTAGTTCCACTGAGAGGACCTCACCAAACCAACAACTATCGTTTAGTTCACCTCATTTAATAGCATACCATCAGACTAATAAAAATCTAGATAAATCAGTGATTCCAATGTATTCTTCCCAATCTCGCTATCCGCACCATGGTAGTTCGCAGGGTCCATTGTCTCAATCTATATCCGAACATCCAGTTCCTGGGTTATCTAATGCAAGTACAGTTGACAGTACTCCATCATCTATGATAATTCCTCCCCAACAGCAGTTACATTATCAACAAAGGTCAGGACTTGGTTTGCCAACTTCAAGTCAGTCTATGTACCCCCAATTGCAAAAGTTACAACATGTAGTTAACCAACAAGTCCAAGATGATTCTAAACCTTCCCATGAGTATCTTCATTATAAGTAGCTACAAGGGAATCTGCATTCATATTTGTAGTGAATTAACTATTTTAAAATATTTGGTAAGTACCTACAGGTTAGAGAATGTCTTTATTGGGATGAAACATATTATTCCTTAGCTTAGTGCATCCATATATTATCAGATAATAATATACCACAAACTGGAGGCTGAGTTTTAATGCTTTTAAAAGACACGTTATTAGTTAAATTATTTTCACAGAGTTTATAATCTGAATCTTATGCTGCATCATTGTTTCTTCGTCTTCTTACTTAATTTCAACATATAAATAGATTTCAATTCTAACATTACTTAACAGATTTGAGTATTTATTTATATTAGACGTATATTCGAAGTTTAAACAATAAATCTTAACTTTATTCAAGCTATAGTTGAAGATCAATTTTCGTTTAGCATACATGACAACTAACCAGAAGTGCAGACATAAAACCAGGCCCCTACACATACATGTATAAGTCTTTTATAAGAAACAATTGATATTAGTTTATATGTTGAAAGCGTTTTAATTTAAAAGTAAATTATGTAGATGAAAAATGAAAGTTAACTAAAGTATAACTATAAAGTATTATTATAACCAGATATTAAATTAGGTAAATTTAAGCGTCTTCCTTTAATAAAGCTTCTCTCTTTTCAGCAACTCTTTGAGCTCTTCTTTCACGAGCAGCTCTGTTCTTCATTCTTCTAGCATCAGCTTCTTGTTTCAAAGCAGTTTCACGTTGAGCATCAGCCTTGGCTTGGATGATGTGTTCAACTAAAGCTCTCTTGTGCTTGAAAGTGTTACCCTTAGCTTCCTTGTATAAAACGTGGTATAAGTGCTTGTCAATCTTACCAGCATCTCTGTACTTAGCCAATAATCTTCTTAAGACACGTAATCTTCTGATCCAGACGACTTGAGATGGTAAACGGGCTTCCTTGGTACCCTTTCTCTTACCGTAACCAGTGTGACGACCGTTTCTCTTGGATTCGGCGTAAGCTCTGGCTCTAGATCTAGAGTGAACAGTAACGGCCTTCTTAACGATGGTACCGTTCTTAACTAATCTTCTAATAGCATCTCTGGAGTTGGCTTGAGCAATTTCAGAGGTTTCGTTTGGGTCTAACCAAACCTTTCTCTTACCAACACCGATGACAGAAGCAGCAAGTCTCTTTTGAGTACGTAAGTTAGCCCTGTAAAAAAAATAGATATCCATTTGTAATAAAACAAATTAGTAAAGTAATTGTTAGTAAAAAATATTCATTAAATTCATTGTGTGAGAGAGGGAATTGCAAAATAATATATTTGGAACAAATAAAATGCTAATACTGGCAATATGGAATGGAAAACTGTCTTTATTCCATATACATATTGGGTTCTCGAATGAGACACAAATTAATCCGCCAGATGTTTGAACTAATACATAAGGATTCTAATATGGAATATATCCTGGTCAAATCATTTCATCTCATAATGGTTGATTTTAAGACAGCGTTATTAGATGCTCTGTATACATATCAAATGTATTACAACTGGTATATTCCACTTATCAGCTTATTTGGATTACAGATATAATCATGAGCTGTATTACATCATTCGACTCTTAATTTCCATAGATCATCAGTATTTTATTATCTTGATATCATTATAATACAAATTTCCCACCTATTATATTCATTTTAACATACATTTTTGGTATTACTGCTTTTACTTTTTGAGATAATAACTTACAAGATAATTAACGAACTCTTTTTATATATATGATAACAACATTTACCCATCACTGCATTAATGATGAAAATATTATTGTGTGTTTCTGCTATTATTGGTACTTTGCACAGAGAATGAATAAAATAAAGATTTTTGCTTTTGCTATGGTCAGTACTAGTATTCCCTTCCTTGACTGGAGTATGTTGAACAGAAATTTCAAAAAGTTCATGAGAGTTACCGACACCAGCCACTGTCTACCACCGCTGTGAAACCTATATTTTCCTTCTAGATCGTTATCATCTCACAAATTTAGATAAAAACTCTTAGCGTAAAACAAAATTTTAGACTGAAGTCATCGCAAGTTAGGCAGTAAATTCACTGTGCCCTTCTCTTAACTTGTTTCATTATTTTTTTTATTGAGTTCACAACTCAAACTCGTATTTTCCACTGAACGAAAAAAATATTATTTTCAATAAAATTTTGATTATTATTAAAAATGTGTGGGTGCAAACAGTCAGTTGAAAATTTAATTTGCTAATGTATAGGGTAATTTGAATCTGTAGTTAACGTAGAGTTAGCATGATAAAATTTTTTATAGAGATGAAAATTTAATTGTGAGAGATGAGATGAGATGAGATGAGTTAGACTAGTAGTAGTACTACTGTAGATTGGTACAATCGTTTGAAGTATTAGATTATATCAGTTATATCAGTAAATATTTATAGTTTAGTTGTTTCTTTACATGTTTGTGATATTTAATTACTGCCTAAAGGATATATCACCAGTATAAAATCTAAGATAAAAAATGGCAAAGTCATTACGTGCTAGTACACATTTGAAAGCTAAATCAGTTAAACGTAAGGCAGTTTTCCAAAAAGTTGTTGATGCTAGAGAACAAAGAATATCACAAAAGTTAAAGGATGACCTTATAAAACAAAAATTAGAGGCTTTAAAAGCTAAAGAAGGAATTGAAGTAGATGAAGAGACTTTATTGAAGGAAGAAGAAGAAAAAGCTAAAGCTAAAGCCACTGAACCAGAAAAACATGTCAGTACTTCTGGCTGGAGAGAAGCTAGACATCATAATTATAAGAAAACTCAAATCAGAAAGAATAAGAAGAAGAATAAGTTTACCAGATTTTAATTGAGAGCCATAAATCATCATTATTGTATACTAGATAAAAAGAAATAATTAAATACTATATGTCCAATATCTACGAAAAATAAGACATTTATTATTAAGAGGATTGATCTATCGATTGTTATTTATTGTTGTTATGTTTAAATTTTAATTTTCTAATAATTTTAAATCATAGGTTGTTATGTAAGATGGTCCAAAAGTTGATATTTATATAAATGATAAACAATATTATGAAACTTGAGGTTCTCCGTAAATTGAAAATTAATTAAAATCATTAAAGTTACTGTAATCCAATGTTACATCTTGAAATTTAAATATTAATGGATTATGACAAAGTTCATTTGTACATGAAGATATGGTTAGTTGAATTACAACTCGGGCATCAGGGAAAATGGTGATGTTAAAATTAATGCTTTATTATTAAGTTTTTGCAAAATAATAAAATCAAATATAATGGATATGTTAATAATTAGGAATTTATTATTTATTTCAATTAATATTGAATGAAATTTGGAAGTGTAACAATGACCAGCATTTATCATAAAGAATATGAATTTTTCATACAAGCTCATTATTTCTTCTATCTTTACCTTCTTTTGTTTTGGCTCTTCTCTCTCTTCTCAATCTACTTTGCATCATGTAATAAGTGGCTCTTCTAATTATTGTTTCCAGAATGGAAACATTGTAATTATAATGAGGATATTTTGAATTCACTCTAGCATACAATTCACCAATCAACTTGGCTCTGTATTCTTTCTTTGTATCACGAACCCATGTCTTGTATCCCAATGGGTAGTGTAATTCATTTTCAAAAATATCAAGAATATTTCTTTCCCTTTCTAAAGCTTCCTCAGGAGATTCAAGATGTAAAACCTCAGCTAAACCATGTGCAGATAATCTAGAATCTGATACTTTCTTGTGACGACTTGTTTTAATCTCACAACTATTATTATTTTCCTTTTCCAGGCTTGATCTTTCTTTAATACCCTTATTTTTTTTGGTTGGATATCTGAAAATATCTTTTGTTGTATTATAACGACTTTGTCTTGGTTGCTTCACATAATTGGAGTTATTATTTTCCTGATTAGCTACATCGTTTGAACTAAAAGGTGTAATATTTCTCAACTGTTCATAGTCAAAAATTTCTAGTTTATTACTTGAATTGAAAGAAGAAACACTAGCCGTGCTGCAGTTACTATCATCCGAACCAGTAAAACTTATCTGAGTAGACAGAGAATTTTCATTAATACTCGATGGTAAAGTAACGGGAGATTCATTTATATTAAGATCCAACATAATGTTGCTATTATTGGTATCATACATTAGCTCAGTAGGAGTAGTCAAATGATTGTTTTGCAATTGACCCTTTGTTCTACTGTCATTGTACATATTTGTATCATATTCAAAGGATAACGATTCAGTCTCATTATCAATTGGGTTAAAGAAATCTTGAGATGCAAATAAATATTCTTCAAAATTTATCATATTTGATTGTACTATAAAAATTATCGTCTCCAAAAAATATTATGGTAAAATGCAAGTGTTCTGAGTCTATAACTATTCTTTTCAGATTTGTTTTATGCTCATCTACTTTGAACTATAGAAAAATTCTAAATAAGATAATCAAACTAAAATGTATTCAAAGAACAATACTGAAATTGCCTTTATCAATCAACAAAGCCTAACATAATATCTTAAAGTCAAAGAAAAATTGTACATTAATCTGACATCTACAACTCATTTATATATGAGCATAATTATTAAATACAAGAACACATATTTCAACTACACTTATCTGAATTTATTACGTTCTCATTTACAAAATTGTGTTCAATATTACTATTGTCATTAATTATTGTTCTTAATATCGTTTGTTATTATGACAATAAATGATACTTATAACTGTTATTGTTGATATTCTTAGTACTATTTCTACAATACAATATTGTTCTCTATACTAAATATACTCTTCCTCCTGCAATACCACTGCACTGATATTCTGATCGAATTGAAAATTTATAATTTATATGAACAAGTAACTTCAATTGAGAATAAATTATCTATCTACGTTACGCTCTGTTTAGAATACAAGATCTTTCCTTTCTTCTATCCATTTATTAGATTTCGAAACAATTTGCTACAGAAGAATCTTAACTACCTATCTAATCACAGGGGAAACATTGAACATCTATGAATGGAGTTAGCAGCGTATCACCGTAGAAACCACACTACTTTCTCAGGTATTGTTTATTTCTTGGTAACCAAGTATGGATTTTTACTTCTACTGACACCCAATTCCACTATTATCATTTCTATTGTGAATTGTGAGTATTTTATTATCTCAAGTGAAAGATGTGTTATATACCTTTGTGAGAATTACTGCTGCTTCCTTTCCAATGTCACTAGTGGTTTTTTGCTTCTACTCCAGACGTTATTATGGAAAGAGTCTTCAGTAGTCAATTTTCCTATCTATGTTTGATTACTATTTTAGTCTCTCAATTTTATTTTCAAGCGAAAAATTGTTATTATCAGTATTTCGTTCAATTGAAACGGAGAGATAAGTCTGTAGAAGTTGCTCATATCTTAGATCTTGAAAAAGAAAAGAGATGCTTATTTATATATAAATATTCATATATATGTACAAGAGTTTATCCCAAGTAAATTAGTTGGACAAAAGCGCAAACCACTAACTACCAGATTCACATTTATTAATATATATTATCTCTATTATCGGTACCAGACATTTTTTATTTCTATTACAAAATAATGCTTTTTCGAGATACACACATTGCATAATGAACTTTTTCTACGGGGCAATTAATAGTATTTAGATATAATTCTTTTTTCTGCGTCGAAATGTTTATAGATTGAAATTTTATTTAAACTTTTATTTTTAATTTCAAGATATCCAGATTTTCGTATATTTGAATTAGTTGAGTTTTACTTTTTTCTTGTAGTGGTGTTTGGTTGTAATTGATTTCAGATATTACCTATCTCGGAAAAAAATCATTTACATTTTACATTGAAACATTGCTAGCTTCCACTTAATCATCCGTGCCAACAAACAGTAACGAATTTTGGTTGTTCACGGATACAAGTTTTTTTTTTTTTTAAGCAATTTTTTTAGTTACAATTTCCAATTCGATTTATTAATCTAAAAATTACAAATTTGTCAGATAAGTCTGTAGAAACATGTCGAGATAGGTTTATGTTGATATTTTATTTTTTCCAAATAATATTAGATTTGGATAAACTTGGCTCGAGATCTGGTGAAACATCTGCACCAATGTGAAATAACGTAATCCATATTGGATCACGTTGTTGAGGTTGAATTCAGTTATGGAGAATATAATTGTACGGAGTTTGTTTAGCCATCCCAATATTCAATATAATCTTGGAGTTACTGGGCCTACATATAGCAAGACACGGTTTAATATAGTAATTTTCCAATTCAATTCAATAATAAAATAAGAACAAATATCTTTCACAGAGATGCACAAACAGAATTCGTAATCTCATTTAATCCGCATGACTTTTTATCTGAATAATTGTGATTTTGGAAATGATTATGTAGTTAAAATGCATTTTATTCGAACCCGGGATTGAATTTTAAGTCTTATTAGTCCATTGTCGGTGTTATAAGTTTCTCCCCTTCAACTGTTAACCATGTTACCTATAATGCTAATTAGGATTTAATAGATAATGAAACAAGAATAAAGCTTTGCACTCAAAGGGAAAACCTGTCTAAAATAAATTGAAAAAATTGATTCAAGATAGACATAGGGTAAAAAAGTAAGCCTGCGTCAACTGTTTGCATTGACCGTTAACTATCAAACACTCTTCAACAACTGAATACATGATAAAAGTATAAATATGCTTATCTATAATCCTACTTGTTTCTTGATATCAAAAGAGTTCAACAAGTGTCAGTTCTGTGTTTAATCATTTCTCTTCCTTCTTATGTCTTTCACTAGAAAACTATTTAAAGATATAAAAAACTATTCTGAACTGATAACCATTACATTGCATTTGTGATTTTTTAATACCTGCACAGGAATGTATCACATGACAACTTCTACTCCACTCCATTCGCCATCACATGATTTAGGGTACTCGAAAAACGAAAAACAAAAAACAAAAAACAAAAAACAAAAAACAACATTACCCGCACTACACAACCTCAAACGTCAGAAACGATTCAATATTTCAAGATTCATTCTCACCCCTTAAAGTAATTATAAAACAGCGCTTTTCTTCCCAACTGGCAAGTGCACACCACACTACACGCACTGACATAAAGATTACAGTGTCTGTTTCAGTTCACAGCCGTAGGTCCAAGACATTATCTCTCAAGAAAAATCATTTTTTTCCAAACGGAAAAATAGAATCGCTCTTATTGGTGGAAACTTCGTTCTCAACCACACGATACTTTGTTAATCCGTATCAACGGATTAACAAAGTATATCTTATAAGAACATTTAGGAATTAAGTATGTGCAATTTTTCTTTTTCTCGGTTGACACACCATACTATGCAGACGAGTCTGGCCAATCAGAACCAAGTATTCTGATCTTCTCTCGTCATCTCGCGCTCTTGTGTCCACCGCTAATTATCAATGAATATATGCGGACTAGACAGACATACTCGACCATACAGTTCATGAAAAATGGATCTATATATAAAATACATTATATATGGATATTATATATATATATGGAATCGAAAAGCGGGTAGTTTATATATCTTGTCCATATAACACCATGAATATCCACATACAAACCACATAATCGTATTGAATTTCTTGTATTTCTAATTGGCAGTTATCATTTTTATGGTCTATGTATCTCATAATTAGTGTCTTGTCTGACTTGTTCATTGTTTAACTACTGAAAAACCCGCTTTTCATTAGTTTTTTAACTCTCTTTTTTTATTTCTCATAGTGAAAAAAATCTATATGTCCATAATTAGGTGTTAATGATAGGGGAACTGGCGAAAGAAAACACAAGATATAGTATGTGTCTAGATTTCATTAGATTAGATAGATAGAGATTTTCTTCTTTTTTTTTACTTTTTTTATTGGAAGAAAAATTAATAGAAGATTTAGAAATCATATATAAAGTAATTATTTTTTTTAACAAAATTTATTCAGTTAAAAGAATTCTTTTAAACTATTTTTCTATCTGCTTAATTATATAGTTTTTTTATTAGTTTATTATTTAAAAAATCCCAATCATCTACTTTTCTGTATTGTTTCTAGTAAAAACAATAATTTTAAAGAAAATAAAAATAATTCTCCACAGTTTATATATACATAAATAAAAATGGCTGAAAAACAATCCAATTTTATGATTGATTTCTTAATGGGTGGTGTCTCTGCTGCTGTTGCAAAGACCGCTGCTTCCCCAATTGAAAGAGTTAAATTATTAATTCAAAATCAAGACGAAATGATCAAGCAAGGTTCTCTAGACAGAAGATACGATGGTATTGTCGAATGTTTCAAGAGAACTGCTAAGCAAGAAGGTATTGTTTCTTTCTGGAGAGGTAACACTGCTAATGTTATTAGATATTTCCCAACTCAAGCTTTGAATTTCGCTTTCAAGGATAAGATTAAGGCTTTATTCGGTTTCAAGAAGGAAGAAGGTTATGCTAAATGGTTTGCTGGTAACTTAGCTTCTGGTGGTGCTGCTGGTGGTTTATCCTTATTATTCGTTTACTCTTTAGATTATGCTAGAACTAGATTAGCTGCCGATGCTAAGTCATCCAAGAAAGGTGGTGAACGTCAATTCAATGGTTTAGTCGATGTTTACAGGAAGACTATTAAATCTGATGGTTTTGCTGGTCTATACAGAGGTTTCTTACCATCTGTTGTTGGTATTGTTGTTTACAGAGGTTTATACTTCGGTTTATACGATTCTTTGAAACCTGTTGTTTTAACTGGTTCTTTAGAAGGCTCTTTCTTAGCTTCTTTCTTATTAGGTTGGGTTGTTACTACCGGTGCTTCTACCGCTTCTTACCCATTAGATACTATTAGAAGAAGAATGATGATGACCTCCGGTCAAGCCGTTAAGTACGATGGTGCTTTCGATGCTTTCAGAAAGATTGTTGCCACTGAAGGTGTCGGTTCCTTATTCAAGGGTTGTGGTGCTAACATCTTAAGAGGTGTCGCTGGTGCCGGTGTTATTTCCATGTACGATCAATTACAAATGATCTTATTCGGTAAGAAGTTTAAATAAACTTGATTAATTAAAAAAATTATATGAGTAACAACAATTTGGATATATGAAACCATAATATGATTTAATAATAACATTGAAAACGTATCCTTCTACAAGACTTCAAGTAAGTTTTTTGTAAATATAAAAGAATAAAAAAATAGATTCGAGAAAGATTTGTGAAGTCTGATAAAAATATTGAAAATTGGTTTTAATAGAGCTAAAATGACAGAAAGACAATTATTTGATGTTTTTTTATGAATAACTTATTTTTTGAATATAACTCTGTGAATATAAAAGTATTTCATTTTAGTTTTTGCAATCTTTTCCAATATTAGATTTTATTTCTTCTTTCCCCAAATTTTTTTATTACTAATGTCACATTCATTACTTTGAAGCATTCAAGATATGTTTCATCTTTTATCAAGTTCAATTTTCAAGGTAACATATTACTCAATTGTTTTTTTTTATCTTCACTTTTTTCTTAATTATCAATCAAGTTTTTGACTTGGAAGAACCCACTAAAATTAACATAATATTATAACGATAATGACGAGTCATTTATTTAATACAAGTTTTAATATATATATATTTAATATATTCCTATATTTGTTTATAATACACAATAAAAGAATTTAATATCTTTTCATTAAAATTTAGTTTTCTTTTTGTGAGTTTGAAATTGTTATATCTATATTAAACATAAAAATACAGTATATTTTTTCATTAAGTTATTTACTACAAATTCAAATAAAGAGAATAGCTTTTAAATGAAAATTTTAATTAGATTGAACACTTATTTTAATTATATTATTACATATAAAAATGAAAAAATATAGGTGAAAGAGAAACTACTATTTATTAAATGGTATTTTCAACTTGTTCAGCCCTTCTCTTCATTTCAGTTTCTAGATTCTTTAATAACATTGATTCAGCTCTTTCAACATCAACCAGTCTAGAGCCAATAATTTCAAAAACTCTTTGAGCTTCGTCAGAAACTTCTTCTTCACCTCTCTTACCAATATCAATAGAGGTTCTTGTTGCCCTTCTTAAATTGGCGATTCTATTACCAGATCTACCGACAACAGCACCAACAAATGATTCTGGAATGTTAACTAACTTCTTGAATTCTTCACCAGTTCTTCTCATTGGAGCTCTTCTGTTTGAAGAATTATTATTTCTTGGAACTGAATTACGGTTAAATGGTACGTAATATTCTCTAGCTGGATTGGTTGGTGGAACAACTTCCTTTGCAATTAGTGTATCAATGGCAATCAAAACTTTTGAAATGGCAGCTGGGAAACCTTGAATTTCAAATAATCTTTCATTTGAACGAGGTAAAAAGTTGTTTGTGGCCAATAATTTAACACCGTAATCATTAATGTATGATTTAATTCTGTCACCGTTCTTACCAATAATAGCAGAACATTGAGATCTAGTGACCAGAACTCTAATGTTAATAATATCCTTCAACTTATCTGGGTTTTCCTTCATTTCTTCAACAGAAGGCTTTGGCAATCTAAATCTCAAGAAGAAATAAGGGGAAACCTCAGAACTAGAGTTTTCACCATCTTCAACAGCCTCAGCACTGGTACTGCTCAACACTTGCGCAATATCACCAATAGATCTGGCAACGTTTTCAATCTTACCAGTAGAAGTCAACACTCTGTCGGAACAGTTTGGCTTGGTCTCAGAAATATTTATGGTCACATCATTATCTTGCTTGATTTTTTCAATAGTAGAACCTTGTTGGCCAATAATGGCACCAGCTTCATCCAGAGATAACAACAACCTTTGAGAAATTACATGTTCATGAATATTTTCATCGGTGGCTAAAGGAGTAGTGGTAATTTCAGACATTATAGGGTGTAGGTGTGTATATAAAATAGATCAATAAATAAATTGATTTTTTTTTGCTTGGAGCTAAGATAAAGATTTGTGGTGGTTACTTTTTTTTCTAGTATATCAAGAAAGAGCACAAGAAGAAGAATACCTATAATTGAACAAAACAAAATATATACATTATGTAAACATCTACATACATACTCACATATACATTTAAGAACCACACACACATACTTAGAAATATATATATATTCACTTTTATTTATATATAAATTACTAATTTGCCCAGACCAAAAAAAAGACAACAATTAGAAAATGACACAACACACTATTTCTAGTACCCAATAATTAACCGACAGAAAAGGAGTACTCCACTTAAAAATAGTCCATGTGTACTACTTACTATGTACCCGAACTTGTGGAATTAAATAGTTAAATAGTTAAATAGTACAAGGACTAAGAAGGTACCACCATGGTAAAACAAATTCTCAACAGCAAGGTAGCACAACAGCAGCAAAGCTGCTATTGTGCTCATTCCCATCTTGTTGTTGTTGTTGTTCAAGCCAACATTAGTATCTATAGGAGGAGTGCTGTTTCAATTGACCAAAGTTAACCACTCATTACATGACATTGCAATAAAGCAAGCAAGAAAGAAAGCAATGCTTGGTTGCGAACACGTAGCATAAAACCACTTCAAACTTACAATTACTATGAGAAAGTGATAAAAAATGAATAAATATTTCTTCACTTTTTCATGCTCTCGAGGGAACCAACGACTGTTTCGTACGTTGTGCTTTTGCTCTTTTGTGGGTGACCGGTACAATAAAAAAAAATCACGTGTAAGAGAAATATTAGCAACAGGGTAACAGCACAGTACTGGTTAGTTTAGTATTATTAACTAATTAGTAACACTATCCTTTTTCATTATGAACCGGTTACAATCTCATTGTAGTTTGATCCTCATTATTAATCGTTTTCAATGTTCGGTTGTTTGGTTAAATTTCTTTTCCTTCTCGAGGCTTTTCTCGAGTCTTTTCTTTTGTGCGGTTTTTTTCTGCTGCTAATTTTTATTAGTAATTGGAATTTCAATGTTCGAAGCATCACTGAAAAATTATAAAGATGCAAAAAATTTATTAATAAGGTGCAATGGTAGTAGTCAGTTAATGATTTATCAGCATACACAAATATATAGGTGCTATTGATTTATATCTTGATATTTTCGTTGAATATATATATATATATATCTATATGTATGTATGTATTTCTAAATATATAGACCCTTCTTTAGAAAGTAGATATACATAGAAATTGTTCATCTCCTAATTTTGAGATTTTTTATTTCAGTGAAACATCCGTACAAGAATCACATATATATTGTTAAATGACCGTTCATTCAGAATTACCCAATGTCGAGTGTATTGCTAGAGCTCGTATCCCAACAACCACTGGTGGGCCGGATATATTTTTGCATTTATACAGAAATAACAAAGACGACAAAGAACATCTAGCCATTGTGTTTGGTGAAGATATTAGGTCTAAATCTCTTTTCAAAGTGAAACCAGATGATACTCAGCAAGCCAGAATGATCCGTGGTGCATATGTGGGTAAACTACATCCTGGTAGACAGTCTGCAGATGTGGATGATGTTTTAGGTTTGAAATTGGATTTCGATAAGGAAACTGGGGATTTGGTGTTTGATCCAAGTACCACCTGGAATCCGGAAAATGATACATTGGTTAGAATTCACAGTGAATGTTACACAGGTGAAAATGCGTGGTCTGCCAGGTGTGACTGTGGGGAACAATTCGACAGAGCCGGTCATCTAATGTCAATTGATAAAGAAGGAGAAACAGGCATAACAGGAGGTAACGGTCACGGAGTTATAGTATACTTGAGACAAGAGGGTCGTGGTATTGGGTTAGCTGAAAAATTGAAAGCGTATAACTTACAAGATTTGGGTGCAGACACAGTACAGGCAAACCTTCTACTGAAACATCCTGCCGATGCAAGAGATTTCTCCATTGGTAAGTCCATCTTGATAGATTTGAACATACAAAATGTAAGATTATTAACCAATAATCCAGATAAAATAGAACAAGCTACATATCCACCACTAGTCAATTGCAAAGAAAGGGTTCCAATGATCCCAATTAATTGGTTGAATTCTAATGATGGTATAAAGTCAAAGGAAATCGAGGGTTATTTGAGAACCAAAATGGAAAAAATGGGACATCTACTAACGAAACCTTTAAACCTTCATACAAATGACACGATCAACACATTGGTATAACACTCGCTTAAATTCATTCATACCTTCACGCAATTCTACCTTTTTTTCAATCAAATGATCATAATATCATACATATTGTTTATATACTACAAACTGAACTAAATTAATTTTTACAGTCTATCGTTTATAACCAAAAATCCTTAAATAAAATATCGATAATAACTAATAATTTAAAAGTACACCACTATTGCACCTAATTGCTTTAAATATAAATATACGTACTACAATGAAGCACTTATTCAACTGATTATTGCTTGCGATGAGCTCTTATATTCAATTAAAGCAGAATGTTCGGGTAAACAAAATCGTAACCAACGATGACCTACAGATTTACATACAATGCGGAATAATAACAAACACCAAAAGTTATAAAAAAATATTTGAAACTAGTAGGCGGCAAAAAAGAAGCTATTATAAATATAAAATACTTAACTCTACTTTGACTTAAAATTAGTCAGTTTGAATTCGCTGAAGGATCACATCCTCTACTCTCTGTTAGATTTGATAACTAGAAGTTATTTTAACTCTTTCATCTAATTCCAGAAAGAATAAGTGATTGTAGAAGGCATCATGAGCCTTGATTTCTCAAATATTTATGATAATGTTATCAATACGAATGTGCCCATAAATGATAAAATAGTTTTACTTACTGCATTTAAAGGTCATATAAAAAAAGAATTAGTGAATATTAAATTGATTGAAAATTATCTCAATGCACTGTTTTACATTTTGAATAGATATACATATGTTACCGATACAGTTAACAATGACGCACATCCAGAGAACAATAAATTAATTATAATCTCACATTCAACATTATGCTATCTAATAAAACGTGTGGCAATGCAGTCACCAACAAGCTTTGATAAATTTACAATTACAAGGTTGTTATTTTATTTACTCCATTCTGTGCCTTATGAAAAGAAATTTTGGATTAGCTCGACCAGAGCAGTTGAAGCTATTTTCTTAGTTTCACCAATGATTTTAGAAGATTGTTTGAAAAAACTATGTTTAAATGACTTTTCTATCTTTATAGAGAAGGGTTTTTCTGATGATGATGTTGCATCATTGATAACTAGAAATGATATAAATAAAAATATATTAGCTATCGGAGAATTAGTAAAAATCAATGAAAAAAACAATAGAGATCCATTGGAAATTTTGCAAAATTTTAATATTATTTTCATCGATATCTTAAACAATTTAAATAATGGTGACAACAATAATAGTTCCAACGAAAAAGGAAATCTTACGATCGAACTTTTAAAAGATTTTTTAACTAAATATTATAATGCAAACTATTTGCTTGAGTTTTCAAACCAATTAACTGATGCGAATGTCAGAGTAAAATTTTTGACAAATAAAAGTAACGATAACTTTAATTACAATAACACTAGCAATCAAGCAAATAACATTGATCATACTTCCAACAATGAGCATTCTACTTTTGACGTCCAATTTGAAATCAACCAAATAGTTAATAACGATTTAAAATTAGTAACCACTTCACATACCAATAATGATAATATAACTCCGAAAAGCTTTCATAATTTTGATCAATTAATAAATGAAATGGAAAATCTTTTGGTACCATTTTTAGAGGCTAAAGAAACTGAACAAAATTGGAAATTGAGGCAAACAAACTGTCAAAAATTTAGAGAGATTTTGCATGGTAATATCCCAACTGAATCCCCTGTAAAATTCGTTTCCATTTGCAAAGATTTGCAATTCATAGAATGCATATCCAAGGCCGTCTTATCTTTAAGAACAACCCTAGCATTATCAGCCTATCAATTATTGAGAGATTTCTGTGAAATCCTTAATACAAACTTAGATATAGTAATCATTGAACAGATATTCAACACATTAAAAATATCTTTATCATCTACTAAGAAAATATCTTCACAAAATGCATTTTATACTCTAATAATATTGGTTGCAAATACAGCATTTCAAAATAAACTATTTCAAAGTTTTTATTCCTTAATGTCTGAGAAAAATGTTTTGCCAAGAATGTGTTCTTCTGTTATATTGAGGATTTATATCATTAAATTTTTTTCTTCCAATGCATCAATCACAAATGCAGGATACAACAAAATTGAGTCCTTAGTTTTATACATTGAGGAATGGTTAAAAAAAGGAATTACCGATGCACAGACCTCTGTCCGTGAATCGACAAGGGTAAGTTTTTGGTACTACTATAAGTGTCATCCATCATTTGCAAAAAAACTATTGCAAAATTCATTTTCAAACCAGCTGAAAAAGGCAATTGAACTGTCTATCCCGTCATATCTAAATGTCGATTATGTACCGACATCTACTGCATCTTCTATCTCATCTTCAAGAAGGTCAAGTTTAGCTGGGCCTAACACACACAGAAGATTTCCAAGTTATGCACAACCAACTCATTCTTCCCAACATTCAACTGTCAGATCCACTAGTGAAACAACATATAAGGAGAAACATAAAAATAATTCACTGGTAAAAGAAGCCCAAACTAACAGAACCAGTTTTAGAAATAGCTTAGAGAATGCTCAAAGGGCTGAATTGTCCAATATCAGAAAAACAAGTGCACCATCATATTTAGCAAATGGTGCTACATCAGAAAACACAAAAATCAACCAGAACATAAATTCATCGGTAGACATTAACAGTACAACAGGCAATGAAGAGACTCAATTAGATATTACTGGCGATCTAACAAATAATCATTCACACACCTTGCTGAAAAAGTATATGGAGCTCAATCAGAAAAATAATGAAAATTCACCTAGACCTGGCGATTCCAGTTTGAATCATAAAATGCATACACCATCAAAGTTTAATAATTCTTCGGAAGAATTGAATTATTTGGCACAGAACTGTAAGACTTTAAAAGAGGTGAAAGATATGCTCTTTTTATTACAAAGTATTTTGGTTAGAGATGAAGATGTAGATTTCAATAAGATAATGGCCAATTTAAGGTGGTCTATGATGAAGTTCCCAAAAGAATTTAAAGAATTCTTGAACATCTCAAAGTTTTACCAATCAATTCCATTACAGTATACTATCGATTTGTATGCCATAAACTCATTGGAAGCTAATGACTTGCTATCAAAATTTGACCCAAATGAGTTATTAGAGACCATATCGAGTTTATTAAATGAGCTTGTTAATTATGATAAAACCAAAGAGTCTTCTGATAACGCCCTATTTTATATGAAACATAGACAGACTATTTTTAATTTCTGTTTGGTTACAATTAGTGAAATATTCCAAGACACAAATAGAGTAAAAATAGACAAATTGGTTACTACAAATTCCATTAAAAAATTAACAGATATTTGTGGTAGAGATTTTGATGAGGCATTATATTATAATACTTTATTTATTGTTTATACCAAAGCAAAAAGCTCGTTTGTTAGTGTGCTAAAGGGTCTGACATTAGTTTCTACAAAATTAAAGATTTTTCACGAAATAGAGCATAGAGATCCATCTTTTACAATAGATGAAATTTTAGCAAACGACAGAAAACATCCTAGTTCAACTCTAGAAGAGAATACCGAAAATTTTGACCCTAAATATATGGAAATGACTATGGTCAACCCCTTTGGACAGAAAAGAAATATTAGTAATAATAGCGTTATTCATCATGAAAATGAAGCCTACAACCTCCATGAAAACTTAAACGAACTTAATGATATTGAGTTAGGACCACACACCAGGAAATTAACCGATATGACAAAAGTTATTAGTATGTACCAAAATGCAGTTACTAATGATGATATGGAGATTGATTCTGATGAAGAATTGAATTTGGAAACCCAACAAGCTGGTTCCAACGTTAATTTAAGTGATATTTTTCGAAATCAAGAAAAAGATCATACCGTTAAGTTCAGCACAGAACCACCAAGAATCATAAATAATTCTTCCACTGGATCAGAAAACACTGGAAAATCGGGTATTGAAAATAACAGTTTCTTAGACCAGCACTTATTAAGTAAAGATCGAGACTCAATTACATCTGCATCTGAATATAGTACACGTGAGATAACTAGAAGAGTTGATAATATCAGGATTAAAAACCGTTCGAGCTTTTCTAATGAGGCCACCCCGAATTCTATTAGTCTCGGTGCTCCAATTGATTTAACTCGACCATCATCATTACTAGATGATTTATTGCCACAGACACTTTCATATTACATACTATCTCAATTTATCAACCAGGATATTTCTAATGTAGAAGAAAGATTCAATAATTTGAATAAAGCAATCCATAGAATACAAAGTAAGACGTTTGCTTTGAAGCATTTAGATCATATTTTATCTCTTTTGGTGAATCATTGTAATGAATCTATTTTTATTGATTGGCTAACTTCTGATAATGGATATTTGAAATTACTTAATACATCTGATCTGTTATTACAATCTGCCGATGACGCACAATTGATACCTGAAAATATCATTTCAAAATCTTTATTATTAACAAATTGCTTGCTTTTACTAAAAAGTAGATACAATATTCGATTAATAGAGACAGAAAGTTATGACAACATATGGGACTCGATTGTAAAACTTACTGGTAAGTTACAGGTTTATCAGAATGAAGTCTATATTTTACTTGAAGAGACCAGAAGTTCTTTCATTAAAGCTGGTTTATTTACAAACAAGAACATTATCATTATTCTTCGTGCCCTGGCAACAACTTCAATTACAAAAGCAGATTTGATAATTAATATTTTCTTATTAGAAACTTTAGCAACTGTTATATCTAGTAACACTGTTTCAATCAAAGAAGGCCAATACTCAGAGATTATTGAAATAATGACAATGTATTATAATAATGCCTCCACCGAAATAAGATTTGGAAGCTATAAAGTTTTGTCCAACATATATGGAAATTTACAATCAATGAATACATCTAAAAATGTATTAGAGAAAGCTTTTGCTAATATCGATGACCATTCAATGCAATTGATCTATTCCATGCTCTCTTAAAAAATGATTTGAACATACTTACCGATTCATTTAACGCGTATTATTATATTTAATTCTTTAATCTCTTCTAATTTCAAGCATAAACGCGTGAGTTGACAAAGCTTCATTGATACTTAGACAGCGTAAATACATGGTACTAATATTGTTGTACATATAACATATATTTCTTTAGTTCAAAAGTTATAAGTATTTATATAATAGTATAGCTTATTTTCACTTCTAAATTACTACATCAATGAACAATAGCAAATAACATAACTATATATAGTTTGACTATAAGGAATTAACAAATATAGTTATTAAAGTTGTTGAATTTAAAAATGAATACCAGAGACAAGCTAATTGAGCAATTTGGGAGAGACATAGATAACTCTGAGGTTGTTAGTCTTTTAGAAAATCTAATTAAAATATATGCATTAAGTGTGGAAGAATTGTTCATCAAATGGGAACAATTTTCTTACCACAGACAAGAAACCCACACAGCAATGAGTTCAAAAAATTTGGATTCTTTCAAAGATTTTCTTCAACGTCAAATTGAGAAGAAAGCACAAAAGTTTTCCAACCAAAATGCTGCAAATACTTCAGGATTAAAACCTAAAGTTATTGGGTCAAGTCCTTCGCTATTTGGTTTCAATTCTCCTAGAACTCCGGTTATCAAGAAACGTAAATTAGCTGAATCCCAATTTAATAGTTCTAGCAAAGGTAGCAGCCAAAAACTGGGTTTCAGTTCAAATCCAACTAATATTACAAAAAGTGAACAATCTGACCAAATAGATTCCACTTCTTCCCCAGTAATGAATAATTCTCAATCTATAAATCTTCGATCTGATGTAACAGTCAATACACCATCTCCATTGAAAAGATCTGGGGAAGCTGGGACTGTTCTTGATTCATTAAATCCAAATGATCTTGAAGTTGCAACTGGCTTTGATTTCGAGAATGATAAAAAAGTAAAAATTACTCCTTTCTATGATCCAGAAAAATACAAGTTCAGGACTATGAGACAAAATTTGCAAGATGCAGCAGATGTACTTGATGAACAAATTGAAATATTTTGTAAACTAGTTCAAAATCATTTCAAACTTTCTAAATCTGATTTTGGTGATCCAACTATTCAATCTCAATCTGAGATATATGCCGTTGGTAGAATTGTTCCAGATTCACCAACAGCTGAAGGGTTTTTGAATCCAGATTCTTTTGCTCTTGAAGCTTCCCGTTTAATGGGTATTGGTAGAAGAGTGAACTTGAACTTGACTAAAATAAGTGAATGTTCTTTATTTTGTGGCCAGATTGTAGCTTTGAGAGGTAAAAATGCTGATGGTGATTACTTTACAGTGGAAGAGATTTTGAGCTTACCTTACCCAGATTCCCCTGTATCGACTCTTAAAGATATAGAAAATGCAGCTGCTATCCAAGCTGGGAAACCTATGAAGGTAATTGTAACTAGTGGTCCATACTTTCCAGAAAATGACTACGATATAAGGAATATTAAAGATTTTGTTGAAAAGATTAACACAGACATTAAACCTCATATTTTAATTATGTTTGGGCCATTCGTGGATGTAACTCAAACATTGATATCAAAAGGAAACATTCCTGTATTTCCAGGTATTAAACAGCAACCTAGAACCTTGAATGAACTTTTTACAAAGGTTTTTGTTCCAATTTTAAGTGAAATAAATAGTGCTGTTCAAATAATATTGGTACCATCGACAAAGGATGCAATTTCCAACCATGCTGCATACCCACAAGATTCATTTGATAGAAAGCTATTACAACTACCAAAGAATTTTAAATGTTTTACAAATCCTTCTACATTTCAATTAAATGAAGTATTTTTTGGATGTTCAAATGTCGATATTTATAAAGATTTAAAGGAAGTAGCGAAAGGTGGTAATACTGCAATGAGAAATAGGTTTGATAGAGTTTCAGAACATGTTTTACAACAGCGTCGTTATTATCCTGTATTCCCTGGGGCCATTAGAAAAACTTCAAAAGTTACGGATAACAATAAGAAAATTTTTGAACATATTTCTGGAGCTGATCTAGAAGTTCCTTATTTAGGTTTAACTGAATTTGTTGGAAACATTACCCCCGACGTAATAATAATACCTAGTGAGTTACAACATTTTGCCAGAGTAGTCCAAAATGTTGTTATGATTAATCCGGGACGATTCATAAGACCAAATGGTGGAAGAGGTACATATGTCCAAATGTCCATAGAAGCACCAGATCAGGACAATGGAAAGCTAACAAAAATGGCAGAAGATGAAGATGTTTATTTACACAATATATGGAAACGGTCTAGAATCGATATAGTAACTAACTAGATCAATTCCCCTCCAAATACATAATTATTGGTATTTATATAAGCTCGTAATAATATTATAACCTTTTCAAAGTCGAATTAATTTATTATATTTGTTATTTATTGTTATATTACATCATTAAATGTTACTTTGTTAATCCTCCCTACTGTTGAGTGTGGTTCATCAAGAATTCGTTCAACTGGCCTGTACATTAAAAGTAATATCCACTTAAGGAATTACAATTTAACTTTCAATTTATTAAATAATCCTTTCTTCTTTTTCTTAGAAGCATCTGTGGCAGATGAGGTAGAAGAATCTGCGATACTAGATCCACGATGAGGAGTTGAAAGAGCATGAGAACCTGATTTAGATTTTTGGGAACGTGATCCCTTCTTACTTGAGATTGCATTTGACGCCTCAGAATGGTTGTCATTCAATACAGAGCTTACGATAGAATGTCTTGTAGTCTTTTTCGGTTCTTGTTTAGCAGAAATCGTAGAAGCAGCTTCTGTATTTTCAGTTGGTACTGTAAATTTCTTATCTAAATCCTTTTGGGAGTGGGATTCTAGTGGGTTAACAGTACGAGGATCTAAGGTTTTCAAAGGAGTTTTACTTTCGGAAACTTTTGATGGTTCGTTGATTGGAAGAATTTCTTCCCCATTAACTGCAACATTTTCCTTGTTTAATTTCGAATCACCACTATCACTCAATTTCTCTTGCGCAATAGGTAACATTAGATTACCGTCTTGGTCATATCTTAAATTATAGTTCTTTGAAGTTGGTATTCTTACAGGCACTGTTGCACCTGCAATTTCTGACTTACTAGAATCGACTAAATCTTTTAGTACTAATCTCGTACCGTTATTATCTTTGACAGATTTAATTGAAACAATTGAGTTTTTTCTAAGAATTTGAGTTCCAGGTTGCGCTTGAGGAATAGATGGCATTTTAATAACCGTGTCTGGTGCTTCCATATTTTTATTCAGATTTTGATCAACCGAAATTTTAGAATTTGGTTCCTCATTAATGATTTCACTGTGAGAAACAATATTTTCTTCGTTTAAGTTCTCAATAACGTTCCTAACTTTGTTACTAAAATCGTCACCGTCGCCTTTTTTCTGAGTAGAAAGTTCAACATCCTTTGGAGTAACATTTCCTGTTCGAACCGATTCATATGATGGTACAGGTGTATGCAATTTGACAGACTTTTCTGCTGTGATAATCTTAACAATTGAGTAATAAGTTAAAACAACCAAATGTTCAAAAACAACTGCCATAAAAAAAATATTGAAACTAGAGTGATTCAAAGGATTTGAGGTTAATACCTTTTCCCTTTTAGCAACAGATAAAATTTGATATGGGTCATTAACCACTTGTAATTTGGAATACCTAAACATATATGTTATAGTCAAAGTCACCACAGAACCAAAAATTGCAATGAAAATAGTCACTAAATCCCATAAGCTCTTCACATAGCCAACCGGTTTTTGATTAATAACATCATTAACACATATATTTTTTGAAATTGGTTTACATTTCTTGTAGGCTCTCACAATATCTAGTCTGAAGATAACAACGTCAAATAAAATAATAACAAGTGGAGCTAATGGCCATATTGTTGAAAACATAGCAATATATCCAAATTGAGAAATGACTTTTTGATAATTAACATTCAAATCAAACTCACCCCAGATAGAAGCTGATTTTTGGTATTTATTTATACCATTCCAGATTCTATAATCATCAGAATAGTGTTGTTTGATAATATCCATACTTTCATTCTTAGTTGTTTTTGAAGAGTCTTTTTTTCCTAAAAGCTTTGGTAATAATTTACTAATTAAAATTGGCAAACCATTTTCCACAACAATTGTAATAATTTGGTTTGTAACAATGAAGAAAAATAATTGAGCTTGGTATCTTTTAACATCAATTATGAATTCACCTTCAGTCACTTGAAAATATTTACCAACGAATACCTTTATACCATCATTAACTAAATGTCCAAATGGAATATAAACGAATAGAGTTAGTAACAATGGGAAATAATTTGTGCAAAAAGTAAAAATAATGTTTTTTTCCAATTTTGATCTCTTAATTTCAGTTAAATTGTTATCGTAGTTTTCCCAGTTGACGTAAGGATCAACAACGTATTTATTGTAAGTAATGGTTAAAACTTGTACAAAAACAGCCAATAAAACTGTTGGGATTAAAGGTAAAACTGGCTTTAAAAAGGAAAAAGGACAGGAATATAATTGGGTTAAAGAAATCTCAATTGTGAAACAAAAGAATTGGAAGGATAGTAAGATCAAAGCGAAAAACAAAATAACTGGAACAAACAATAGTTTCTTAACTATAATTGGTTTGCTATAAGTTTTAAGCGAAACCAAATTTGTAGTTGATTTGTTGTAATTCAAAGTCCTCTTGACCAAATTAGCCTTATTCTCATAAAAAAGTTTGTCCTTGTATATCCAAGAGACGGCAAACCAAATTGAATTCAGAGACAGTAAAATCGAAAAAAAAAGGTTAAACTCATATGGATGTGAAATAATCCTTAAAATGAAACCAAGAATCGAAATTTTAAACAATGATTTAATATATTTCTTGAAAAAAACGAAATAAAAATAAACATCTTTATTCCCATTCAAGTTTAAAATTTCAATCAATGTACTGTCATCTGGTAAAAGAGATTTCTTGTTCTTATATACATCTTTCTTAACCAAATGATCAATTAATTTGTCTTCATAAATTAAATTCAATGGAATAACCGAGCTGATATTAAGTTTAGACTCCAAACCTGACAAATTGACATGGTTGTGATTAGAATTAATTGACTTGAAAAACACATAAACAGACTCATTATTTGGTCTAATCAAAATATTCTCATACAATTTCTGATTCTCAACCTGATTCGTATTAATTACACCATTGTGATTCAAACAATTAAACAAAATCAATAAATTCTTGTTCAAAACATCAACTGACGCATATTTCGAAATGTCAATAACAACACAGTAATCAGGACTCAATTGCTCAACCTGCAAATTGTTATCATTCGCAACATTACTAGCCATAAACTGAACAATATCCGAATGGCTAATTATCATTCTTGAAAGGGAGTATTCAATATCTTAATTTTCCTTTAAAATTCTTTATAATAAAAATAAGCACCGTTACCAATACTACTCTGTTTTTGATGAAAGAAATTCTCAGAATTACTTCAAACTAATCCAAATATCACAACTAATACTTATATTGATCATTTATACCCTCCTTATATGCTAAATTGAACCTTCTTGTTCAAAGGAATGTTTCAGTTATTTGAGGTCTATATTAGTTCAGATGGTTTTTTCCTAATTTAATTTCTCGCTCGTAGAGTTGGATATAAAAATATCGTCAATCACGTGATTACCTCATTTTATTACCAAGATATAAACAATTTCCAGTACTTAAAGGATAGTTAAATATGAGTTAAAGGTGAGTTTCTTTGGATGTTTTGGGTTATTGAAGGGAAGAGTGGTCAATTCATTAGTGAATTGTATATGTATTATTCTTTTAGGAAGATTTCATTGGGAAAGTTTGTGGTTCAAGCTCACCGGGTGCAATTACTTAAGATGTCAAGTAGATCGATTGAATTGATTGATAATTATGAAGCTGTGAATAGGAAGATTCAAGAGGCAGTTAAGGGATCCAGATTGGATGGAAGTGAAGTTCAGTTATTGGCTGTTTCTAAGTTAAAGCCTGCAAGTGACATCCAGATATTGTATGATCATGGGATCAGGCATTTTGGGGAGAATTATGTGCAAGAATTGATCGAGAAATCGAAATCTTTACCTGCTGATATTAATTGGCATTTTATTGGAGGTTTACAAACTAATAAGTGTAAAGATTTGTCAAAAATACCAAACTTGTATGCTGTTGAGACTGTGGACTCCCTAAAAAAAGCTGTCAAGTTGAATGAGTCTCGTTCAAAAAATAATCCTGAACAGCCCCCAATCAATTGTAACATCCAAATCAATACATCTAATGAGGAAGTTAAATCAGGATTATCCAATGAAACTGAATTATTTGAAATAATGGATTATTTCTTGGATGAAAATACTAAATTTATTAAATTGAATGGTTTGATGACGATTGGTTCTTGGAATGCATCTCATCAGGACGACCCAAACGTCGACAATAAAGACTTTACTAGATTGGTGAATTGGAAGCAACTATTAGAATCAAAATACAATGTCAAATTGAACCTTTCAATGGGTATGTCCGCTGATTATAAACAAGCTATCAGACAAGGTACTTCCGAAGTTAGAGTTGGAACCGACATTTTTGGTGTAAGACCAGCAAGAAACTAGATAACATTAATTAATTTATACATTTCACATACAAACTCACATATATATATATATATACTTCCTATATATTCTATAAAGCATTTTATGGTGCTTTCATCTGACATCTCATCTATACACTCAAGAATTTTTCAGCCTAATATAAACGCGTTAGATTCTCATCTTAAACATAAATTTGATTAAAAGTTTCAGTATGAACTTTTCTGATCAACTGGCTTCAATTGTCTTCTACATTGCTCAACTAACCCCATATATTGTTGATACTCAAACAACAAAACTCAATTACTATTGTCATGTCTTTGTGGGTTGATAAATACCGTCCAAAAACCATTTCAAAGCTTTCACACAATGATTCTTTAACTGAATTCTTGTCATCATTATCTGTACAAGCTCGTGATTTACCACATTTACTGTTATATGGTCCAAATGGTAGTGGTAAGAAGACAAGATGTATGGCTTTATTGGAGTCTATTTTTGGTCCAGGTGTCTATAGACTCAAAATTGATGTCAGACAATTTGTCACACCTTCCAATAGAAAACTAGAATTAAATGTTGTTAGCTCACCCTTCCACTTAGAGATAACTCCAAGTGACATGGGAAATAATGACAGAATTGTTATTCAGGAATTATTAAAAGAGGTTGCACAAATGGAGCAGGTTGATTTCCAAGACTCAAAAGATGGACTAGCTCACAGATATAAGTGTGTTATCATTAATGAAGCTGATTCTTTGACAAGAGATGCACAAGCTGCATTAAGACGTACCATGGAAAAATATTCAAAAAATATCAGATTGGTCATGATTTGTGATTCTATGTCTTCAATTATACCACCCATCAGATCAAGATGCTTGATGATACGTTCTTCAGCACCAACAGATCCAGAAACTGTTAGCATTTTGAAAGAGGTTGCTGAAAAGGAAAATGTGACTATAGAATCCGATGATATTCTTCAAAAGATTGCTACTGAATCCGATGGTAATTTGCGAATAGCACTTTTAATGTTGGAATCAATGGCATTAACTAACGAATTATCATTAAAATCCAATACCGCTATAATTAAACCAGATTGGCTTGTTGTCATATTGAAGCTAGCAAATAAAATTCAAAAAGAGAGATCTGTAGCATGCCTTGTTGAATGCCGTGCTGTTTTATACGATCTGTTAGCCCACTGCATACCAGCAAGAATAATTTTGGAACATTTAACATTTGCATTATTAAAACAACACGGCAATTCACCATCAACCAAGGCAGAAATTATCGATATTGCAAGTATTTTTGATGAAAGATTATCTTTAGGTAACAAAGTTATCTTTCATTTAGAAGGTTTCATTGCTAAAGTAATGGTTGCATTAGATAAATCTTAAATACATTTTTTTTATAAAGGCAAACAGACAATAGATTTATATGTCTATATAAGAGTGAGTAACAATTGAAATTATGAATAATTAATATGAATTTTGTACTTAAATACTATTTACATGTATTTTTAATCTTGATAAGAAGAAACCAAAGAATTTATGAAAGATTTATATTCACCCGTTTCATTCAGACTTAACGATTTCTATATAACTTGTATTGAGGTTCATGTGATTTTACTATGTTTATGTATTTCTTAGTAGGATTTTTCTTCAGTTCACTAAAATAGTTCACAGATTTCTCTTTTTGTTCGATTTCTTCCCTTGGTTTCAAAGAATGTAAACTAACTCTGACCTGTGATTTATTTGTAACAAATTCATAGACACCAGGTAACTTGTCACCAGCTTTTCTAAAAGCTTCTCTAGCAACCTTTTCATGTAAATCGTCACCAGCCATTTCAAAGATAATCTTACCAGTTGGCACACGTACCATCCAATGGTCAAAGGCACCCTTACCTTTACCCATTCTCGTTTCATTACCTTTAATACATACCGCAATATTTGTCGATAGTCTTCTCCACAACTGTCCGTTGGTCAATGGCCTGACATATCTCATAATAGCATTATCGGCTTCTTTCAATTGCTGAGCAGTTAATCGTACACCCTCAGTTCTTAATCTCATAGCATAAGTTCCAAATTGAATCTTAGATCCCTTCGTGGAACCACCAATACGAACAGGAACACGGCCCTTCTGTTTCTTTTGTTGATCTTTAAATCTAGGAGCATATTCATGAGTAAAACGTTTAGATAGAATACCACTAAAACCAATAAGTTTTCCAGCTCCAAGTCTGTTCACAATATTCATCCCCATAGAGGAACAATTATTAACAAGCAACATAACTGTACCCAATTTTTTTTTCTTTAGCAGCAAATTTGATACAACTAATGACTCGATACGTATTCTACACTTAGTTGCTAATTTCAATCACTACTTTGATCATTATCTTTTATAACTTCATAATAAGTTCCTTTTAAAGATTTTTCAGCTACAATATTTTATTTTCAATATTTTTCTTCACTACCGAATAGGTGAAAAAGTTTCAATTGGAAGCCTTTAAAATATATAAATTATATATATGTACAAGATATTTATATTTGTTCTTTGATTAAGACATATTTAGTCATCAATTGACGACGATAAGGTTACGATATGTGCTTGAGTAGAATGATTTTGGAGCCTTTAGTAGCGTTTGTGAGTTATAGTTATTCAGGAGATTGCATTTTGAGGAGTCGATTGATTTTCTGATCAAAATGACTCGTTCAAAAAAGTCTGATAACTCACATTGGTCAATTGATGTGTTTATATATATATATATATATATTGTTGGATTACTGGTTTCGAATGAGCTGTCCAGCAGTCTAGAATTCTGATTCCTAGCTGATTTACCCGGTTGTGTAGTTGTTTCTCCAGTAACATGAACTCTTAAAAGTATATATAAAGCTAGATCTTTGCTAGTTATGAACTACTTTGATGGAGTTAGTTGAAGTAAGGAGGTGAATATTTGAAGGCCAAAAGTACATAACTCTGGTTGAGGTTTATATTAGAGCGTGTACCACCACCGTTTACGTAAAAACACTGTATTTTCCCCAATGTCAATTGCTATATCTGCGACGAGTAAACTTATCAAGGGGAGTTTGGGTATTAGAGGTTTTGCCAATTCAGCAATTCATTTAGCTTCACAGAAGCTTGATATCAACGGTAAAGAGTTTGAAGTTGACCCTGATTGGACTAATGTTACTCCATCCATTTTGAATTTAACTTCTCGATCATTATATTTGAAAGACAACCATCCAATTGGTATATTGAGAGATATGATTGAGACAAAAATGAATATGATTGATAATTCTTATTCAGTTAATAACAATTTCAAACCTGCCGTATCTACATTTGAGAATTTCGACTCATTGGGCTTCCCATTGGATCATCCAGGTAGGTCAAAGTCTGATACTTATTATATTAACAAGGATTTCTTGTTGCGGACACATACATCTGCTCATGAAATGGATTGTTTTATGAAACTGAAGAATGATATAAGCAACAAGTACAAAGGGTTTTTGATTTCTGCTGATGTGTACAGAAGAGATGAAATTGATCGTACTCACTATCCTGTTTTCCATCAAATGGAAGGTGCAAGATTATGGAAGCGTGATCTAGTTAATCAAGCAAGTGAGTCAAAAGAACCAAGTCATATCGTTCAATTAAGGAAAGATATCGAAAGATTAGAGCAACAGTTAGCCAAAGAAGAGACCACAGTTGTAGTTGAAGATGATACTTCATTAGAAGGTAATCCTAAACAAGATTACATGACTGATTTAGAAGTTGATTTGTGCCAACAACATTTGAAAAGATCAATTGAATTAATTGTTGCAGAAGTCTTTAATAAAAAAATTCAAAGTATGAAAATGTCCCAAGTTAAGCCAGAAAAAATTCCAAGTGAATTAAAAGTTCGTTGGATCAAAGCATACTTTCCATGGACTGCTCCATCGTGGGAAATAGAAGTATGGTGGCAAGGAGATTGGCTAGAAATTTGTGGTTGTGGTCTAATCCGTCAAGATGTTCTAATTAAATCAGGATATGAAAAGAATAGTACCATCGGTTGGGCTTTTGGTCTAGGTTTAGATAGAATTGCAATGCTATTATTTGAAGTCCCAGATATCAGATTGTTTTGGACCTTAGATGAAAGATTTCACAAGCAATTTCAAAAAAATCAGATCAACCCATTTTCTCCTTATTCAAAATATCCAGGTACCGTTAGAGATGTTGCATTTTGGTTACCGAATGACTCTTCCACTATTGAAGTTCATGAAAATGACATAATGGAAATTGTAAGAGATGTAGCAGGCGATTTAGTCGAATCAGTTAAATTAATTGATGAATTCAAAAACCCTAAATCAGGTAAAACCTCTCAATGTTATAGAATCAATTATCAATCAATGGACAGAAATATTACAAATGAGGAAATTAATCAATTGCAAGAAAGAGTACGAGATCAACTTGTAACTAAACACAACATTGAATTGAGATAATTCAATATTGAAAATACTGTAGATATTCTAAGAAAAATAGCTTCTGTAAATAATAAAAACCTGTTTAACCTAACTCAATGTAACATAGATCAAACCAACTACAAAACGTTGAATTGTATTAATTAGTTGTGTTTGTTGTACCAGCTATTACAATTAGTAAGGCTTTTTAAAATGGGTGAAACTTTTTGTATATTTATAAGGCCGATTCATTGGAAAATTCGTCAAACCCATCGAAATTATTTTCATTAATCACCATTTAATATAAAGTTAGAATATATTTCATATATATCTTAAACATTATAATTTATGTTCAACCTTTGCTCTTAGTAACGTGTACTTAAATCATCTTTTTTTAAGTGAGTAAAGTGGTCTTTTCTATGTCTTCTAGCAAGATTTCTATATTGTATGGCTCAGAATCTGGGACTGCCCAGGATTTTGCAACTATTTTATCCCATCGTCTCCATAGGTTACATTTTGCTCATACTTTAAGTCCTTTAGGAGATTATAATCCTTTAGATGTTTTGAAATGTCGGTATATGTTTATTATTTGCTCAACAACTGGTCAAGGTGAACTCCCTCGTAATGTACATGAAACTTCAACTGGAGATAAAAAAAAGAGTACTTTATGGGCCTTTTTGAAGAGAAAGAATTTACCAGATGATCTATTGGATCACTTAAATGTTGCATTTCTAGGGTTAGGCGATTCATCGTATCCAAAATTTAATCATGCCATTAGAAAATTACACCAGAGAATTGTAGTTCAATTAGGTGCTAAAGAATTATTTGGTAGATTAGAGGCTGATGAAAGTTCAATGGCTGGTAGTAACAAAGACACTGGTTTAGGTGTTGAATCTGTTTATTTTGAATACGAAAAAAGAATATTAGAGAATTTAAAGGAAAAATATCCTCACAGAAAAGTAAACGGTAAAATAATTGATAGAGAGGAATTAAATGACACAGTCTACCTTGAACCCCCAACGTTTTTAACAATGGGTAATAAATCGATAGATAAAATTGATTACCCAAATAATGCTTCGCCAGTATTTGTAGGTGACAATTTTATTTGCAAAGGGATGATCACTAAGAATAAAAGAATCACCGACAATGAACATTTCCAAGATGTCAGACAATTTAGTTTTACTCAAGATGTAGAAAAACCTTATTATCCAGGTGATACTATTTCTATATATCCAAATAATTCTGATGAAAACGTACAGAAGTTTTTAGAAGTCCAATCACAATGGTTAGAGATTGCTGATGAACCATTAAAATTTACTAACAATGTTCCAAGTTGTTTAAATAACGGTGGTCAGATTGAAAATATGACATTAAGAACCTTACTAAAGTATCATTGTGATTTTATGAGTATACCAAAGACTAGTTTCTTTATGAAAATATGGACATTTGCAACAGATGTATCCAGAATGGAGCGAGGCCAAGATCAACTAGAACAACAAAAAGATAAGTTACACCAATTCGCTACAGATCAAGATATGCAAGATTTGTATGATTATTGTAATAGACCAAGAAGATCGATATTAGAGGTTCTTGAAGACTTTTTGTCGATCAGATTACCTTGGCAATATCTTTTAGATTACATGCCAATAATTAAACCCAGATTGTTTTCAATTTCTAGTAGCCAATCAAATAACGAAATTGAGCTAACGATTGCAATTGTCAAATATAAGACTATACTAAGGAAGATTAGAAAAGGTGTTTGTACAAACTTTATTTCTAGCCTAAAACCTGGAGACGAAATTCGTTACAAAGTGCTAAATAATAATTTGCAGTTGAATAAAAAACTTGAAATCGAAAGGAACCTACCATGCATTTTAATTAGTCCTGGTGTTGGTGTTGCACCTATGATGTCTTTAATTAGATCAAACATTGCTAACAATATCTACTTATTTTTTGGTAACAGAATGAAAGATTTTGACTTCTTATACCGTGAAGAATTAGAAGATTTGAGTCGTGAAGGTAAAATGAAATTGTTTACGTGCTTTTCTAGAGATAGAATCAACTCACCAACTGTTAAATACGTTCAAGATGTTCTTTGGGAAGAAAAGGAATTACTTGCCAAATTAATTGTCGAAGACAAGGCTGCAATTTACTTATGTGGTTCATCAGGTAAAATGCCTATCCAAGTGAGATTGACAATTGTTGAGATTTTGAAGAAATCTGGTAGATTCACAAATGATAAAGAAGCAGAAATATATCTAAGAGATATGGAAAAGAACAACAGATACTTTCAAGAAACTTGGTGATTGCCAGACAATTGCATTAACGCAATATTATATCGCATATAACAATATATAATCGAATATATATATATATAGTTAATTTTATTTTAGATTAATATGGAAATTAATTATTTAAATTAACAATAATTAAAAGTTTTTAATGATCTTCACTGTATTATTTTGAATATTTTACAAATATAAATGGAAATAGGTTAGTGCCTATATGTATTATATACCTAAATTCATCTGAATGGTTAGAACAGGTTGTTTTATGATTTTTTAATCTATTATTTTAAATTTGACTACTTATCTTAAGTCATTTATTCTTCTTCATTAAACTTTGGAGCCAAGAAGAATTGTAAGAAACCACTCTTCAAATCGAATTGGAATAAAGCTGGGGCTTCACTTGATAATCTGATACCAACAGAGTCGGATAGAGAAGAACCTTTAATAATATCCAATAGATATTTTGCACCGAAAGTTAAATCAACTGGTTGATCCATTTCTAATTTAATACTTTCTTCCGGTTTATCCATATTTACAAATGGTTTTAATATCACAGATCCGGAACCGATGTCACCATCTGCAACAAATTTTATAGTTTCCTTAGTGATCATAATATTTAGAGAATCGCTCAATTGTGATAGATCTCTAACAACTTTACTGAATTCAACAGACGGCATTAATACATTGGAATCATATTGTAATTCTTCAATCTTCAAGAAATCTGCATCAATTTCCATTAATTTTAAGGAATATTCAGCAATTCTGTCTTTCTTAGTGTCTTCAAATAACAATAGAACAGAATCTGGATTTTCATCAGCAATTAAAGTCAAAGTATCAGTGTTGTTACCACATCTTAAAATTTTTGATAAAGAAGTTAAATCCATACCTAAAGTGATTGGATGATCACATCTATATTCTTGGAAAGCTTCAGTACCAATCTCCAAAGAAACTAATAAAACTCTGGAATCATCAACTGCTTGAGCAATAATACCTTTTGGAGTACATTGAAAATTAACTAATTGAACACAGTCTTTGAAACCGTCAATAATTCTCTTAAATAAACTGGCTTCTTCAAATTTAGCTTCTAACATTTTTGTATAATTATTATTCTAGTTGTTTTCTTTAATGGCTTTTCTAAAACTAAAAAAATATAAACAATTCCAAAGAATAGCTTATAAATAAAGAAAATTTATTAACAAGAAATATGACTTGAATATATATGGTCAGTTAGTTTATATATAAAATGGAATTATTATCAGAGATGTTGGTGGAAAAAAACGCCAAATTAGGTTTCGTGTTTTATAGAAAACTTCAAAAAAATACGCGTAAAGTGACCAATACTATATATCAACTCTTATTATTACATGGTTACGAAGAGATGCCTTGTTGCCACTAATTGATGACATTGTCAACACCAGTGTGGTCAGAAGAACCAACTATATCAGTACCAAGATTCAACAATGAATCAAGTGAAGACTAGTGCCATGAATTGCATTGTCAACACTTCAATTGACGAGTAAATAAATTAGGTACTTAATGCTACATAATAGTTGATTTAAATTGAAAGCAAATTAATACAATATATGATATATAGAAATGCATACACATATATACGGAGACAGTCGAACGTTATTATAGATCTGAGGCCTTGGTAGCATTGTACAATTCCTTTTCAGATTCGTATCTCTTCTTATCAGCATCAGCTTTACCTTCGAAAGGGATCTTTTCATCATCACTCAAAGCTCTCCATTTCTCACCCAAAAGTCTACCAATTTGACCAAATGAAACATCTGGATTTTCAGCTCTGACAATGTCTCTTGTTTCATTAGCAAAAAACATGTAAGCAGACATAGCTCTCTTAGGAGCATTTGGATCTTTTTTTCTTCTGTGAGTTCTCTTTTTAGTTTCTCTTGGACCAGCCATAATGATTGTATTGGATTGATTTATTAGACTCTTGTCTTTATATTAAAGTACCTCTTTCTTAAATAACACAACAGATTAAAAATATAGATATCCCTCTCTTTAATGACTAACTCATTGACACATACATATCTCATCACACTATTAAGCAATTAATCACAATAGTAAACTATGGTAAACAATAGTAAACAATAGCTAATGTGTACTTTGTTGCTAGTTAAGGCTTCAGTATTTATTTTCTCAGTTCTAAACGGTGGTAACAATAGTGGAATAAAATTGATTCCGGGTAAAACAGCACTAGTTAGTATGAGAAACAGGCTCTAATGATAGATTCTTTCATATAAATGATAGTTTTATATTGTGAATCAATGATTATTAGTGTTATTAAGTATAATTATATTTGATATATATTTGATATATTTATTAATATTACATTACATTTAATCTTCTTCGTTTTCTTCATCTTGATCTTGATTTTCTTCACCTTCTCCTGCCATCGATTTATTTGTTGTAATACGGATCAGACCTCTTTTTACGTCTTTTAATAGTGATGGGATTAGTATACCTTCTTCTTGTATACCGCTTACTTCTTTACTCCAGCTGTAAATACGTTCTTTTATTCTTTGGGCTTTGATTAAGTAATTTCTTATTTTAGATAGATTTCTTATAAATTCTTGATTTCTTTGTAATGCAATTTGTGTCAATTGTCTAGATGTTTCTAGTTCGTCATTTATTTTGGTTAATTCCTTTTCATGATTAGGAAATTCTTTTGTTAGATTTGATAATGAATACGATGAAGTCATATCTGAATTTTGTGATTCTTCTGATTTTGAGTTATCGTTTGTATCAAATCTTGTTAATACATCAACATTTGGTATGGCAAAAAATGGGTCATTATTGGCTATGCCATCATTGATGTTATCTAGTCCGGATCGGTGGTTTGATAAATTGTCTGTATTTTTTTTTAGATCAATATCTTCGTTTCTAAGATCAGATTTACTTGTTCCAGTTCCTACTTCTTCGTCACCATCATATTTAGTCAAAGTATCATCATCATTTATGGTTGTATTATTTCCTGAGGTATTTTCTGGATCTTGTACGTTGTCGTTGTCGTTGTCGTTGTCGTTGTCGTTGTCGTTGTCGTTTTCGTTATCACTCTCTTCAATTATTAATTTATGATCATAATCTTTTATATTCATATTGCATTCATGTAATGGATCAACTAAATTTCCTAATAAAACTTCTAATAATTTGGTATATCCATTGACTGCATCTTGTTCTCTTTCAACCATCAATACGGCCTGAAGAGCCAAATCCCTTAATATTTTAGACTTGTACACCGTTGAGATAGATGCATTGGTTGTTATATCATTTAATGAAGAGATGGGACTCAATATTTTAGTCACATCAACCAACTTATTCAAATCAAAATCATCGTCAGCATTTTCTTCCTCTTGTTCTCCTGCTCCTAGTTGACCAGGCAGTGGATTGAATCTCATTCTCTTTCTCTGTAAAAGATTATGCTCTGATCCATTGTAAAAAATACATTCTTCATCAATAGGTTTAGTATTATTAATGTTGTTTCTAGAGACTAGTTCACTTTTCTGAAGCAGTTTGTTACCTCTATTACTGGTAATACCATTGGTATCAGGATAAATAATCTTCCCGTCAATTGATCTCTTCAAATACGGATAATTACCACATTTCTCTCTAATCATCTTCTGAGAAAACTTTTCAATGTAATCATGTTCCTCTGCAAGCTCGGAACCCTGATCTGTACTAATTTCTTGTGCAACCATTTCAATAACTTTTTGCATAAAAACTACAGGTTCTAATTCAATAAATCTTTAAAGCAAATTGCCATATACTCTTAAACAGACACTTACAAAAAACAAACAAACTACTTAGTAAAAATCAATTTGCAATAACTTATTGTCTTTCAGATAACAAATAACTAATATAAACAGCTTAAGTATTGATCATTCTTGTAGCTTCTACTTTTAAGAGTGTTCAGCTTATTCAATTTTTATTTTTCATTTGTTTAACATTAAAGTTCAGATGCAGTCACATGCAAAAAACGACAGCAACAGCCTTAAGCAGAAGATATATATTAAAACACCTAACCATGCAATGGTATCGCTTTCACTTATCACCAAAGGATGGATATCTGTACTTATTCATGTCGTTAGCAATCTAGTTTTTTCAAAAAAGTGTAAGTGTTAACAAAGACTGAGAGATCTGTGATGACACAAAATAAGTGACAGAAATACAAAAATATCTGGTGAAAATATGATTTAATGACATTTGTATATTCGGAATGATCCATTGAGTTGATATATATGTATTAACTACACGTTTATTACGTTATATACATATTCAATGGGATTTGTATTTTATTATTACAGTTCAGCTTGGGTTCAGAAAAAAGTTTGCTGAGGAATGGGACAAAGCTATTTTGGAGAGAGTCGTAAGGATTACATGAATAACTATTTTTATAAAAGCAAACTAGAGTTACCACTCTATAATGAAGAGCATAGTAAAAATATTATTGGAAATAAAAGGGAGGAGGAGGCACAAAGGATTCCGAGAACTATCCATCAGAGTTCAAAAATGAGTCTTCCTTCGAGGTATGAGGTAGTCCAAGTTCTTGGAAAAGGGTCTTATGGTATTGTTTGCTCAATCCGAGACTTAGAAAGTGTTGATGTTGAGAGTGTACTGGCTGTTAAAAAAATTACCAATATTTTTTATAAAGAGATCTTAATAAAAAGAGCAATAAGAGAACTTAAATTTATTAAATATTTTAGAGGTCATAAGAACATTATAAGTTTATTTGACGTCGATGTCGTGTATGACAAACCCTACGATGGTTTGTATTGTTATCAAGAGTTGATTGATTATGATTTAGCAAAAGTTATCCATTCTTCTGTTCAATTGACTGAGTTTCACATTAAGTACTTTTTTTATCAAATTTTATGTGGTTTGAAATACATCCATTCAGCAGATGTCATTCATAGGGACCTCAAACCAGGAAATATTTTATGTACACTGAATGGTACACTAAAAATATGTGACTTTGGCCTAGCTAGAGGTATATCACAAAACATTCTCAATGAAGGAAACTATAAATCCTCTCAATATGACTCTAACCAACAGTATAATTTGGATATAACCAACTATGTTGCTACCAGATGGTACAGAGCACCTGAACTAATTTTATCCCACTTAAATTATAATAAATCAATAGATATTTGGTCTTGTGGATGCATTTTGGCTGAATTTTATGGCCGCAAGCCAATATTCATGGGCAAAGATTCAATGCATCAAGTTTATGAGATTATAAAAATTCTAGGCTCCCCTAACAAAACTTTACTAGCAAGTTATGGGTCATCCAAATCATGGATGATTTATAATTCAAACATGGTCAATTATGAAAAAAAAGAGTGGAACGATATATATCCTCACGCAAGTAGTAAGGCAACAGATTTAATGGAACAATTATTACAATGGGAGTCAAAAGAAAGACTCACAGTAGAACAAGCACTTGACCATCCTTACCTACAAGACGTAAGAAACGAAAAAGAAGAACCAACATGCCCACTAGGAGAATTCGATTTCTTATACGAATATAAATTGAATTCAATGCAAGATCTAAGAAACTACTTATCAAAAGAAATCTCAACTTTCAAATCAGAAAGGAATTTGGTCTACAACACTCCACACTCACGCTCACGAATGACAATATGAGTTTACCTTCATAGCCTCTATATATTGAAATAAGAAAATTTACACATATCACAATAACTGACACTATATTACATTATCCATATCTACAGTTGATTCATTAGTTACTTATATAGTCTTGACGTTGTTAATTTGTGACACTTGAGTGCTAGAAGATGTAGTTGAGTCGTTTGTAGTAGTGTGCGGGTAATTATGTTATTAAATAAAGGATTTCAATTTCTATAATTGAGTTGAAAAAACAGAGATATATATTTCAAGAATCTTAACTTAACACTTCAATTGTTTCAAAGTTCCTCAGATTGACCAGGAAACTTTAATATTAACGTTGCAACTAGTCGTTCTCTGTTCTTTACTTTACATTATTTCCATTCAAGTTTGATTTTGATATATCTTTATCAGTCGAAGAAGCTAGAGATTGCAAACTAATTGAAAATTTTGAATAAGAATTATTATTTTTCAGTTGTTATTGTCGTAGGAGCTTTATAGTGCTGTTGAGAGGACATAAACAATGAATAATTTGGAAGTTCAACCAAGAACTGGAAGGCATAGAGCTTTATCCATTAATACTTATGATGAAGTACAGCAAAATTCGATGTCACATTCATTAGATCAATTGGATTCTGATCTGTCATTAATCCAATCTCAATGGCATAGGATTATCACTGATGATTCTAATCCATTAGAGCTGGCATTAAAATTTTTGGATGATACTTCAGTTGGTTTAGGACACCGTTTTGGGGAATTTAATCAGTTGAAAGATAAGATAGGTTATGATTTACAACAAGCTGTTAATGAACATTATCAAGTTTTTAACACGAACATTGCATCATACTCTGTAGCTGTAAACTCAATTACAGATGTTCAAGATAATATAGAAAAAATCGAGGACTCCGTTAAAGAGGCAAACACTAAAATTTTTCAAAATAAAGGAGCATTACAAGAACTTAATGACAATACAATGTCACATACAAAAATGATTGATACACTATCAGCTATCGAAGAGGTTATCGTCATTCCAGAGAAAATTGATGATCATATTAGAAAAGAAGAATATAGGGAAGCACAAAAATTACTACAGCGTGCTCTTTTTTTATCCAATACACATTCATTATGGTCACTTTCAGCTTTAGCCCCAGTTAAACAACAAATAGATCTAGCAGAACACAATTTATTTCAGAATATTATAGATGAAATTCATGATATAATTTATTCTAAAAGGAATTTAAGGTTTTTTGATAACGAGCTGTTACAAAGTATAAGTTGCTCTAAATCAGATTTTACCAGTTTAGAGAATTATTTATACACTATTGTTAGTATTGATATTGCTCAACAATCTGATAATATGAGTACCAAATTAACGGATTTCTTAGAACGTATAACAAAGCTTAAGGCTGATAAATCCCGTTCTATGTATATCGAAGAAAGTACTGAATATGATAGAATATTTAATTTGTTGACAGTAATTCACTCTCTGGACAGATTACCATTGGCATTAAGAATACTAGTGGATAGAACAAATAAAGAATTACATGATATTACAATACAGAGCAGTGAAGAAATGCGTTTGAAATATCCCTCTCTTTTAAAGGTAAGTGGTAATTCTTTGGATGCAGAATTTGGTATTTCGATGAAAAATGGGTTATCTGTGATTATGAGAGAATGGTTTTGGAAAATATTTACCAAAATTCTATTGTCTGTTCAAAGACATAGAATTGTATATGAATCAATTTCTGTATTTGAATCGTTATCTAATATCGGGGTCTCTTATAGGTTTGAGGAAATTTGGAAAAGATGTCTCATTGAAGTTAAGTCATTATTAAATAAGTATTTAAATGACCCATTGTTGGAGAAAAATACGCATGGTCGTAGGAGAGGCGCAAGCACAACAAAAGCACTTACTCAAGATAAATTATTTAGTATGCAAGATAACCTACAAAGTAATTCAATTGCAAAAGATCATGCAACTGAACTAAAATCTTTATTACAAGATATGTTTCCAGGATTTACTGTGCCCACCAATATTAATTTATCCTCAATTTATGTCGAAGAAGAATCATATGAAGAAGAGGAAGCTTTAATTAGACCAACTATCTTCAATATGAAATTAATGCTAGAACCATTATTATTGTTTATTCATGCTACCTCCAACATTATTCCTTCGAGTTTAATAGATAAAACCAAACCATCGATGGCTTTCTGTACTGCCTATATGGAGAAGATATTTATGGCAAAGTTTGAATTTACCTTTTATCATATGTTTGATGATAGGGTATTTTCTAATAATCCATATGCATTTGAACTCAATTCTGAAAATAAAAACATGTTAAAATCAGCAATTGAGTTTCACGACTTATTCAGTAATACACTAACAGTCATGAACACCACATACACATACAGAAAAAATGTAACATCTGTTATTCTTAACATCTTAGATAAATTTCAAAATTATTATGAGAATGTATTCCAGACTTTACTAGGTGTTACAACTGACAATTATACAAAAAAAATTCTAGGTATATGGATGAACGATAAAGCATTGATGGGTACTGAATTTGCATATCTTAAAAATAGTGTTCCATTAAATATTAATGAAGCAAAGCTATTTTTCAAGCATTGTGATAAGTTTTATGAAAAAGATAAATGTTTGAAAAAAGATGATACTTTTAATGATATTGATCTCGACGTTGTTTTACACCTTTATAATTCTATAGGATGGTCACTCAAATGGTTGAGAGAAATAAGAAAGACAGTGGATACTCCAGATTCCCTCATTAATGAAAACTCGAATGTAAATGAATTAAGATTGCAATGGTCCCTTTATGACTCTGACGAATTATCACAATTAATCAAATCAACTAAATTAAAGTTATCTATGAATAAAGAAGCAGTGGAGAAGTTTGACTCAATTGTGGAGAAAATTGATAATTTAAAACTCCGTATCTTAGCATCTTTAAGATATGACCTTAGAGCAAGAGCTATTTATAACATTGGTAAAATGTTTGAGACTAATCTTAACTGGAGCCCAGATGTTGGCAGTACTGAATTAGAATCCAGTATTGGTAATTTAATATCTGATATTAGAACGCATGAAAACAAACTTAAATTCAAGATTGGTGAAGAAGTTAAAACTCAAATAATAACTGGAATTGATATCATTATTAATTATGCATTTATTTCAGCAGCTTCATCAATTAAAACGATTAACACAAATGGTATTAAAAAGATTTGTAGAAATATCACTTATCTACAGAATGTATGCAGAAATGCAATTGATGATTCGGGTACAATTTCAATGAGTAATTCCATTTCATTCTACTCTGCCTGTGATTTATCAGAACAAGAATTTTTCAGGAAAGTAGACAATAAAGAATTAGAATTCTGTACCAACACTGATTTGAAGAATATCCTAAGATTAATTTTTGGAGAAGAGGCAACTCAACCTACGAGGAAGAAAAGTGAGGCCAACTCTCACATTAGAGTGACATCGATGTCTCGGAACAAAAGATACCTAGAATCATTACAAAAAATTGATTCAGTATCGAAACCAAATGAATAATCACATTAAATAAAAGATTACATACTTAGATATTAACACTACGATCAAGTCTTTTATTAATTGATTACTAATTGCTTTATGTATATAGATATATAAGAGTCTAATGATAATTAATGCCCGTAACTGGAAATGTTCACTTGCCGAGGTTGAAAAACCAATGAAGTTCTTGATGATATTAAAACAGCTGCCCATGTCACACAAAAGTTTACTCACCTAGGCTAAAACTTGTTCTGTCTGTGTTTAGGTCCTGTATTAACATCAAAACTGGAGAAGATAGTTCTAATTCATGTTCTAGTTATCAGAGATGAATGATACTTCAAATAAGATCATCGAAGAAATAGATACTACCCAAGAAGTCGAAATTTATAGTATAGCGTCAGTTGAATCTAGTGTGAATATAGAGACAGAAAAGAAGCAAGAACGTATAAATAATGGGATTACAAATGAAAAATATGAGTTAAATGATTCAGAAATTATCATTGAAAAAGGTTCCTTTGAAATTGATGTACCATTTTATGAGGACGATTTAAGATCCAAATCTTCTCAAGACAAACATTTGATGGATAAACGCCAAGTCAAGACCAATATTAGAAAGAAATTGCTAGATGACATATTAACTAGTGATTCAATTTCTTCTTCTATAGATGATATAAGTTTTAATAATCAGGCTAAAAAGGGACCCAAACTAACAAACTTAGTTGAACGATGGGGCTCACAGACTAAGGACTTGAATACTGAAATAGTCAATCAAGCCATGCCAATTATAAAGGTTCCATCAGTAGAAAATCATGGAATAGTGGTAGATGAGTTTCCCATATCTTCCCCAGTGCAAGCATCCACTTCAGTGAATGTTAAAAATATTGCAACAAATGAGGGCAAACAGGATGGTGCTCTAAAAAAAAAAAAAGAGTTGTTTGTACCATTGGATATCACTAGTATTGAAGATTTTGAAGATCTGGAGTTTTCAAGAATAGTAGACGATTCTACTTCAGTTCCTGTATTATCTACGCCCATTAAATCAACAAAGATTATTAATATGCCTGATGATACCCCAGTTCCAAAAATTAATCTCTGCATAGGTGGATTGAGTACACAAGGAAAAATAAAAAAAATAAAAACCAAGAAAAACAGCATGAGTTTTGAACTGCTCAAGTATTATATCAATAGAGCTGAGGAATATACAGATGAGGATTCACAATACTTAGTTAGTAAATATCAAAAAGAGAACAAGGAAGAGTTTAAAAAAGTTAATCAGAATTATAAGAATAATAAATTAGCAAGAGGAACCCTTATCATGGAGATGTCCTCTTCTTTGATCAGCATCTTCAAAGAAAAACAAAGTACATTTATGGAACTTATTGAACCAACTACGCTTCAATCAAGTTACGGAGGGAAAAAAGAACTTATTAGGTTTCTTAGAAGATCAAATAGCATTTATGATTTATCAAATGATATTTACTATCCAGCAGATTTAAAAATACTAGAAGAAAATGTGTATATTTTATATTACGATGCATTCGATTTTTTCAAGGAATATAATGAAGATAAGATTAAGCTATACCATGGTTTCAAAGAATATAAAAAATCTGGAAAAAATGTGATTTTGACAATTTACAATATCAATAAATTAAGAAAACGTATTGAAAACCTTGAGAATAATCAATATTTAAATAAGGTTCAAAATCATTTAGATGGATCAATTCCCAAACAAAATATGGGGGGAAGAATGCAGGAAATAGAAAAATTAAACATGACTTCTAGTGGGCTAGATAAAAGACTACGTTACATCGATCGTTCATGGGGCGTGAAAGTCCATACTGTTACATCACATCTTGAATTTATAAATTCGCTGCCAAATCTTTTATCATTAATAGGAAAACAAAATAATGATCCGGCTATTAGATACATGAAATATGCATATCTACATGTAAAATCGGGAAAGGACAAGAGGGATATTTTGACTAAAATTATTCATCAAATTGGTAGAACCCCTGAACTCAAAGCTGAGAATATAACCAGAGCTTATCCCAGTTTTCAACATTTATTAACTGATTTTAATAATGGTCATCTAAAATCCGGCTTAGATGGTAAATTTTTAATGACAGAGGCGATAGAAAAACGACTCTTTAAATTATTTACTTCTAATAATCCTAATGACATATTATAAGACATCAAATATTTTGTTTGTTGAACTTAGTTAAATTATATGTATTATAAGTTTATATACTTAAATAATGACCGTCATAGATTACCTTTTGTGACGTTTAATGAATTGCATTTTACAAAAAGTACTGCTTTGATATGTTAATTTGTGTTAATATGAGAATTGCTCATGTGATGGTTTATGAGTTTAGAAATTAGTATTTATTTTAATACATACTTTACGGTAAGATAATCATCTTCGTTTAATCTATCTTTTAAACCTTCAATATTTTGAAATCCACTATTAAGCTTTTCCATCTCAGATTCATTGAATGTAACTTTGGTTGAAATTAATTGACCCAAAAAATTTAATACTCTATCTATTAAATTTAAATCGGTTTCATGATTTAAACAGTCAATAGTGGATAAAATTATATTCTCTCCTCTAAATACGTCAATAATCTCTTTATCAATGGTAACAGAGGTTAAAAATGCAGCTAATAATGCAATTGCTCTCATTTTTAGCTTTGGTTTAGTATTTGAGTCGTTCAATATTGGTGCAATAATATCTAACCCTTTTAATTCATAGAATTTTTTAGCATTAACTTCATTGTTTCTAATAATATTCGAAATAGCATATATGGCTTTGATTCTGACATTTACTGGCTCTTTGTTTTCGACAGAAGCCATCTCTATTAGTTTTTGAAGACTATTTTCATATTTAAGGAAATTATCCTGTGCAGTGATGTTGTTCTGAACAGCGGTACCAATAATAGATAAAGCAGCCGCTCTCATTTCATTATCCTCATGCTTTAGTATACCTAGAATTGGTTCCCACATTTTCATGTTCTCAATATTATTAGCATTATCTATATTTTCAATTAATAATTCAAAGTTATCAATTGCAATTAATTTATGTTCTAATTCAGCCTCTGGATTGGCTATGACTTGTAAAGATTCCTTCATTAAAGTTGGATCATCAGGACCAGCTCCTCCAAATAATTGTTGTAATAATTTAGGGTCAGGCTGACCGGCTCTTTCCATAGCATCTTTATCACCTTGGGCATTAGCGATAGACCAATGTAACAGTTTTTCCATTTTTATTCAGGTTCGTGTGTGTATTTTCTCAGGTCAATGGAAACAATTTAAAGTTAGTGATATATAAACCTGTTTATATGAATTCTACTATTCTCTATTGATAATTAAATGTATTGATACCATTTAAAACATTTTATTGATATATGTTGACAGGTCCACTGTTCTTATTAATCTAGCTACTAATCTTGAAATTTTTCAAAAATTTTGCGATGAGATGAGCTCTGGAATATTCTGGAAATTTCCAGATAAATAAGGTACTTTAAATACGGTTATTCTCTATTGAAATGAAGTTGAATTGATGATAAACACCTTGGAATAAGGTGAATTAGTCTATGATCTAGGTACATTCAATAGCTGGTAATATACAAAGTGGTGTTGTCAAATAGTTGCCTCTAGTCAAGACATTATTGGTCACCGTTCTGTGAGGATGAGTGATGAAGCGAATCAAAAGATGGACCCAGTGTTTGGCCAGGTGAGAGCTTTTGCATTGAATGACCCATTAGTAGACCCATCTTTATTAAATTATTTGAATAGTGTTAAAAATGAAGCTATCAGATCAACGTTTGATGATTATGCAAATAGCCAATCTTCCAAGCAAACTTTGAAGCATATAGCTTCGATGTATGATGATGATGAGACTTATAGTAGACCATCATCTGTTGCTTCTGCCATGAAGGACGGGGAGATCAAAAATCATGACACTTTACGATCTTACAAAAATAAACGCCCAGAATTATTGTTAGCTTTCCAGCGAAATATGGATAACTGGGTACGATGGATATCCAACAGCAAAGATATGTTATATAAAGAAGGTTATGTCTTTCAAGGGTATGATAACCATACTGTTGATATCATTCTATATCACCTTCGAGAATACTTGAGTGAAACCAAAGAACAAAAAGGATTTGTCTTACATTTGTCAAATATATTGAAAGATGCACCATTTGTAGTAAAAGAAAATGATGATATGGCCATAGATAAAGAATGGATAGATATGTTGTTTACCAACCTAAAATCAAAACAATTAAAAGGAATAGACGATGTGAGGAAGTTTATCTCCGAAAAGCATGAGTACACACCAATGGGTTTTAAACAATGGTATTCGTTCATAACAAAAAATGAACCCTCACATTCAATCTTTGCAACTATAATTAACAATAGAAATATTTGGATTCTAATTCAATACATGAACAAGGATTGGCTCAAAGTGATATACATGAACAAGAAGCCCACGGAAGCGTATCGATTAAGCCAATGGATGTTGTATATCCTACTGCATTTACCAGATCATTTAACTGCCGAATACATAAGTGAATTAAGAACATTGGGAAAGAAATGCCAAGAGTTTATAATAATGAAGATTAAATCGAAAAACGATACCTACATGAAATCATTTCCATACACCCAAGAACTAGAAGCATTGGGCATTTCAAAATCCTGTCCAGGTTCACCAACCATTTTGGAACTAACCTTATCGGTGGTCTCTGACATCTACGGCCAAAAAGATTTAACAGATTGGGAGAATATACCATAATGGAGCTTCGAGCCACATCATATAAAAATTTTTGCATAGTTTCTTAATAAATAATTACATGTCTTTATATAGTTTTTTATTTATTTATTAGTCGATTTAGATAGCAGTATGTATTGTTGCAGACATTGTTCATGATAATTTTTGCAAGCTCGCAGCAGCGAAAGTTTCAATGACTCTTTCCAACGATCAATGAACTTTGACAAAGACATTCAAGATGAGTTAACTACATTATTGACTGGATTTATTAGTACATTATAACTCGAGAAGGACTATTTTGTAATTAATTCAAGTGGTTTTGAAGATCTTAACATCTAGCCGAGATATCTTAGCAGTTTAATAAGAATCATTTCAGGTTTAATTTCAAATACATTGAGCATAGTAACGAGAAATATGTCTGGTGAAGATACTCCATTACAACTAATCGACGACTTAGATATTTCCCCACAGAAAGACTCTTCTAGGGTTATAAAAGATCTACTGGCTGGTACTGCTGGTGGTATCTCACAAGTGCTTGTTGGGCAACCTTTTGATACAACTAAAGTTCGTTTGCAAACATCCACTAATGCTACTTCAGCTATGGATGTTGTAAGGAATCTGTTAAAGAATGAAGGTCTTTCAGGTTTCTATAAAGGTACATTAACTCCTTTAATCGGTGTAGGTGCTTGTGTTTCAATTCAATTTGGTGTTAACGAGGCAATGAAAAGATATTTTCGTTCTGTTAATAACAATAAATCAGAGACTTTGACCCTTTCGCAATACTATACAAGTGGTCTTGTTGGTGGTGTTGTCAATTCCTTTTTAGCTTCTCCTATTGAACATGTTAGAATCCGTTTGCAAACTCAGACTGCATCTGGTCCAAACGCAGAATTTCAAGGGCCATTGGATTGTATTAGAAAGTTAAGAGCACAAGGTGGTCTAATGAGAGGTTTAACTGCAACAATGGTAAGAGAGAGCCATGGTTGTGGTACTTATTTTTTGGTATATGAAGCACTGGTATCTAGAGAAGTCAACAACCACAATATAAAGAGAGTTGATATTCCTGCTTGGAAATTATGTTTATTTGGTGCATTTTCAGGTACTACATTATGGATGATGGTATATCCTTTGGATGTAATCAAATCTGTTATTCAAACTGACAATATTAAAAACCCTAAACACGGTAACTCAATTCCAGCTGTAGCTAGAAGCATATACGGTAGAGGAGGTTTGTCAGCTTTTTTCAAAGGTTTTGGTCCTACAATGTTAAGAGCTGCTCCAGCTAATGGTGCCACTTTTGCCACTTTTGAATTATTTATGAGATTAATGGGATGATCTTAGTAATCGACTTTTATTAAAAAGTGTATAGAGTATAATTATATAGTTAAAGCATTATGGTCAAAATATCAGCGTATCTTTTTTATAATTTTTGGATAATGATATATTTAATTAGTGTTATCTAAATAGTTTACAACACAAAATCATTGAACTTATTTCTAATATGTTATGTATATGTCTATGCCCAGGTTTCCAATAGCCTTAAGTATGCTTCCTCTCAAGTTTATTCTAGTCTTCTCAATAAATATTCAACTTCAACTTCCTTTGTGATTGGAATTACTATTTCTTTGTAGATTTTAACTAAATATTCTGGTGTGATTCTTCTTTCACCTTCCTTATTAGTAGGGTCAATTCCATAAACTTCAGCTTTTCTAGTTAACCTTTGTAAAATTTTCTCTTCGACCGCAGAATTGGTAATGTTTTCCATAATACCTTCAACATCTCTCCTAGTAATCAAATCAGTGTATAATTCAACGTTGTTTTTGAATTTGGCTTCAGCAACAAATTTACCAAAATGAATTCTCCTACTTAAACTTTGTAATAATTCAATATCTCTGGTAGCAACTGAACCAAAATTTTCAGCTTGATCACCACTATACTTGGAGATTAATGGCACAATCTCGTCAATATAAATTTTCTTTATTTTATTGTTATAGTTAACTTCTGATGAATATTTTGCTAGTATCTGAGGATACTTGATACTTGGTAGGATTGGTTTGAGAATTTGATCAGGAAAAAATGGAGTTTCATCTGGGGATTCAAATCTTCTCAGTTGTGAATGTGCAATTTCTAATTGTAATATAGCCCACTCTAGAAACGAGCCTTCAAAATTTGGGATAGTTAAATTGGAGTGTTTAGGATCATATATTGAGGGACAAGTTGGGAAATTAGATCTTTCGATGAATTTAAAAATGATAGTATCCTCCATCTTAACTAACTCATCTCTAATGTTCTGTAAATTCAATACTGTCTCGGGCTTGGTGAAATCCATCTTTAAAGTTTTATGTTATTATTGTTTTAAATATTTCCTTAACGAAAAAAATGCTAATTAAATTCAAATGTTCAATTGATCCATAAATGAAATCTTCAATTCAAATATCAATGGTATAAATAGTTCATTGATCTTGTTATACCTCATCTAAATGACTAATTTTTTTATTCTGTATCAAAATATTTTATCTTAATCTTAGATGAAAAATTAATCCGATGAGGCCTCATCTAAAAATCGATGAGCTCGAGTAATAGAGGTAAAGTGTCTCGAAAGATGAATATTGATTAACATGTTTATTTAAGAATATAATTTGTGTATAAAAGTATCGATATTGGAATATTGTCTATGTTTAATAGTATTTTTTTAATGTAGGAAGTGTAAAAATTGTCATAATTTGTGAAAACGCCGTAAAATTTGTGTCACTTTGGAATTGCGATGCCAGTTTGAAGTTTCTGATCTTTTTTTTTCTCATCCATTTCTTTCAGCAACCGATCGTTGGATTGCATCTCTGATTGAAATTGTTCTTTCGTAACACTGATTTTCTTGTTCAAATAGTAGTTATACGTTCTGAACCATAAGAATCTTTTCAATCTTGAAGTTTTATCAGTTTCTAAACCATAATTTGTGTAAGCTGAGATCAAGTTCCCTTCGATTGTGTCTTGGGAGTTTGATAAGTCCGTATTATTTATTGTTGTCTCTAACTCAGTCAAAAATTCTAAACCCTTGATACATACGATGAGACCCAACATACAAGAACAGAATGCCCAAATATTAAATTCTTCTTTGTACTGTGGATCCATCCGTGCCCAATCTTCCATCTCGTTCCATGTTCCAGCATTATGGTATGCATTATAATAGGCGGAATTATATGATCTTGTACCACCATTAAATCCGTTTCCACCTACTGTGGATGGTGAAATGACTTTATTATCCTTCAATAAAGTATAAGCATTTGAAATTATTTTAAACCGTTTCAACTTTTCTTCTTCACTAAGGAAACTACTGGTAGCACAATTATGAGTAGCAACTTTGAATCTACCATTATTATCAGGATGGTAGAGTTTTACATAGAAGTGATATTTTTGTTTCAACAAACTTTTATTGATGTCATTGGGATTCTTTATATCAAAAAGCTGATAAGGATGCGGAACCTTATTGCCAGATTGTATCGGCCAAAATTTGTCATGTAACACCTCAAAGTTATGTGGATGGTCAGGGTCTGTCACTTCAGTCGAATACCCTCTAAAAATATTTGAAATAAATTGTCTACCAAAAGGTTGTAGATTAATCGGAGTTGTGTCGTTTTTGGAACCAGATAGGTGTCGAACTAATAATAAACCTAAATTTTGACGATGCATCGTACCAACGCTGTAGTTTTACTGGTGACTATGGGGATGTGAATGATGCTAGATATCTAGTTCATATATATATATACATCTGTTCCTTTCTCCTAAAGCAGTTTGTTGTAAAAATTAGATAGTAACCTAATTTTACAAAAAGTGAAAAAAGTCACTAGACTAATAAGTTGCATTAAATAACCAAATTACATAAAGATGGTTAGAGTAATACTAATATAATGATTATATTTATTAAATGATTATATTTATTAAATTATTTAATAGTTTATTTTTGACCCATTTACTCATTGATTAATTTTTTAATAGTGTATGTTGCGTGTTGTAGGTTCTATTTTGATAATAAAGCTGCAAATTGTTGGATGTTGATCTCATTTGATCCATCACTGACTTCTCTTAACATCTCATCAACCTCAGTGTCAGTTAATTTTTCACCAATGGAGGTCAAAACATGCTTTAATTCAGCTGCAGAGATCAAACCATCACCGTTCTTGTCAAAAACTTTGAAAGCTTCCAATAACTCTTGTTCAGAATCATTGGATTTCAACTGTCTAGACATTAAAGCCAAAAATTCGGAAAACTCAATCTTGTTATTACCATTTACATCAATCTCATTCATTAAATCAGCAACTTCAGCTTCACTTGGAGATAAACCTAAGGATCTCATAACTGTAGCCAACTCACTGGATGAAATAGATCCATTGTTATCTTTATCAAACAAAGCAAAAGCTTCTTTAAATTCAGAGATTTGTTCTTCTGTTAAATTTGATGACATCGAGCCTATTTCGTGAATTTAATTTACTTTAATCTGTGTAGTATACTTATCTGTCTCTGAACCAAAAACGAACTTAAACTACAATTAATCTTTTTTAATTAGATTAATTACTACTCTTTTAATTCACTTTCAATGTTTAGTCGACTCTTGTCACATACAATATCATTATACACTCTAACCAATTCACTCTCTTGCTCCTGATTTGGATCTTTAGCTTAGTATTTCTAACTGATTATTCGATCTCTTTGTTTTGCAATTCCATAATTTGAGAAATTTTTACGTTTAACTCAACACCTAAAAAACGTACAACATGACTAACACCGCCGAAAAACCATTGAGACAAAAAATAGGGGAGTGTAACACGTGAATGTCATGTGATTACCACGTGTATATTAAATAGTCACGTGTAATTTGTTAGTCGTGTTATACGGCATAAATTGTGTTTTGCTTTTGTGGTTTTGTGGTTTTTTTCAAATGGGTTTTTTCAAAAATTAGCCGCCGAGGTACTTCGATTAGAATCACAAAACCCTTCCCCCCATATAAAATCTTTAAACGTTTGTTACTTATCCATGCATACCTATACAATTTCAACATCATGAACATCGTAAACATCTAACATAAGATTAAGATACTCTTCGAAGTTGGTATTGTTGTTGATTTGTCTCTTGAACAACATCCCATCAAGATTATGTTCTGTCTCGTAACACCAGAATTTGTAGTATTCAGGCTTGTACTCTTCGATTTGGTCATGATCGATTATTAGTAATTCGTCGTCGAACTTGAAATGGTTGGGTTGGTCTTCTAGTTTGTTTAGAAGTTCCAGGACCTTATAAGTAAGATATGTGTAGAATCTGCTCGTCAACAATGGATTGTAACCACCACCACCAAGCAAGAAGAAATCTTTGAGAGGGAGATGTGGCTGTTGGTGTAAGAAGTGGTCCATTATGGAGATGATGGCGTTGGTTAGGCCCACGATGGTCAGTTGCCATTCGTTGTAGTGGTCGTTGTTCAGACCGTCTGCTCCACATAGAATTATAATGGACTCGCTCTTGTGTTTAATTATTAGTGGGATGATTAGTTTTTGAACAATGGTTGATAGGTTCTGGTTGGTCAAGCCATGTTTCAAAGGGATGTTGATATTGTTATAGCTGTTTTTGCTGATGTCTCCGGTGCATGGATAGAAGCCTACTTCAAACAAATGTAATGATATGAATTGGATGTCTTTTGAAAATTTGAATGCATTTTCTACTCCATCTCCATGATGCAAGTCGAAATCAATGTATGTGATTTTTTTCCTCTTGTTGTGGGAGTTGCGTAGTTTGTTAGTTAAGAGGACTATGTCATTTAAGTAGCAGAATCCATTTGCAGTTGATTTCATAGCATGGTGTCTACCTCCATCCCAATTGATACCGACATTGATCCTGTCGTCACGGAGGTTTTCAACCAGTTTAACTGTTGAGTTCACCAAAGTATTTAAGTACATTGGTAGAAATGAAAATACTGGACAATCTCCATTATTCAAATTGTGCTTTGTTTTCAATTTCTCCAGAGCACTTGGTTCTGTGATACTGGTAGATTCATCGTCCCTTTTCCGCTTCCTATTGTTGCTCAAGTCATTCTTCACTAGTGATCGGTATTGGTCATATAAAAGTTCCCGACATTGGTTCCTTTCTTCATGATCAAATGGCAGATTTTTGTTGAACTCATCGGACAGTATTATATCTAAATATTCTTTCAAATGATAGCTGCATGTTCTTCGGAGGTTATCTGTGTCTAGCTTTATTCCACTAACACTGTCATCATTATTAAATAAATCATTCTCATTTATCACATTATCAAATTGGTTCAGTAGGTCGTAAGCTACAAGCATGGAATTGATTAATTGCGATTTTTTGTTTTTATTACATGGTAATAAATCAATTACTTTAGATTGGAAAGAGGAGGTACAAATTGTGGCATTGAACTTGCTTTGGCCATTCATCGTAAATCTGTCAATTGTCAAATTTGGATTGCATGAAAACTAATCATCCTTTTTATATATGATCTTTTCTCTTCTTACCAGTGTCGGTATATAAAGGTTCATTGATAAGTCTTATTTTTTTTTATTGCATATTGAATCTGAAATTTGAAATTTGAAAAAGTTATAGACAGTATACAAATATAATTCATTCAAATACATGTATATTATATGCACAAATATATGAATATTCTGGTAGATTATATGTAATATATTATCATTTAAATCTATATATAACAAGAATAGATCAAGCTTATTATTTTGCCCAAAGCTGCAGATTAGGAATGACTTCTGAAGATCAATTTTTATCAAATTTAGATGAAATCATCGATTTGTTTCTCAACTATAAACCAGGTCGGATAACCCTAGATAATATCACTAAATTGTGTCAAACTTTGGGATTAGAATCCTTTATTGATGATATTGACTCCAATTTATCAAGGTTATCAACTGCCTCCAAAATCATCGTAGTTGATATTGATTTTGATAAATCTATGGGAAAAGTTAAAGATGTAAAATTGGTTTTGGCTTCTAATTTTGACAACTTTAATTATTATACTGACCAATCTATTGTTTTAGATGTTCTACCGAAATCATTAAATGAATCTGAAAATAATATTTTATTGAATTCTTTAACAAAATATACCGACTTAAAAGAATTCTATCAAAATTTAAAATACATTTATTTTTTAGATACCTATTCATCGATTGAATCAGATACTTCAAAAGCTCCCACTAATGCTAATAACTCCTCAAATGTGAATAATTCATCAGCAAATATTAATGCTACTACAAGTAATAACAATGAGTCTTTGAATAATGAAAATGTCACTTCATTAAGCACTCCTTCAATCTCAATTTCTGGTACAAATAATGTTAAATCGTCGACAGGTGCGGATTCAAATAATCAAAATAATGAAGCATCTCCCTCGATTGGTCAAACTATTGATAAAAGTAACTGTAAATTGGACTTATTCAAATACTATACTGAATTAGCAGATTATTTCAAAAGGTTTTTCATTTCTAATAACTCGAATTATAAGATTATAACGAACTTGAATGATATTTTTGGTATTTATATCATTCAAAATGATGATATTAGCAATCCAATTGCAAAAATATATTTAGAGAAGTCAGTCGACCCAAAAAATCGTTTATTTGAATTTATTTACTCTAATAGTGATGAAAAATGGATAAATGAAGATTTTGACAATTACACTACAGGTGTGTCCCTCGTAATGGAAATTTTGGATTTGCATACTAATAATAATAACTGTAAAAATCCAATTTGGTTTCCAAAGGATTTAATACCACCAGATATTATCTTGCAATCTTCAGAGAATAATGATATTGTTAGTGGTAAAGAGGAAACCAGTCTTAAAAGTTCAAGGGACTCAAATAATAACCATATCCTAGACTTATTCCTTAATAATATTAAAAACAGTCATAATACTTCACTAAATGACCATTTGATTTATAATGGTAGATATAGACTTATTAATGATTTTACAACTAGTTTGATCAATATTTCTAAATTTGATATCAGTAATGATAATTTAGAACTAATTTTGGAAATTCTGAATTGGATTGATTGGTCGAATATGGTCTTGCAGCCGATCTTCAATATCATTAGTAAAAATAATAATAGTACTACCAATGTTATATCTACAATTGAGAAACCAAATGCTATTATCAAAAATGAAAATAATGAGTCTCAAATGTTAGTGTTGAAATCAAGAAGAGCTTCAGGTAGAAGATCATCCACTTTGGCAAAGAGACCAAGTATAGTAGAAGCTTCAATACTCAAAGATGAAGGTTTACAACAATTCAATTTGCATGAAATTATGGCTCAACCTGTTATAGAAGATGAGGAGGATAATAACCTAGATGGCATTAAAGAGGTGAGCAATGTCGATTCAGAAATACCCAATGATAATGGAGATATTGATATGGCTGATGCCTCAGATATAAACTTCAGTTTGAATGGAAACTCAGATCTGGGAGAGTCTCAAGCTAGAAAGCATGAAAATATTGTCAACTTGATAATTAGTGAAGATCATATTTCATTGGAAAACATAACAAACTGTAATATATATGATAATTCAGAGACTTGGATTACTTTTATAGAAAAATTAAAAGAGAATATTGAGGTTTAAGTAATTTCTATGTATATATAGACATGTCAAAAATATGAACTGCAATTTAAAATTATATATTGTTTGATTTCAGGATTTATAGAGTAATATATGTTAAACAAGGTATATATGAACAGTTTTGGTCTGATCATTTGAAGTGAAAAATTGAATCATGGACTGTGAATCTCCACATAAAAGAAAATTTTAAGGCACTATGGCCGAGTGGTTAAGGCGACAGACTTGAAATCTGTTGGGCTTTGCCCGCGCTGGTTCAAATCCTGCTGGTGTCGAATCTTTTTGTTACCTGTTTATTTATCTGCACAAACTGTCACATCTTAATAGGTATCAAGATAACCAATTTATTGGTTAAAGAAGTACCTGTATCGATTAGCTATATTCATTAATATGTTTTATATTAAATATAGAGTTTACAAATGTTTAAAATTTATACTTTTGAGCAAAACTGACACCTTGAGCGAAACTTTGCACACGAGCATCAATTTTGTAACCTTGTTTATCTAGTTTAGTCATTTCACTAACAAAGTCTTTTAATGGTACTGTAAAACATTCAATAAATTCATTTTCTTCTAAATCAACTTGTGGATTTTGATTTTCAGGCAAAGACATATCAATTTCGACTGTTACCATAACAAGATTGGTGTTTGTAAAACCAGGGTCATTGAACATGACAGGACTATCATCAATAATCTTACCTACATATCCTGTTTCTTCTTTCAATTCTCTTAGAGCTGCTACATCAGTAGCTTCGAGACCATCTATAAGCCCAGCTGGCATCTCAATGCAAACACCATCCACAGGGGGTCTAAACTGTTTTTGTAATAGAATTTCATCTGGTCTCCCATCTGGATACTTCAAAATTGGGATCACACCAACACCATCGATTCCACCAGCTTGTCTAGTGGTACGAACTGCCATATCCCATTCTCTTTCGTTACCGTTTGGGTCCTTGTAAGCCAATTTTTCTAAGCCAATCCACTTACACTCATCAGTGTTGACAACTGGACGGGATTTTATTAACTTAGCTAATTCTGGTTTATTCTTGAATGTAGACATTATTGAAAATTTTCTAGAGGTGTAGAAGAAAGTATTTCTTAATTGAAGCTTTATATGCAGTGTTAGGTACATTACATGAGGAAACTCAATGGGAATTAAAGACGAAAATTAAATAGGGACATACTTATAACTATTCAAGTATGTCAAACAGATTATATTTAATGTCACTTGTATTGATCTAAAACATAATTTGAAGATAAAACAGTATCTAAAAGTTAACCTTTTTCGCAAAATTCAGTACTGGTACAATATTAAAATGAAAAAGTCAATATTAATATATCATAAAATATTCGATGAGATATAAATCAGTACTGCTAAATTGTATGTTATAAGATTAAAAACAGCTTTGACTAACGTTATAAATAGAGTGGGGCCACCTTGCGAACACCACATACATGACAGCTGATAATAGTAACATTGTGAGTCTTAAGGCACAGATCCAACAATATTTGGTTGAATCAGGAAATTATGAGAAGTATGTTTGATAGGTGAGGATATAATATGATATTACTATTATTATGAAATGTTACTAACAATTTAAGAGTTGGGAGATTGTCATTGGAATGGCAATTTAACTAAATATATACAACAAAATAGAATTTCAAATGAATTGAATCAAAAATTGTTGACTGAAGGTTGGATGGATTCTGTTAAAAAGCTAACTACCACTGAAATGAATTCTCTCAATTCAACTAAATATCCACAAATATTAAAGAATGTAGAACCAACTGCTATTGGTATGTTTTAATCTTTTTTTTTTTGTTTTTTTATCATAGTTTCTGTCAATTATTATTTGTTACTAACTTACTATAATTTAATCCCACTAAATTTTAAATAATAGATATGGTATCTGACACAACAAAAGAGGAGATAATTGCTCGAATTAAGACCTTCCTAAATGAAATAGTCAAAACCGAATAATCATGATGCAAGATGCAGAAAAAAGTTTTATACTTTGATTATCTTAACGCAATGAAGAAACCAGTTTGAAGTCTGATAACGAAGATATATAAACAATTTAATAAAGATATTATAAATTCTTATTATTTATATTATATTTATATTTACAATTTCCCAACATAATACACACCGTCATATTTGAATATGTCTATATGTGTATTAATTTGAGACTCTCTCTCCTAATAAAATTTTACTTTTTTATATTAAGCTCATTCATCATAATCTTCGTCTTCTTCGACCTCTCTAACAACTTTCTCAGTTGGTAAATCTATTTCCTTTTTAGCAGGTTCTTCTGTAGCTTCCTTTTCAAGCTTTTCTTCTTCACGTAACTTAGCTTCTTCTTCTAATTTCTCTAATGCTTCAGCAGTAGGTTTGATGGTAGGTTCAGATTGTTCTTCAACTACTTCTTCCTTCTTATCACCACCATCTGTTATTTTAGATTCGACATTTTCATTTTCAACGGCTGAAGTTTCAGTTGATACTGGAATTTTTTCACTAGCTGTCCCATTTGCTCCATCAGCAATTTCTGATTTGGGAGCATCTGCATTTGAAATTTCTTCAGCATTAGTAGATAATTTAGAATTGTCTGGAACATCAACTTCTGTAACAATTGGGGTTGAGTTAGTTGGTTCTATCGTTTTTGAGCTATCTACTTGTTCAATTCCATTGGAAATAACTTCATTAGAAGCAATAGAGTCTTTTTCGGTATCAGTCTTGACGACAGCAGGAGAAGAGTTCTCTAGAGCAGTAACTGGAGCTTCAGATAGCTTCTCAAGAGGAATGGTGCAGGCCTCAGACTCAGTATTTGCTTCTTTCACATCACTGGATGTAACATCTTCAGCAGCAGTGTTGTTTAAAAAATCAGATTTTTCTTCAACTGCAGCTGGTACTTCATTGAGAGTTGGAGTTACAGTTGGGGCATCAATTAAAGGTGTGACTTGTTCTTCCGTCAAATTAGCAGATGTAATATCAGAGGCTTCGATTTTTGGAGCTTCAACTACAGGAACTGTGGCAGCTTGGGTGGTAGCTTCTTTTATGGAGTCAGTAGGTTGAATCACTGGGGAGTTAATTTTTAACTTCTTTGTAGCAGGTTCTTCAGTGTTTTCACTGACTGATGATGGAGCATCAGAGCCGACTGCGGCATTTACTAATGTGCTAATGGTACCATCAACCGGTCTCTTCTGGCTATTAGAAACATTGATAGAAACTTTTTCTTCTGATAATTCATTTGCATGTTCATTATTCGAAACTCTAATTGGTTGCAATTGCTGAGTTGGTAATGGCTCTTGTAGTGGTACTGTCGTACTTTCATGGGGTTGAGCAGGTTTGATTTGCACAGCGGATGTTTCTGGAGCTTGAGCCGTAACTGGGGCTAGAGCTATGGCAGGAGGCTTTGTTCCTAATGAAGCACCTGTAATAGCAGGTAAAGTAGTAGATGTTGTTACAGGAGCATTCAAAACAGGAGAAGTAGTATTAACCACAGGTGAGGTAACTTGGTGGGTTAATTGAGGAGCAGACGGAGTTGAAGTAGTTGCAGAGAGTGCAGCTTGTGTTTGTTGCTGGGTTTGAGCTTGTGTTTGAGCTTGAGCTTGAGCTTGGGCTTGAGCTTGGGCCTGAGCTTGAGCTTGAGCCTGAGCTTGGGCTTCAGCATGTGCTTGAGCTTCGGCTTGGGCTTGGGCTTGGGCTTGGGCTTGAGCTTGAGCTTGGGCTTGAGCTTGAGCTTGAGCTTGAGCTTGAGCTTGAGCTTGGGCTTGAGCTTGAGCCTGAGCTTGGGCTTGTGCGTGTGCTTGAGCTTGAGCCTGAGCTTGAACTTGTTGTAATTGCTGTTGTTGTTGCATTTGTTGTAAATTCATCTGTTGTACTTGTTGTGGAGACAACCCCTGCATGTCATTATTTACTAAACCTGGTTGAAGAGGTTGAGCATACCCTTGCTCCGGATGTTGTACCAATTGACCGTTTTGGTCGTAGTAAGTTTGTTGTTGTAATAAGTGTGGTTCCTGTATTTGATTATAAACACCTGGTTGTTGAAGTTGTTGAGCAATTGGTCTTACATTTAATGGATTGACTCTATCATTTGATTGTAGAGTTGGTTGTAACATTACCGGAGCATTGGCCATTTCAGATGGTGAAACAGAATTATCTGGCTGTTGAGCCTGCTGTTGTTGAGCAGCATTTGGATTTTGTAACTGTTGAACTAACGCATCTAGTCTTTCCCTGATATGAACATTTTCTGGGTCTAACCTTGCAGCTTGCTTGTAAGCATCCAAAGCATCGTTCAATTGGTTATTACAAGTTTCATACAAAGTACCTAAATCATACCAAACTTCACTGATGTATGGATTTAGTCTAATGGCTCTAGTATAAGCATCTAAGGCATCTCTATATTGAGAGATTTGGTAGTATAAGACACCAATAGAACACCAGAAAATTGGATTTCTTGAATCTCTATTTACAGCTTGTTGGAATGCATCGTAAGCTGCAGTATAGTCGGTTCTGATCATATGGACACGACCTAAGTGGTACCAAGTTGCAGCATCAGAAGGATCAATTTCTAAGGATTTCAATAATAAATTCAAAGCCTTTTGTGGTTCATAGAACTGAGTATTGTTCATACCATATAGACAACCCAATTGTTGTAGAACCTTTGCATGATGTTCATTTTGTACTAAAACGTGTTCATAAGCTTCTTTGGCACCTTGCCATTCGCCCATACTTTCTAAAACAGAACCTAATTGAAACCAAATATCCCATTCCTGTAGAGGAGAAGGTGGCTGTGGTAAAATGTACCTGAAGCATTCCAAAGCTTGAGTCCATTTTCCTTGGTGTTTATAGATGATACCTAATCTAAAGTAAATTTCATTTGCTTTTTCAAAATTTGGATCCAATTCCAAAACTTTGGCAAATGCTTCTTCCGCATATTCAAGTGAACCGTATCTATCATATAAAATACCGATTCCGTGCCATAATTTAGGAACATTAGGATTGGACAAATGGTACAATGCCTGTTGATATGCATTGTATGCTCTTTGCAAGTCGTCTAGCATTAAATAACAGTGACCTAAAGTAGCCCAAACATCGGACAATTCTGGATTCACAGACAAAGCTCTCTCGTACAACTCGGCAGCTCTCTGGAACATGTCCCTTGAACGGTATAAATGAGCTAACAAGGTCAAAGCCTTTGTGGAAGACTGGTTGTACTGAAGAGTGGTATCGTAAGCCATTGCAGCTCTATCGGTATCACCCACAGTCTCAGCCAAAGACGCGATGGACAACCATGTTTCAGCAGTGGACTGTGTCAACGGGTCCAGAGGAGGCTGTTGAACCTGTTGAACCTGTTGAACCTGAGCAGCTTCTTGCGGGTTTGGTTGTGTCAATTTCTGTTGTTGTTGTTGTTGTTGTTGTTGCTGCTGCTGTTGATTCACTGCACTCACCAGCGGTTGAGCAGGCGTAGCAATTGCAGTATTCATAACGAACTATTCAAATCTCGGGTTTCTAAGGAAAAGTTATCAATCAATACCTTTATTCTCACTCCTCTCTCAATATATATACTGGGAAAAGAAGCCAACACACTCAAGCAATCAATAGATCTGTACAATACGTTTCTCGAATCGATATTTCTTGTGACTAGATGAGTAAGACTTGGAAAAGAAGTATTCTTAAAACTAATAATAAATTGTGGCACTGAATTTAACACAAACTAGTTCTTACAATTTTTCTGTTTTATTTTTCTCTTTCCAACACTTTGGTTCTACTTTTAGATAATTTATAATTTTAGAATATTCTCTAATATGGTTTTTTTTTTCATTTTAGTTTTCATAGGAATTGGAAAAAAGAAAAAACAAAAATTAAATTAAAATAAAAAAAAAAATAAAACTTTCTTATTTAATACAAAAAAAGAAACAGAAACAGAAACCGCTGCAGAACCGGAAAAAACCTCGAAACGCAATTTCGAAATTCGAATTTCGAAATTCAAAATAAAAAAATAAAAAAACGAGCCCGTGAGGAAACCGCGAAGACACAAGGAAAAAAGTACAAGAATAATAAATATACCAAGACCTGTTTGTGTCTGTCGACACTAAACCAAAAACGGTTAAGAGAGAATTCTTCGAGTTGAGAATATTTTGATTAGGGGCCTGTGCCAGTGAGAATAACTCACAGCAACACAAAGCAGAACAGACGCACAGACGTACACACACACACACGCCCACGCACACAAAAGTGTAATAGGTGACAGCGCACTAAAAACCGCGGCAGTCCAATTCATTCAACGTTTTATTGACCTGAGCTTTGTCTTAGGCATTGTGCGGATTGTGCGGTGTTTAGCTGTCGAGTTGTTCAGAAAGCACTACGTCTTCTGTTGTTGCACTTTGCACTGGTGCTTGTGGGGTTTGCCCTGTATCTAATGTTGGTCTCGAGATCGCTTGCCCGATGTATGCCGTTCATTTAGTGTTGGGTTTGTCTCTGTCTCAGGACTAGAGGGGTTGGTATGGTCACTCCTTTGGTTTTCACAAAAAAATCACTACTGATCGTTCATTTTTCGTCTGTGCGGTGGCTTGTCCTTGGATCGTGAGCCATATTCACTGTCTGAATCGGGATTTGGTATCTCCCAGTGGTGGTCAGGCGGGTAACTTTGCTGTAATGAAATTGTACCATAACCCCTTTTTTCTAATTTTCTGTTTTGTTCTGGTTGACAACGGAATGTTACAAAATTATAAGTTATGCTTACATTAGTAATAAATATATTTATATGTATGTATATAGTTATTCTGTATTGGAGCGGTGGTTCGTATATAGTTATAATTCTTTTTCAATGAATTGTTGGCTAAAATAGGTTACCTGTTGGAAGTTGTATTCGAAGCCATCGATGCCACCGTAGTATGGGTCGTCTACGATTTTGTTGAACTTGCCGTTAGTGTTCCAGTCTCCAAACAGGTGGATTTTGTTTTTAGAGGTTTTGGGTTGGATCTTGGCTAGGTTGCGGTAGTTGCTCTCGTCCATGCAGATTACGTAATCGAACAGTTCGAAGTGTTTAGCTTTGATTTGTTGGGCTTTGTGGTTAACAGGAACGTTGTGTTTCTTTAGAGTGGATACGGATCTGGTGTCGGGATCTTCGCCGATGTGGTAGCTTGCAGTTCCAAACGACTCGATCTTGTCGAAACTGTCTTGAAGGCCGTTTTCTTTCACTACATGTTTGAAAGCTGCTTCTGCCATTGGAGAACGGCAGATGTTTCCTAGACATACAAAAGCAACGCTGATCTTCTTATCCTGTGTCATTGTGTTCTTGGTGGGATGTTGTTATTGCTATTCAGTTAAGTAGCTTCAAACATTGTATCTTGGGTTAGTGGTTTCTTTTTTTATGACTTCGCTTCCCGCTTGTAAGAAAAACTAAAACATATATTAAACGTAGCTAACGATATATATAGTATATAATAAGAAAATTATCAAATAGTGTATAGTTTATGTTAAAGCTTTGGTAACAGGAGATTGAACATTCTTGTCAGAGTAAAATTCGATCACTTTCTTCATTCTAGTTACAACTCCTTCTGGTGTGAAATCGAAAAATTTGTAAACATCAGTACCTTTCCCACTCTTACCAAAGGTGTCCAATCCGAATTGTTCATGAGAGTACTTGCACATGCTCAATGTTGCATACACTTCAACACTCATGGTTGGAACACCAGCTGGCAGTACTTGCATTCTATACTCCAAGGGTTGTTTTTCAAAAGTGAAGAAGTCTGGTAGAGATACCACACGAAGATTAACTTTTTGTTGGGTTAAAAGTAGTTTAACAGCATCAATACATAAAGACACTTCACTTCCTGTAGAAACTAAAATTAAATCAAATTTTTTCGAGTCTGTTGAAGTACCTTCATAAACGACGTATCCACCTTTACTTGCCTTCTCGATACTACTGCCTGAGAGATGTGGTAAATTTTGACGAGTTAAACAGATAATGGATGGAGTATTTCTACTTTCTAGAGAGACTTTAAAGGCTGCAGAAACCTCATTCCCGTCTGCAGGTCTCCAAACTTGAATATTTGGCAAAGCTCTAAAGTGAGTAACGGTCTCAATAGGTTGATGAGTAGGTCCATCCTCACCCAAACCGATTGAATCATGGGTTGCGACCCAAATGACAGGATATCCTGAAAGGGCGGCTAGTCTTACAGAACCGGCAGCATAGGAAACGAAATTTAAAAAGGTACCTCCATATGGTTTACAATTGTAACCGTAAGCACCGATACCATTTAAAATTGCACTCATACCATGTTCTCTTACTCCAAAACGAATGTAACGGCCATCGTAGCTACCAAGATTGGTGCCTGGAGGCTGGAAATCAACCGCATCGTCCCATCTAGTCAAATTAGAAGGTGTCAAGTCTGCAGAACCGCCTATTAATTCAGGAATGGCATTTGCAATTTTATTAATAAGAATGTTAAACAATTTCCTTGTTGCAAGGTCCCCATCGCTAGGCGTGTAGGTGGGCAAGTTAGAATCCCAGCCTGGTGGTAAGATACCGTCAAGCCTTCTCCTAAGTTCTTGACCCAAATCTGGGTATTTCTTGATGTACTTCGACAAATTATCATCCCATTCGGTATTACTTTTTTTACCTCTGTCAATAATTTTATCCTTGTAAAAGTCATATACTTCTTGAGGAACAACAAAGGATTTCTCAGGATCAAACCCAAATTTTTTCTTTAGTTGTTTAACGTCATCAGGCTTCAATGGCGAACCATGCACAGAAGCTGAACCGCAGTTCAATGATCCATAGCCGATTGTTGTCTTTACTTTAATTATACTTGGTTGCATATTATTACTGATTGCCTTTTCAATTGCGTCAGAAATTGATTGCAGATCAGTATTACCTTCGCCAACCGCCATGGTTTCCCAACCATAACTCTCATATCTGGACAACACGTCTTCTGTAAAGGATAAATTTGTTGCACCATCAATTGTAATGGAATTATCATCGTAGATCACTATTAAGTTCCCCAATTGAAGATGGCCAGCAACAGAACATGCTTCCGAAGAAACACCTTCTTGTAAACAACCATCTCCCGCAAAAACAAAAGTATGGTTTGTTGAAATGCTAATGTCAGACTTGTTATATTTTGCTGCGACATTGGCTTGCGCAATAGCTAATCCAACTGCATTCGAGATACCTTGTCCCAATGGACCAGTGGTCAACTCAACACCTGGAAGTCCATACTCCGGATGGCCCGGAGTCTTCGAATCCACCTGTCTAAATTCCTTCAAGTCATTGATACTGAAATCATAGCCCAACAGATGTAACATCGAGTATAATAAAGCACAAGCGTGTCCATTGGACAACACAAACCTATCTCTGTTGGCCCAGTTAGGGTTCTCACTATTGAGATTCATGTACTTTTTAAATAAAACATGCATACTTGGCGCCAATCCCAGTGGAGCACCAGGATGCCCAGAATTGGCCTTTTCAACTGCATCAACCGCCAATAACCTCAACGTGTTAATACAAAGCTCATCTATTTCATTAAACTCTGACATCTCTTCTTCTCTGCCGAAAATCTATTATTTTTTAACTGTCCTAAAAAAAAATCAATTTAAAATCAAGCTCACAAGAATAGGTCCCATAAGAACTATAAACTATACCTTTTTATATAAAATTGGTTTCTGCATCACACGCATACTCACATACCAAGCAAACACTACATTTCTATATAATTCCATCCCCCCTTGCCCTTTAAATCAAAGTTTGAGCATTCAACATATACTCTCAAGATAGTAATTCTCAATCCCCCTTTACCATATCCATTCATAATTGGGACCTCAATACCAAAGGTCCTTTCTTTCAATGTATCATCCCATCTCATTAAATATTCACTATTAAATATACCCTTATATTTATATCCAATTCATTACGTCTTTTAAAATATCAAAATTTCCTAAACCAGTCACCCATCCAACTCCAGCTATACCATTCCCAAATACGGAAACACAGTCCAAATTCAGACATCACACTGTTTTTGTTGACATATCAAATTTTTCGAAATATTTTTTGCAATGAAAAATTTTTTATTAAAAATGTCTCGAGGAAACAAAACTAATACTCTGCATTCATTGCAGTAAAACAAACTCAATCAATACCTTTGATAACTGGTAAACTGATAATCGGAGACTGCATATACACTAAAGCACACATATGAGTTCGTTAGGTTTCCAATGTCTTCTACCTTGTTACTTAGTAATTGGAAGGGCTTGGTATTTATGCTTTCTTTTGAGAAACGAACTGGCTTATATGAGCGAGAAAAAGAAAAAGTGTTACGATGAAAAATTTATCCAAGAGATGAGATGAGATGAGATGAGATAAATTGAAGTTGTTATAGCGGAATTATGCAGTGTACAGGTAGTTGGCGATTCTTTCTCAGTGTTTATCTACCTCTTGACATGAATAAATGCAATACCATCCCCTCAACTTTAATCGTTTTTATGCTTTTTTGTCATGGTCATCGCAGTTTAGACAAAAAACTTCAAGTTTAATCATTGTTAGGAGAGTAAGCTTCCTACAGGTGAATGAATATGTTAAGATGTTAAGTTAGGAACTGCTAAATCTGGTTGTGTTTGTGTATTTTTATTTTAAATAGCTTATATATAATCGAAAAACAGTTCGTAATTTGCTTTGTTTAATATTTAAGACCACTTTGTGTGTTAGATGAAAGGTGTTTTGTAATCTTTACTTTGAGTACCTGCCACTGTGCAAGCAAATAAGAACCAAACGACAAAACCATGAGTTTTAATTCGAAGGCTTTCAGTATTTTAAATAATATTATTACTAGTGAGGATATAATCCCTATCGTACACACTGCACATGATGAGGTTTCGCATGAAGTCAATGACGATAGAGTAGTTGTGTCAACCCCAGAAGCGGATGAGACTGGGACTGTTACATCTTCGAATGAAGATACTGATTTGTTATTCTCGCCGTTGGGAGACATAAGATCTGATCAAACTGAAGATGATGAGGACGAAGATGAGTATGACCATGGTTTACTTTCACCGATCTACTTTCATACACAGTATCCTAAAAGATTTCATCATAATCACACTGTAGCGAATAATGTCGCCTCCGTTAATAATCTAAGTTCCTCTGCCAATAATATTTCTAATGCAGAAACAAACACAAATAGTGATTTTTGGAACGAGGTTACAGCTACAGAAGAAGAGGCTATAACGTTTGCTAATAATGAAGATGAGTTATTCTCAATCATTAATACTAATACGGAAAAGGATGATAAGAATGAGGTTGGAGAGAAACCAGAATCGTCTCTTTTAGCCAATCTAGTAACTGACGAGCTCGAGAGCAATAGCAATAACACCAGCAACAATAAAAGTAGTCCAGCTGAAAGCCCACTATGGGAATCTGCAGATGCCAAAATAAAATTATTCTGCTACAGAAACAAAACAGGCAGTCTGGAATTGAAAACTCACATAGATGCTGGTAATAGTTCAATGATTGGAAACACCAATAAAAAGATTAAGAAGTCAAAGAAAAACAAAAGAAAGTTTGTTAGAAGGAAAAGTGGTATCTCTCAAATGATTTCCACTAATATTGGAATCGGTGAATTCATGTTATAGATTTGAGTGCGTTCAAGAATCAAACAACATTAAAAAGACAGGAATAACATATCAAACAACTGCATACTCTATTCATTTCACAGTTATTTCTATTGGGTATATAACTCTTTTAACTTATTTAGGATCATTTTAATAGATTTATTATTTATATCAAAAGGTTTATTAAGTGCTGACAATGAAGATGAAGGTAACAACTACCAAGGTTTATTAATAACAGGAACGAATACCATACAAAAAAATTAATGATTTCGCCCAGGATCGAACTGGGGACGTTCTGCGTGTTAAGCAGATGCCATAACCGACTAGACCACGAAACCAACTAATTTGGATTATTTTTGTACTTCAGATCACTTTTATTATTAGGTATATAGTCCCCTAAGGTAATTTTACGTCGAGCTAATAATACATTTTCCGAATTCGCCTAGTACGTTTAGATGTAATTCAACAATTATAGATCAACAAAATGGAGAATAAGAATGTATATTTGAAGCTGTAAATCAGATAATATATATTATTATTTTTAGTTAAAAACCATATAATTTCCAATTGACAATTTAAAGTGCAATTCCAAGTAAATTATTTTAATTAAAGAGTGTTAAGGTAGAAAAAGTTTGATATTTATAGAGGTTCCTTTTTGATTATTTAAGAAATTCTTCATATATCGATTACAATATGTCTGATAATAAGTTGTCTTCTATTGAGGAACATTTTGTTAAGAAATTACTTTTGAAGTTGGAATTAGAACATGAAATTGCATTATTAGATGATCCATTGGCATTACGACAGTTTGGATATCCTTTTAGTCCACAAGATCCATCGCTCGACAATTCAAAGAAAAAACAATCTTCTAATATATTCTCTTCTTCATTGGGGGTTCCGGGATATTCAAATAGTAGCAATAGAAATAGTGTTATAAGTTTAGTTTCTGCCAACACTCGAGAGGGAAATGATGTTGTTTCTATGTTAGACAATGGCTCTATTTTGAAAGAAAGTCCTTCAACTGAAGAATTTTATTTACTGAATTATTTCTTGAAAGAGTTTATTATGAAGTTCCCTTTGTTTAATAGCGGTGATGATGCAAGTAAAGTGAAATTTTGGCAGCAAAAGGTACAACCTTTCTATGAATATTTTATGTCACTTCATTTTAGTGACAGTCTAGATAGAGAGCGGTTTTCTAAAAGAAAAATGATGTCAATTGTTATAACAAAATTAGTTTATTCTTTATTTGATTCTAATTTAATTACGGTCAACGAACAAGCATATTATTCACAAGATAAAAAATTATATACACAAGAGCACAACATTCAGAAAAAAACGAGAATAAAACGTTTAGGTATAGGAATGTGTGATACAATTACCTACTTGGTTACAACTGATCCTATTATTATTAACGGTTGGGATATTAATATTATTGGAGTCTTAGAAAATAATACAAAAGCATTGGACAAAATAAAGGAGCAAAAAAAGACAAAAAAACTATCAATTAAAGCTACTACCTCAAGTTCATCAAAATTTGGTATGAGCTCAACAACAAAATGGATGAAATCTGCATTTTCTATGAGTTCATCTTCTTCATCTGCATTTTTTTCAAAAATTACAACCGGTAATTCTTCTGTTTCACCAATATCATTGATGTATAAGCCAACACACTATTTTATTTTGGAAATTTCATATACTAAAACTAATAAAAGTTCACATAAATATCTACAGAAGAGTTATTATGATTTTATTGAATTCTCAAATTTGTTAAGGAAAGAATTTCCTGCTAAAAAATTACCAAAATTACCCCATAAACAGAAGGCAACAGATACTGCTATGACCTCGCATGGTACAATGTCAACTTCTTCATCTAATTTAAAATTAGCAGAAGCAGCTTTATTGGACGATCAATTATCTGATATGAATTTGAATAACTCTCATCTTACAGTACCGAAATCAAATGAAAAATCTCAAGATGATGGCATAGAGGATGATCAATCAGCAGAATTCAACTATGATTATAATGAAGAAAATTATACGGATTTTGGTAGTTCTAGTTTATCTCGTGATATAACTAGAACATCTTTCAGACAATACTTGAGAAAGTTGACCGATGATTCTGAAATTTCTGCTAGTAAATCACTTTTTACATTCCTGAATTCTAATGAAGTTCAATTAGATTTGCTACCGTCAGAAATACAGGAAGATATTGATGCACGTAAATCGGTAGATATAGCAAATTTACAGGAAGAAGTGCAGAATCAGGAAGGCATTGAGACTCTTTTAGATCAATTAAATGAAGCAGTTAGCGATGTCAAGTCAAAATTAAAGGATAATAATACATTTTTGAAGTCTATAATTACGGAAGTGAAAACTCATAATGAACTTTCGCTCATGTCTGATACTATTCAGCAATCTATCCAATGGCTTAAATTTTTTATTGCATCAGTGATTTATAAAATGTTTTTAGGAAAAAGTGGAAATCGAGGGTTATATGGTCAAGTAAAAATGTTACACAATTTAATTCCATATACCATGATGAGTCAAATCATGAAAATAACAAATCCAATGTCTATCATGAAAGGTATGACAGATCTATTTTTAAGCCAACCATTTGGGGGTTATTCTTTGTTTCAAACAATGTTCATTACAATTATTACAGAAGATGTTAGATCATCCAGTAAAGTCATTAAAAAGTTGGAAAAAAAGTTATTAGAAGAATCTAATGGCTCTCAGCATGTTATTGATTGTTTGAAATTATTTGTAGAGAAAAACCAAGTTTCCAATGATATTTCAATTGATGAGGTTAGAGAAGAATCGAACAATATGGATATGCCAATGGTGTTAATTGTATTGATGAAGTATGTTCAACTTAAGAAACTTTCCCAAAAAGATGTAGATGATGTTATTGAATCCTTCACAAGTTGGAAAGTTCAGGAGAACTCTGATGGAGTGATTACTGAATCCGAAAAACAAAAAGCTAGTTATTTTGCCAACTTGAAAGAATTACAAAAATTATATTTCAAGTTGAATGATAAAAAATTGATGAAGAAGGTATGGCAGGATACTATGTTAGCTCAATTACTTAAAGCCGTTGTTAATCTTATCTACGACCCTATGGTAAAGCTTTTTAACATAGCTGATGTAGATTTAGGGTTGAAGTTATTTGAAAGATTTATGACTGATCTTATCAGACTAATTGATGATGTTAATTATGGCCGTTTGGGGACATCAACAAAATTTGATATTATTTGCAGGATAAATGATTTGCTAGGTAAATATCAAGATGAATTTTTGTCTCTAGCAAATCATTTCCTGAATAACGATAAGAATGGAGTGGTTGACGAGTATGTTGATTGGGTTGAATCCATTTTGAAATTTGTAAATAATGATACTGTGGTCGGCTCTCATAAATTATTTGATATAGAAAGTATGTCAGAGAATTCTGATATTGACATGGATAAGATTAAAAATGAAGTTAATTTATTCATGACTAATAAGTTCGAAAAGAGGGAAATCTACAATGAACTTTGTTCTCTATGGAAACAAAAAACCAAAATAATGGCACAAAATTCTAAGATCGAGGATGAAAATGAAAGGTTAGTAAATTTAAAGAATGCTGAAGCTATTGGTTCTAAATTAAACATTTTAGAAGAAAAATATAGATCTCTGATAGAAGCAACATTAGATAGCTCAGAATTGAAAAAATGCAGAGAGGAGGTCTTCTCAAATTTTATTAGGGATAAATATTTTGTATAGCGTCAGCAGGAGAGCATTATATAATTATATAAATATTTGTAATATTACTTTTTGGTAACTAATGCGATATATAATTAGGTAGACTGGTATTGATCTAGTTATGTGTGAAACAATTTGGTATGCAAGTTTTGATTTGTATCCAAAGCAAAGACAGGTCTCTTGAAGAAATCAAATAATCTTTATTGGCAGTTAATGTTTTTGCATCTTAATGATCTCTTTCAACGCTCCAAATGGATTTGCTTTGAATGCATCATTGTTTAAAACTTGAGTAAACCTTTTAGTTTCGTTGATAGACAATTGCTTGGCACCTTTTTGATTTCTTATACTTGGTTGATTCTTCTCTATTTTAATTGATCCTGGCAAGGTATTTTCTAATTTTCTATATTTAGTAGTTTTTTTTATCCTTGTGATATTATTATCTGTCATCATATCCATATCATTATTTTTGCTGTGATTTATTTTTCCATCATCAGCATCATCTAAAACTTCCTTTAGAGATTCTTCTTGTCCCAAAGAAACCAATAAATCATTCATCTTTGGTTTCAAATCATCCCTCATCTTTCTCTTCCTACGTCTAATAGATGACTTCGATATACCTGCAAAATCAGGATTACTCAAAGCTCTGTCTTTTATTTGTGTTATGAACGATTCTTGCTTATTCAATTGCTTGTCTTTTTTAGTCTCTCTAAACTGATGTAAAAAGGCCTTTGGATCCTCAGGAAGAAAACTCTGCTCCGCCACTGCATCCATTAACAAATCAGGTTTCACTCTAGAACCAGCGGACTTCTTAGATGCAGCTTTATTCCTTAATGTATTCCTTTTCTTGGCAACCATTTTCAAAATTTCAAAATTTCAATTATCTGTCTCTAATTTCTGCAATACTTTATCAAATTTGACAATTCTTTACCAGAATTCTCCGACTACCCTCTTAAATATCTACAAGTCTCAAATGTCACAACTTGCTAACTTCAATCAGTATATATCCTTTGATATATAAATCCTTTCAGCTCATCTCATCTCATCATTATTAAAAAAACTTTTTTAGTTCTTAATGCTGCTTGGGCATTAAGACTGAAATTTTTCACCTGGAACAATGTATTCAAATCGCCTTCGGCTAGCTGTAACGAAATTTCAAACATAGATTTGAAATAGTTGACTAACTAAAAGCACTTCATAAGATCATTGTTTTAGTGAAATTGCAATTGATCAGTACACTGTATTACTTAAAGAACTGTAATATAAAAATTAAGTTGAATAAAGATTGGTAATATCACATTTTGGGATATCTCAGCATTTTTAACCGTTGACTTCTCATTATTTAAGTTTAGTTATTATCAAAAGTTTTAAAAAAACCACTTTGGATCTCACTCATGTCTCAACCAAACTCCTTTTCTCGTTTCTTTGCCATTTCAGGTGCTGTTGTAGCTTTATCAATCACTGGTTATGCTATTTACTTTGATTACCAAAGAAGAAATAACATTGAATTTAGAAAGAATCTAAAGAAAGAACACAAAAAACAGGTCAAAGCTGCCAAACAGCAAGAAGAACAAGATAAACAAAAGAAGCTAAAGGAAGTCGGAGATGCATTAGCTAGGGAATTAGCAACTGATCCAATTCCAACCGATCCTACTGAAAGAGAAGCAGCATTTGCTACTAATGTTGAAATGGGTGAACGATTAGCTTCAGTTCCAGGCAAAGAAATGGAATCTGCCTGTAAGTTCTATAAAGCTTTGAGTGTTTACCCAAGCCCAGCTGATCTATTGGGTATTTATCAAAGAAGTGTTCCCGAAAGCATTTATGAATTAATTGTTCTAATGATTGCAGTTTATCCTCCAACTAACATCGCTTCGATCATCAATGGTATTCAGCCAGATTCTTCAACTGTCTCATCTGCTGCTGAAGCTGAACTAAATGCAATGAACCAAGCTATCGATATTGACGAATAAGCTAGACATTTCTACCTCTCGAACTTTTTCACAAATTAAATTAATATGAATGATCTTGTTAATTCAATTAACAAAATAATAATGAGTCATTAGTCTCAATTATATCCTTATCATTTATATTTACTTCTGTATATATATCAATATAATGATTATATTGTGCATTTTTTGTATATGAAAATAACTTAAGTATAATAATAATTAACTACCTAACAAAATATCAGTTTAAAAAACGAATCTCTATTCAATCTATATTTATATATATATATATATATATTTCCTATTTACAATATTAATGAAACCCCCAGAAGCTGGGTATTGTTTATCATGGCTCGCCTATTTTGGGACATATCTTAGTAAATTTCTGGTTAAATAAACACCATAAGCAAGCATACTTGCATTGTTTACTAAATTGAACAATAAACTTAAACCATGAGTTCTTCCAAAAGCTTTCTTCAAATCATTATCAAAAGCTTCCAACTCTTTACCTTCAAGTCTAGAAGCTAGAGCAAGCCTCTCTTCTTTGATCTTATGAGACTTTGGTTGTAAGTAAACAAAATTGGTCAAACCAGCCGCAATAGCAGCAGTCAAGCAAGTAATTGGGCCTTTACTTAGAGCGATAGGCGATGTAACCAATAAGATGCCAGGGACAATTGATTGCATTGCAAAAAATCCTGGGAAGATTTTACTTTGCATCTTGGAGAACTGTTGTTTCTCCAATGTTTTAAACATTAATGGAGAAGCAACATACGAGTAGAAGACTGAGCCACCAAAGCTAATAATATCGAGACGTGAATCCCAACTCTTGTTAGTAAACTATATCTTTTGAATAGAGTAATCAAAAAGTAAAAAGGATGAGTAACCATACGCAAATGAATAAAGTAGCAAATGAGAAACAGGTTTAATTGACATTATTTAACTATAACATTGATTCGTTTGATTATTGAATGATACAAACAGAGACTAGTGTCTAATTGTGATAACATCTTCTGTTATATAGGTTGCATGTTTCAATCTTTAATTGTGACCCTCAATGAAATGATGCCGAGATATTTTTCCAAACAAATTAAGAGATTAAAGAGGTGAATATAGTATATATATATATTGATAAAATGTGATATGTACAAGAGAATATATATCTATTTGCAGAGCTATACGGAGCTACTAATTCTTTTCAAGTTCCTCAACAGTCACTTTTGGCTCTTCTGTTTTAGTGGAATTAGCTTTATCATTCCATATTTCATTAGCTGTTTCTTTATAAGTATCGTATACGTCTTCATTTATATTCAGAGTCTTGGCAATTGATTGGTAATTCTTGTTGAACTCTTCGATGTTTGGATCAAGTGTATCGTTTGAGAATTCTGCTAAAGTTCTAGTGATGATATAAGTACCTTTGTTTTCTAAATGAAATTTCAAAGCCTTTGCTGGATCATCCAATTTTGGCAGATTAATTTCGGAGGATAGTTTATACTTTGAGATAAGTTCATCTGGTGGAAAGTTTAGTTGTTGGCCTAGTTGTTGTATTAATAACCTTGTCAAACCAAATTGATCAGTACCTGTTGATTTTTTGAAAGCGATATCAATTTTCTTCAATGAAATTTGTGGATCATTGAATCTCATTAATTTGTTTCTATGCAAATTACAAGTTAAAATAGTATTGAAAAAGCGATCAATGTCATAAGCTGCTAAATTGTCACATTTTTCAAACTTAGAATAGTTTGAATACATCGAACTTAAAAGATGAGAATAGGCACCAGTTTGGAAAAATGCTTTGAACAATATATCTTGTAAATGAGATGAAGTAATATAATTGAACACTTCCCTCTTTCTAACCGAGACTGACGTCCAATCTCTGTACCAATTATACAATTCATTGGCTTCATCTTTTTTTGGTTTACCAATCGAATTGATATATTCATGTAAAACCGTCTTGGCAATAGGTTTGAATGGTTCACGAGGTTTGACTTGATCTTTCGTTTTGGAATCCTTTAAATCCATGGATAATAAAATATTGGCATTCTTTGGACGATACACCAAAGGTCTCAAATTGTGACGAGTCATATAATAACCAAAGAACTGGTCTAACCTTTCCCTAGCAACTATATCAGAGGCATACCTCTTAAAAGTTAAATTCATAGACATTTTTTTTCACTTATGCAACCTACAATTCAAACGTTTAAATTCCTGAAGCAGTAACCCATATATCACTTCTCCAGCAAATGTCTTTAATGTGGTGTCTATCCTCTTAAATACAACCCAAATCAACAACTTAACTATTAATATTGTACTGGTTCATATGCTTTATTTTCGTTTTATTCTGTCTTCTATTTATTCTTCACTTATAAAAATACATTTAAAACCACGTGACCAGCCATTAAATTTTCACTTTTGTAAGAGATGCTCACAAATGAAACAAGACTATGGTTTGAACAATATCACTATTTCTAAAAGGATATGTAGATGGTTTGAATAATCGGATGATTTGAGGATTAAATAGGTTCAGTGTTTCAAGTAGAGTGGAATACTTCAGAGCATTGTGAATAAAATTTTTCCAAGGTTAAAAAATAAAGAACGAATGAGCTCATTGGCGTTTGTGGATGTTGCGGAAAGGGAATATGAAGAACAAATCAATCGTTTGTATGAAGAGTCTATATTAAGTATAAATGAGTCTGGGAAGCTTCATCCAGAAGTACAGAAAATGTTAGATTCGAATGTTAGTGGTGGTGGTTGCCATGAAAGTCATAGTGGTAATAAGAGGAGCAGAGAGGATATGTGTATTGGTAACGAGAATAAGCAGGTTAAGATTGATTTAGAGAGGTATAATGTTGATGAGAATAGTAGTTTGGAGATGTTGATGATAAATGAAGCGTATCTACGACACCAAGAACTGGTGTTGAAAGAGTTACTCCCTAAGACTATAATGAATCAATGGGTGATGAACAATGAATTTGTTAAGAACAATGATATCTATTTGCAAGATGCCATGAATAGACAAATTAAGCAAATAGTTGATTTAAATAAGCACAGGGAACGTATTCAATTGGAAAGCGATTCTACATCCAAAGAGTTGGAAAAACAATGGCACAACCAACTAATCAAAAATATACAATAGTTTATAAGAATCCCCCATCGGGATTAATCATGGGTAATCATAAGTAATTTAATAATACATTAACGTTTTTTTAGTATGGTATGTTTTATTATTATTTCAATGTTTGTAAAAAAATGATATATGTATATATATAATTTATAGATAAGTAAATATTATAATATTATATTATAACGAGGTTATTTTTTTAGAAACATCTATTTGTTTAAAACATCAGCATCGTATCTTTGCTTGAACCAAGCGATGGTGTCTTCCTTGGAGGTCTTGTGGGAGTTACCGATGGTAGCTCTACATCTCTTTCTTCTGGCAATTCTGGCACCTGGTCTACCCATAACAACGTAGAAATCCATACCGAAAATACCAATAGATGGATCGTACTTGATACCTAAATCGATGTGTTCTTCAATACCGAAACCGAAGTTACCAGTAGCAGAGAAGTTTCTTTCTCTTAATTGATATTCCTTAACCTTTAGACCTCTTTCTAAAATTTCTTCAGCTTTTGGACCTCTAACGGTAACGTGAACAGCAATTTTTTCATTTCTTCTGATACCGAAAGTTCTAACAGTGTATCTAGCTTTAGAGTGAACTGGAGTTTGACCAGATAATTGTTCTAAAACCTTGGAAGCTCTGGTTAATCTATCACCAGATTCACCAACAGAAATATTTAAGACCAACTTTTCGATCTTCAATTCACGCATAACATTTTGAGCTTTGGCAGACATTTTTGGCTATGATAACTTTGGATTGGTTATTTTAAAACTATTAAATAAAACAAATATATATCCCAATATCAAATTCCTTATATATATATATATATATGTATAAGTATTTCAATGAGTATATATCTTTATCTAGAATCCAACCACTAACTGTTACTAAATTTTCAAACACAATTAAAAGTCGGAAGTGGATATCTAACAACCACATACATCTGTTCTAACATACCATACCAATCATCAGTTAACACCTCTTGGACATACATCAACCACTCAATAATTGCTAAATTTACTACGAGCTTTCTCCAGAGGCCAATTGGAATTAAAATTAATTCGATGAGCTTGGAAAATTTCAATAACTCTCTATGAGGGAAGTTGCCATCTTGTGCGTGGGTTATCTTCGAGCGACAAAAACAAAAACGTAATTTTCTTGGAAAACGAGCGGCAACTAAAAAATGAAAATTAATAATAAAATGTACGGATGTTCTTGGTAATTTATTTAAATGTCTGGGTGTGCAGTCACTTGAAATATATGGGCGGGTAATTTGGTTTTTTCAATCTTTTGATTTTTCAATTTCCAAAATTTAGGATTTGGAAACTTTAAGTGGCAAATATTTATATATAAAGAAGAGGTATAAATGAGTATAGTTATTTTGTAGTTGAAAGTGTGTTGTTGCTTCTTGATTGTTTGGAGTAAGATACCTAAGTGTTGTAAGGATATTTTGAGATTTAAGTTGAAAACTGGAAGAATTGAAAAAAAACCAAAAAAAAATAAATACGACAGAATATAATTGAAATGCAGGCCATTGCTCAGAGTTTTAATCAGAATGCGCTTGTAAAAGAGCTACAATACGATAATGATGACAATGTTAATGAAGATTTTATTATGGGTAACCAGAACTTCAGTAAGATTGCTCCTTCTATTTCCATGCCTCCTATCTCTTCGCCAAGAGATTTCTTAAGGGCACATACTGATGATGCCAGTAATCCAGATTGTAAAATTAAGATTGCGCATGGTACTACTACTTTAGCTTTCAGATTCCAAGGTGGTATTATTGTTGCAGTCGATTCCAGGGCTACTGCAGGTAATTGGGTTGCTTCTCAGACAGTTAACAAAGTTATAAGGATTAATCCGTTCTTGTTGGGTACTATGGCAGGTGGAGCTGCTGATTGTCAATATTGGGAAACTTGGTTGGGTTCTCAATGTAGGTTACATGAATTAAAAGAGAAAGAGCGTATTTCTGTCGCTGCTGCTTCCAAGATATTGAGTAATTTAGTTTATCAATACAAAGGTGCAGGTCTGTCAATGGGTACTATGATTTGTGGTTATACTAAAAAAGAAGGCCCAACTGTGTACTATGTCGATTCTGATGGTACCAGATTGAAAGGTGATTTATTTTGTGTAGGTTCAGGTCAAACATTTGCTTACGGTGTTTTGGATTCAAATTATAAATGGGATTTAACTGTTGAAGAAGCATTATATCTAGGGAAAAGATCTATTCTAGCTGCAGCTCATAGAGATGCTTACTCAGGTGGGTCTATTAATCTATACCATGTTACAGAAAATGGTTGGATTTATCATGGTAACCATGATGTTGGTTCTACTTTCTGGGAAATCAAAGAGAAAGAAGGTTCTTTCAACAACGTCGTCGGTTAAGAAAGAAGGTTCTAATTACATCAAATATATATATACTCCTTTTAGCATATACAGATATACATATACTTTATAATGAATATAATAAATTTTATTATCTAATTACAACATATCTATTATATTTATGTAAGTGCGTTTTTATGATGTCGCAAGTTTAACCATAAGTATTTCCATTATTTTCGTGTCTACTATAGCTCCATCTCAAAGTTAAAATGTGGGGAGAATAAAGACTACGCTTTGTTGGACTATACCTCCTCGTCAACTTCCATGTCATCAATATCTTTATCATCGTCAATATTCATGTCATTAGTATCAGAAAGTGAGGGAACATTATCTGCATCAATATCAAGATGATCAGTGTGCTCGATTAAATTTTTGTCGTCCAATAACGCCTCCGATAGCGCCTCTTCAATTGATACTGATGCTGTACCTACATTAACATCCTCCAAGTTAGGAATGTCTTCCAATTTGGTACTTAATATCTCATGAGCAATTTCATCATCTCTAAGGTTTGCTACGTTATGAAGTTCATCTTTCAGTGGTTGTGTAACTAGTTCAGATTGACCGTCAGATACTGAGGATTGGACCAATTTATGTTCTCCCTGTTTGGTGTCAGCATAATTAGTAGGTGAAACTTCTGATTTTGTTATATCTTCAGTTACATTTTTTTCATCATCTGACTCATCGGAGTTATCACTTGAATCACTTGAATCACTGTTAGTTTCAGAGGCAGATTGATCAGACTTTTGTGCTACTTCACGTTCTCTGATTACCTTGTCTTCATCTTCATCTTTATCCTCTTCCTCAATCTTGCTTCGGTTTTCGTTTTTGGCTTCCTCTTGGTCCTTTTCTTCCTCTTCATCTGAGCTTGTTAGTTCCTCAGAACTGCTCGATCCACTACTCGAGTCATCATCTTCAGCAGAAGAATTAGAAGAGTTGGATAAACTTCTTTTCTTTGGAATTGAACGTTTATGTTCGGGAGGTGTTGGAACGCGAGCGGGTTGTCGAGGTTGGAAAAACCTTGATAATGATGTTGGATCGAAGGCATTATTAGAATTTTCTGTTTTTGAAGACTTAGATGGCGGTTTAGTCAACTCTTGAGTAGTTTCGGGTGTACTGTTAGTACTAGTAGCTGCAATAGGAGTTGTTTGTTTCTTAACTGGATGGCTAGTTGTAGTTGAAGCTTTGGGTTTAGCAGCAGGAGGAACAATGGCATTCGCATGTGGTAAACTAACTAATTGTTTAACTTTACCATTAGTTACTTTTGAAGTAGCTGCATTTACAGCCGCTGCTAAAATCAGGTTTAAATGTTGAGGATTCTTATCCATTAATGCAGTTAGAGGGTTACCAGTTATACCCTTATTTTTAGCAGCTTGGGTAACTTGATTGATTGTCATTGCTAGCGCTTGAGTTAAAATTGATGCAATAACGGGTTTAGTTAAGCCTTTTCTATCTTTGGTTAAAATCATTAGTTGTTCTTGTAAATACTTCATTGTTCTTTGATGATCATCCATTTTTGTTTTTTTCGTAGTTGATCTATTAGCAGCCAGTGTTTGAGAAATATTTTGCTCCTTTCCATTTGCATCTTTTGTTGTTCCTCTCTTTAATCCACTCGTCGTTTTGCGTCCCTTTTGTTGCTCCTTTAGTTGATTTGCCTGTGCCTTGGCAGCAGCATTTTCTGCTTGTTTCTTCTTTTGTAATTCCCTTTCAGCAATATGCTTTTCATCTAGACCCCATAACCAACCCTTTCCCTCCTTAGAAATTTTTTTGAAGGATTTGTTTAAAGAAAGATTATGCCTTACAGAACTTTGCCAACCATCTGGACAATATTTATAATAAGGGAAGAGCTCTTTGATCCCGGCGTAAATTTCAGATAATGACATTCCTTTTGGCGTTGAATATTTTCTAAGGCATGTGGTTAATAATGTTGAATAAGAAGAGATAGGCTTCGTTCTGTACTCTGGAGGAATCTCGTTAAGAGTATAAACTTTTTTGGGTGGTTTTGCGGTTTTCTTTTCTGCAGCAGATATAGTTTTTGTTTTTTTCTTCTTAGGACTAGAGATAGTTTTTGTATCTTCTTTCAGAACATTTTCATCTTTAACATCGGATATTGCAGTTGTTTTGGTCTTGGAAGTTACTTGTTTCTTCCTTGGCTTTTTACCGTTTTCGTTCTTCACCTCGGTACCGCTTGTCTCTGTTTGTGATGATTTGGAATTTTTAGACTCTGCACCTTTCTCTTTCTCAGGTAATACAAATTGAAATGGTATTTGGCCTATTTGAACCTTTGTTTTGTTTCGAAGTGGAACGGTATTACCTCTTTCAATAAATACATCATCTATAAACGCACCATTTTTCCCTATCACAGATAACTCAAATCTCCCTGTGCCAAAATTATAAAATATTTGTGCATGCCTTCTAGATATTGACTTTGATGGTCCCAAGTTAACATCTACTTTATGAGTAAAGTCATTTTCTGACCTTCTACCTATTATTACATGAAGTGTTTGAACATAGAATGTGAAATTCTGAAAATCTAATCTGGCATATGCTGAAATTGTAGATTGTTCCTCTGAAAAAGGACCGTGACCTTCTGTAACTATGTCTTTACCTTGCAGTTTACTGTTTGATGAACGTTCTCCATTAATTGACAAATATGAACTTATATTATCATGTATATTTTGTGTTGTAACAAAAGTGGACGCTACAGGTAATTCGTGATTCTTTGGAATTGTAGGTATTAATGAGTTTTTCCTCTGTCTATTAAATAAATTATTTTTCTCATATATTATGGCTTGAGGAGAAGTTCTATCCAATTTTTGTACACTGTCAACAGTTGGTTCCTTATCTGATATATCTTTCACCTCTACATCCTTCTCATTTTGTGTTTCAGTTTGTATGTTCATTTCGTTGGTGCTATCCTTTCCTGCTTTAAATTCATTATTACCTTCATCTGTAATGACTCGTTTTTCTTCAATATCATTGGAAAGTTTAATCCCATCGCTCATTCCATCAGTCTTATCATTATCTAATAGGTCTTTATCATCATCATTACTATTATTGAGTATATCATTTGCTGCGGAAAGTATCGCATCGTCATGTTTAGAATCAAATTCTAATAGTTTTGAAAAATCATGATCAGGAAGCTCTAAAGAATGTATATCAGTATCTGTACCATTGTGCTGGTGTTCCTCAATATTTATGTCTTCTTTTTTTATCTCAGCATTATCTCGGTATAATAAACTGCTACGTTCTGTGTTGTTTATATCGGTTGACAGAATATCAGCATCCATTGTGGACGATATGGGACTTGCTGTTATTTCTTGGTTCATATTGTAATGTGGAAATGTATGGCACTATGATGTGGAAGTTGAATTATTTACAATGCTAAAGGTTTACTTTCCCAGAAAATTTTTGGTATTTGGTTATTTTGACTTCGAATTCAAACTAGGTTATATTATTCTTTAGCAAAGTTCCTAACAATTTTAGAAAAATGGTACAATTATTGTGACAGGATGATGATATAGTCTAAAACAAACCAGTAATCAAAATCTAATTTTGACTTTTTTTCACAAAACAAAATAAAAAAACCTTTTCTGAATACTAAAAATTCAGTTGGAGAAGGGCTCCTTTTTTAACTTAAGTGCTTGTAATTAACAAATATACTAACAAGGACCGATATCTGAGATTCAATTAGTTAATAAAGAACACTATTTAAGATAAACTATATATCATCAACTTTTAATAACAGTTGTATTTTATTTTTATTTGTTTTTATTATTTTGAATTTTTTCTTTGTTTTCTTGATTTAACGTGTGTCGTTAAAAATGACAGATGAGCTTGGCATAGTAAAGAAAACAAAGGTTACCTTTAAATCATGAATAGTATAGTTATGATATTGAATATTTATTATATATCTTCTATAGAAATTGTGCTTAATAATATATTTTGCATGCAGAGTTGTATTTCAAGGATCTGTTATGAAGAATCAGTCAAAGTCAATTTCACCGTTGATGATAGCGTTCAATCTTCTTTCCTTTTCTGCATCAGACTGTCTTGTATTGATCTCTTCATCTTTCTTAATTCTTATCGATTCATCATTCAAATTCCAGACATTGATCACTGGATGGGCGGAATCACAGCTCTTACCTAACGGACAAAACCCCGTCAGGTATCTCTGGCATAGAGTTTTGGATATATGCCTTTTTGTGCAATTTGGACCTTGGGGACAATAACCTAACTCGTATTCTTCACATTTGGGGATTTTATTCAACGGGTCTATATGCAGGTACTGACACTCTGGTGTTTGTGTACAGAACCCATTCTTACTGAAAAAAACACACTCTGGCATTTTTCTTAAATTATACTCATGCAAATATTCACAATTGTCATTCTTCTTACACAACCCTCTCAACCAATGCTTGCAGACAATTTTATTATGAAATATCGGTAGCACATGTTTCTTAGGACAATTATTACCCAATGGACACGAAGATGTCGAAACTCCGTTATAATATTCACATATGGCTCTATCTGGATCTAACGATAAACTATACTCCTGCCTTAAGAAAGGTTCAAACTTGAAAGGATATTTACTAGTATCAGGATGTACCGCACTCATATCATCAATTTAATAATTTTTATTACTTTAATAAGTCTCTTAACCTTTATTAGGGACCTCTGAGTACCGTTAACTAATTGGTTCAAGAGTCTTTCTCTTATATAATGTGCTTTTATCACTAAATAGTACTAAATTTCAGTAATTAATAATGGAATTTGCTTGAATTTTGAAAAATGATTATCATATTTCACGAACCATTTTTGTGATTTATAGATCAGCGCTTATTTTTATCATATATTTATTTGAATCATATATATATATATGAGTGTATAAGAAACTTTAACATACTTTATTTTGAATACATCCTGTACAATTGGGAGATTTCAAGGTTAAAAGAGTCATGAAGTGTTAGTAGTGGTGATAGGTGCTGATGTTGTTTGATATCGTGCAATGTGTTTTTTTGTTTAGTTCTGGAGCAACAGTTAATGGCCGTTTGCTAAGAGAGCAAATATAGGAATAGATGACAACAAAAAGTTAATGAAATCTAATTATTCTACACAAACATCGATTTATATATTCTATTTGATTATAGTTATCAAAGGATTTTGGTAATTGGTTACATGCAATCTCTTTTCATTTTAAGATGAATGAGTTTTGAGCTAGGCGGCTAAATTTTTTTAGCATCAAAAGTGTTCTTCAACTGTCAATAAACCGCACTGACGTGGAATGATATACTAATCAGAAGACACAGTTAATATATGTGCAGTTTTAGCTGGTTTGAAGGTGGGTTTGAGGTATCCACACTAGCTAATGAATACTGTTCTTCTAAAATACAAGATTTTGCTACACATTTTTGCAAAAACTTTCCAGGTTAATAAGGACTAAGTTAATTCCTTCATCGAACTGAACGAATAATCTTTTGTAACTCAGAAATAACCAAAATTAAGATGCATACTGCTGCTCGACAAAAAATTGTCTAGAGCAAAAACATAAGAACAAGATCGTCACGGAAATACCAAACCAGGGTGGTAGCAAGGAATTTTTAAGAATAACTTTATGAAAGTTGGCATTGTTGACTCTTATAATTGCTTAATTAATCTTTTCAACCAAGTTTGCAATTCAACATGCTTTCCGTTTCCTTTATATCTATTGAAATATAGGGTTATTTTCAACAATTTAATTTGTGTGGGTGGTGGAAGTGAAAAAATAACATTTAGAAACTGAAAAAGTGAAAAGTTGGAAAATGATAAAAATATGAAATATTTATTTCGTGTGCATAATATTGGGTTTTGTACCTGCCTTTTTCTAGACATGGATCATTGGTGATTTATTAATATTTAGTTAACGCATATCGATGGATGTTGAAATTTTTACTAAAATGAATACAGAAAATATTTGAATTGGGTTTTTGAGTTTTAAAGAATGTTACAATACTGCAATATTATTTGATAAACAGTTTACTAAAATCATATATATTAAATCAAATAATTTATCTTCTGTTTAAAGTGAAATTATCTTAATGAAGAAAAACAGAAACAGAAAAACAATGTTCCAATGCAGACTTTAAAATCACACCGCTTGTTTGGAATGAAGATGATGCAACTGGTTAATTCAAATAAATTTATTGATAGTTTTTCAATATTTGTTATTTTAATAAACTTTAGTAAGCCATATTTATTGTTGTTATCATTTTTATATATTCTCTCCAAACGATATAATAATTTTATTTCCGATGCATTTATCACAATTTTTCTATCTAAAAAGCCTACAACATATGACTTTTACTTAGAAAATAATAAAAGAAATATTAACGATGGAAGTAGCCTTATTACAACAAATATAATAGATAACAAGCATATTATACTTTTTGTGTTTAACCTTATTATTGCATCCCGGATTAAGAGTTTTGTTTTAGTTGACATAATGAAACCTACCCAAATTTTTGCATTATCAATTTTTGCATCTTCAATGATAAATCAACCTTCTAATAGACTGCTATATGCTATTATAAATTGTGTGCTAATAATACCTTTCTCTCATATCAGACATTTGGCAGAATATAGTTTATTTGCACAAGCATTTCTACATCAGAAAGATACCCTTAAAGAATTGGTTCGTTTAAATTCTGTGCTTTCAAAATATACATTCAGCTTTACCACTAAGTTTCTACCTTATTATGAAAATCATAAGTTAATAACCAACACTATTTTAGATCATGATATGAAGGCATATATTGATATTCTATTTTATTTATTATCCTTTCATATTATTTTTCTTCAACTAGTAGATGAATTTAAATTTAGATATTCCAATGCAAGTATTAATGAGTCTACCCATTCAGTTGAGAAACGATATGCAAACCATGGTAAAAATAATACTCATAAAACTCAGCAATCTACTGAGTTTGAAGCACAACCAATTTTTTCGGCAAATGTTATAGATTACAAATACTTCGAGCCAGTAACAACTGATTATAACTCACAAGCAGTTACCATGACAGATTCACTTTTGAATGATGATAACACTAACATAAATAATGATAGAAAGGACTCTGGAAAATCGGAGAAAGATTTGAGTATTTTTAAAAACAAGTATTATCAATTAAACATTGACCACACTAAATTGGGAACTACAGATTATGACTTTGACGAAAACACTAATAATAATATTACTCGAAATGAAGAAAATGGAAATATTGATGAATACACTAGTAGAAAAAATGATAAAAACGACAAATGTAATATACAAATATCTGAGACCACGAATCTTGAGAATTTCATAAGACTTTTATTTCAGTGGAAAAGAAATTACTCTCTTTCACCTTTCTGGTCAATGATCTTTATGTTAAGATCAACTATGTTTGAAAAAAAGTACTTAAAAGAAATAACTACATCAAAAAATAACAGCGATACTAATACTGAAACATACAGTTCTGATCATCTATCTCCATCTGTATCTAATTCAAGTATTACAAATAATGATGTTACAAATAAAAGTATATTTAATACTGTTGAAGCTAATAATAAAATGGCCCTAATATCCAGATCTGCTTCCGATGAATATACACAATTAAATATCATATCCACAAATGAAAATATTTTTAATCGTGGTGATAATGATTATAAGCTTTGTATTATGAATATTAGTTCCCACTCTATTACATTTCATATTGAGAACCTACATGAAGGTCAATTAATTGTTTTAGTTAACGGTGTAATATGGTCTGAGGTTTCATGTGCATTATTACTAAATCGTGAAGGAGAAGAGTATGTTGTAGTGAAAGGATTAGTCCCATCTAGTTCATACGATATTCAATTTATTAATAGATTAGAAGAAACATATGATTATTTAATATCTGATGTTGTTGTCAGAACTAGTGTGACAGTAAACGAACAAACCGATACTGTTGATGATGATAGCACCACAGGAAAGACTGATCACTCAAATGAGTTTAATGGAACCAACTTAGTGAATGATTTATACAAAATTGATTTTAGTTTCCCATCCTTCTACCATAGAAAATTTTTATCTCCATTATTAACATTGAAGCATTCTGTTTTAACAACAAACACCAATTTAGCAGAAGAAAGGGTAAAGCTAAAAAAGACTAAGAAGGAAACTAGCAAAAAACTTAATACCATAAGGCAAGATATTGATCATTTCAAATCTAAAATTGACCAAAACGTTTCAAATGATGAGAAAAGCACAACCAAAATCGATAATCTAAAACTAGCATTGAAGAGAAGTGAAGAAATGGCCAAAGATTTAGAAAATAAATTGAAGGAGACCTCAGAATTGGAACTGAAAACTGAAGAAACACATATTAAAGAAAAGGACTTACATATGCAAAGAATATTGGAGTATAGCAAATTGGAAGAGAATTTGAGAAAAACATATGAAGCATATGAGATGGATTTAAGCAAGTTACTCGTAGAAGAAAAGCAACTATCTTCTAAAATAGAAAAATTAAAGAGTAAAAATGATAGATTGGAAAAAGAAGTTAATCAAGAATCAGCTGAGACAGATGAACTAATATCTCAATTCCTAAACAAAAGATTACAAGAACGTAAAAGAAGGGAAGATATGAGAGCGCACTTTTCAACAGAATTTCAATTCGCTATCAAGGCGTTAGAACAAGATATATCTAGAATTGAAAACGAAAATCAAGGACTACAACAAATCTTACCCAATTATTAGGAACAATTAATAATCTATCGTTTCTCTGCTATTGGGCAACAACAGTCATTGATAAATTCATTTTGTTTTCTGTAAAGTCATGCTAAACCGACCTTCATATAAAAAATTCCAAACGCTTAGTCTAAATTTTTGGAATTGACATAAAAGACAAGATGACTAAGTTCGTGATCAATTTATATAATTAATGAATATTTAGTACATAGATTTTAAAATATATGTAATATTTGGGAGATATAGCTCTACATGAAATGATCTAATACCAATGACTAGCAATAATCTCAGCAGTACTACTAAAGGAAGAACGAAACGTGTTCTATCAATTCAATCTCATGTTGCCCATGGTTATGTTGGCAACAAAGCTGCAACTTTCACCTTACAATATAAAGGATGGAATGTTGATGCATTAAATACAGTACAATTTTCTAATCATCCAGGCTATAAACATTTTAGTGGATTTTCTAGCAACCCTGACGAATTAATAGAGATCATATCTGAAGGGTTACTAGCTGGCTTAGAACTTAGATATGATGCCATCTTGACAGGGTATATACCAGATATAGAGGGGTTAATACGAGTTGGCAGATTATTACATACGATATGCGAAAGAGAACAGGGTATTAAATGGGTACTGGATCCTGTGCTTGGTGACAATGGTAGGCTATACGTTGCTGAAGGAAATGTCGAGGTATATAAAGATATTATTAAAACTTCGCATATTTACATGGTCACACCTAATAAATTTGAGATGGAATTACTTACTGGTATTACGATAAAGGATTTTAGAAGTTTGAAGGAATCATTCGAAACTTTTAAACAGCTTTATCCTTTGGTTCAAAACCTCGTTGTGACAAGTGTTGAATTACCTGAAAACAATAAAACCTTGATTAGTGCATCAGGATACCTTAAGACAGATGATTTATATATTGATGCAATCGAGGTTCCAATAATCCCAGCTAGATTCAGTGGTAGTGGTGATCTATTCTCTGCATTACTACTGAATGAAGCATTTTCGCTCAAGAATGATTTGACTTTAGTTGATAAAAAAACTATGCTGAAGAATGCTCTTGAAAGAACTGTCGCATTAGTAGATTCGATATTGAAAAGAACTTACGAGTTAACTTTGAAAGATCACGAAATCAAGACGGATGGCATAACAATTGTAAAAGATTTGAAACTAATTCAATCAAGGGATTTGTTAGCCAAAGATAAAGTACCCTCTACCTTGACTTTCAAGTCTTTTTCAATTTAACTCATATGAGAGACTTCCATCATAGTCAAGCATATATTTATGTACATATTAAGCATTATAATTTATTATCAAAGGCTCAATTATTGACCAGAAGCATACCAACCACCAGTAGTTCTTACCAAACTTTTTAAAACGTCGCTACCATTTCATTTAGAGATTACATTAAATCAACACCTAATGAAGACGATCGATAAATTAAGGATAAGAAGAAGAGCGATAACCTATTTTAGTCAGAACACTTTAAGATGAACAAGTGGCTTTTATACTATAAAACTTGGTGATAACTAATATACATGATATTTAAGAGGTGAATTTTAAGTTTACAATTATCTAAATTTTAAGTCGATCCAATCATAGTGATCAATATTTAGAGTAAAAATAGAATGCATATTTCAAAAATTTATGAGGATAGGAGTCGATACAAAAGGCCATTTAAGGCAAAATTGCAGACTGCTATAATTCTGTGTGTGTTATGTTTATATATAATGCTGGCATCATATTATAAAGTCGATAAACCTTGGGACTTTGTTTATACAAAGGTTATTTCGAATGAATCAGACAACATTAAATTAAAGGGCTCATTTAAGTTGGATAGAATATACCGACATGGTATAGGCTCTGAATTTTATAAACACCAAGTGTTAGACATAAATGAGGAGAATCTTCAACTTTTGGCTAAAAATTATGAGGTTGAATTAGACAAATTGCATACAACTGATGCTGAAGACGAAGAATTGGAGGAGTTATGGACTTCTAATGCATTATACAAAAGAGAAAACCCTTTTACTTTTGAATTTAAGCTATCAGGGTCCTTCAAGAATCTACAGAGGATGGTGGAAAGAGACCCTGAATTTGTAGAGGCATACATAGATTCTACTTACGGGAGCCAATCAGTGTTTGCAGAGAATGATAAACAATGGATAGAAGGTGGAGAAGATGTTTTTGTTCCAAATGTAAAGAATAAAGATACAGTCATAGCGTTGGCTTTGATGTCTTCTAATGCCTATGTGAAACTTCCGCAAACTGGTGACTGGAGAAACGTTACCGAACCTTGGAATCAAACTGACTCACAAAGCTATGGATGGGACAGTGATGGAATTAGAGGTCATATTTTTTACAATGAAATTGATGATATTGTAGTAATATCAATTAAAGGAACGAGCGCTCACGGTATCCCAGGAGCGGGGGATGATGAAACAACAGCAAGAGATAAGCTAAATGACAACTTATTATTTTCATGTTGCTGTGCTAGGGTGAGCTACCTTTGGACGACAGTTTGTGATTGTTACACAAAATCATATACATGTGATGAATCATGCCTTGAACAATCAATCAAGAGGAAAGATGGGTTTTACAAAGCGGTTATAGAGATATACAAAGATGTTTTAATAACTCATCCAACAGCAACAGTATGGCTCACAGGACATTCGCTTGGCGGTTCCCTTGCAAGTTTATTGGGGAGAACCTTTGGTTTACCCGCCATCACATTTGAAGCACCTGGAGAAGAACTGGCAGCAAAAAGACTCCATCTACCATTCCCACCAGGGATTCCTGAGTATGCCGAAAACATTTGGCACATTGGCCACACCGCTGACCCAATCTTCATGGGCACATGCAATGGAGCGTCATCATCTTGTTCCATTGCCGGCTATGCAATGGAGACCCAATGCCATTCAGGCTACGAATGCATATATGACGCCGTGAAAGACAAAGGCTGGCACATGAACATGCTGAACCACCGAATCCACACAGTGATCGACGGAATACTAACGCAATACGACGAAGTCCCCAAGTGCATCCGACCAGAAAACTGCATCGACTGCTACAATTGGGATTTCATCCCAGCAAAGGACTATACTTCCTCAAAAACAAAAACAAGTACAAAGACCAACACCAAACCAATAACCCCTTCCACCGAATGTCCAACAACCACAACCTCCAGAACATGCATCGGACGTAATTGGTTAGGCATCTGCACCGAGTATGGACCTGACTCGTATTCCAGTTTCCTACATCCACCAAACCAACTGACATCTTCACAATGATAATAAATACTGACTATACACACACATCCTACTACAATCTTCGCACTACACACACTACATACTATACATTACATACTACATGCTACATACTACACATGCACAAACAATTGCCCACACACATTTCATCAATACTTGTCAAACCCTTCTGCAACAACCCTCTTCAACATCTAACCTCTTCTCTTCTTTTCTCTCCTATATAGTTCGTTGTAAATTTTTCATCTCTAATATAGCTTTGAAACTTTCAATATCTCGAATAATTTACAAAGAAAAACCCGCAGCAACGTCATGAGATCTTGAGATCTCAAAACTAATTTCGAAATGAAAAATTAATATCATAGCAAAACATCTACCAATAGTTTTGTCGATTGCTCAGTTGATCCAGGAAAACAAGCATAGACTCTCTAATTGAATGCCCTATGTTCAAGAGGGGAAACTGTAAATTGAAGTCGTTCTTCAATTGGGTTCCGGTTGCCGTATATTCGAGTATTTGACATACACGATGGGTTGGTATCAGTTGCTTTTGTTAAATGGACACGTCTGAGTTCTGTTCGTTCTTTGGAGCATATATGCATGATTTCCAGTGAGAGTGCAAGAAATTTTAGCATTTAATCAGTTAATTAGTTAATTATTTAGTTATTTCATTACTTCACTAATTTATTCAGGATTTTGGTCGAAGAGTAGTTTTTATCTCTCAATTTGTGTGAGTTTATTGTTTTTTCCTTTTAGTAGTTAATTAGAATTTGGTAGTGTGATTACAACAACCTTTTTAACACCTTGTTAAGTTCAGTTTATTTTTATTTAAAAAGAGGTTTCGTTTTTTGTATAATTTGTGTTTAAATTTGGTTCTATATTGAATAGATTGATTAAGCACAAGCACCAACTAAGAAGGTAATACACAATGTGGTTCAATAAGTTGTCATTTGTTTCCGTTTTCTTATTCTTTGTCACCTTGACCTTGGCTTTGGATATGGATAAGGTTTATGAACCAAATCCTCCAACTACCCATAGAGTCTTTATGACTGTTAAATATTTCGATGTAAAAGCTGATAAGTTCAAAGAACAAGAAATCACTATCGATTTATATGGTACTGTTGTCAAGAAGACTGTTTTCAACTTTGCTTCTTTAGCTGAAGGTGTCAAAGCAAGAATTCAAGGTCAAGATCCAAATGATATTAAGGTTTTAGGTTACAAAGGTACCAAATTCACTAAAGTTATTCCAAATGGTATGATTTTAGGTGGTGATGTTATTCCGGAAATTGGTCCTTTCTCTGTACATGGTCCATCTTTCCCAGATGAAAACTTTTACTTAAAGCACGATAGACCAGGTAGATTAGCTATGGCTAACAGTGGTCCAGATTCCAATGCTTCTCAATTCTTCATCTCTACCAAGTTAGAACCTGCCACCGAATTAGATAACAGAAGTGTTGTTTTCGGCCAAGTTGTCTCTGGTCTTGAAGGTTTATTAGAGCACGTCCAACATGTTGAAACTGGTCCAAACAACAAACCAGTCAGAGATGTCGAAATCACTTACTCTGTTGTCAACGAATTGAAATTAGCTGACCCAAGTGCTTTACATACTGATTACATTCAAAAAGTCGAAAAGTTCAGAAGAGGTGATGAGTCTCAAGGTTTATCCATGAAACAAATGTTATCTGAAGGTTCTAAGAAGAAGAAGACTGTTAAGAAATCAAAGGGTAAAAAGAAGGGTATCTCCATCATGGGCTTCCAACCAATTCAAATTTTATACGGTATCTTAGGTTTAGCTGGTTTAGCCATCATAATTAGAATTGTCAAGAAATCCTTAAACAAAAAATCAAAGAATACTGCTTCTTTAAGATCTGATTAAATATTTAAGGCTTTTGTTCAGAAATATTTTCCAATTCCTAGCTACTCTTTTCGTCCAAAAGACTAATACATATACGTATTTATATACCTCATATCAGTCGTTTCATCACTGTTATATATATATATATATATATATATCAACAATTTTAGTTAACTTGTAGAAAGAAAATGTAATATGTTACTTGTAATCATAGTTTATGTTAAAGTATTGATCAAAGTGAAGTGTGTGAAATAATATATCGCGAGTCTAGTAACCGACTGAATTTCAAGAAAGATAGTAACCGAAGTATATTTTTTTGCTATATATATAAGAGAACAATCAGAATAAACTTAACTGATGAACTCCATTGAAGTGAGCTTTTAACTGGATTGGCTGAATAGTTGTTGGTAAATCCTGAGAAGTCTAAGAAAAAACTCATCAATATGTTACGTTGGTCTGTTTTAGATTCTGTAGTAATTGCAGTTATTTCAATTTATTTGATCCAAGCCCCATTCACTAAAGTTGAAGAAAGTTTTTCAATCCAAGCTATTTATGATATTTTAAAATATGGTGTGGTTGATGTTTCTCAGTACAATCATATAAGTTTCCCTGGAGCTGTTCCAAGATCATTTGTTGGTCCATTAATCATTGCGTTCTTAACTAAACCTCTGGTTTTGGCATCTGAATATATCAATCAAGATGCTGTTCCAATTACTGGATTTGAAACTCAATTATTGGTACGTTGTGTCATTGGTTTAACTAATGCTGTTTCTTTAATCTATTTGAAGAATTGTGCTGACAAATGTTTTGAGATTGAGCGTCAAAGATTGGAACAGGAAGATTTAAAGAGAAGAGAAGAATCAAGGAGTTTGAAATCAAGAACTCCAGATGTCGCCATGTATACTTTGGGTACATGGTTTCTTGCTTTTACCGTATCTAGTTTCCATTTGATGTATTATTCATCAAGACCATTACCAAATTTTATCATGGCTTTCCCATTGACCAACGTTGTCTTGGGTTGGATTATGCTAGGCAATTTTGAAATGGCCATCACATTGTGCGCAATTATTGCCACTGTATTCAGAATTGAAGTCGGTGCTTTGGGTGTAGGTATTACTCTGCTTTCTTTATCTTTCAAAAAGATTTCAATTTTAGATGTCCTAAAATATGGTGTTGCTGGTGTTTTAAGTGGTATTACCATTTCTTTAGTTATTGATTCCCACTTCTGGCACGGATATTGTGTTCCAGAGGTTGATGCTTTTATTTTTAACGTTATTGAAGGAAATTCATCTAACTGGGGTGTCGAATCTCCATTTGCATACTTTACACATTATTTAAGATTAATTTACCTTCCACCAACTGTGTTGTTATTATGCGTTTTAGGCTATTCTCTGGCCCCTTCAAATTTGAAAGTAGCTTTGTTAGCTTCGTTATTCCATATATTAGCTCTGTCCCTCCAACCACATAAAGAATGGAGATTCATTGTCTATTCACTACCAATGATCACCTTATCAGGCAGTGTTGCTGCTGCTTATTTATGGGAAAATTTAACCATGAGTTCTACATTCAAGATGTTTTTAATTTCTCTATTACCTTTATCTCCACTAATTTCATTTATTATATCAACAATATTTGTATTTGTATCTAAGATGAACTACCCAGGTGGTGAAGCTTTAGTTCAATTCAACAATATGATTCTAACAAATAATATTACGAACGTCACAGTCCATTTGAGTGTTCCAGCAAAAATGACAGGTATCACATTATTTGGAGAACTAAATTATGATACTTATGGTGTCATCTACGATGTTTCTGAAAAAGCTTCTGAACTACAAGATTATTGGCCATCTTTTGATTATTTGATTTCTCCTGAACACGATGCCACATTGTTACCTTTTGACAAGAATCCTGAAAATAATTGGGAATTGATTGATAAAACTTCATCATTTGGAGGCATCAATAAAGAGTTTTTAATAGATTACTTCACAGGAGCTAACCAAACAGTCTATTCAATAGCCAAGGATATGCTATTTAATGGGTCTATTAACTCAAATATCGAAGAGTTTTTGAATAAGGCAATTATAAAGGATGACATCTTGTTCACTTATAAGAGAATAAATACTGAATCTGAAGAGGAAGAATAAAATTATATGTCAAGCCATTTTTCAAAGATATAGGTAACAATTACCAATCAAAAAAAAAAATAGTAAAAATATTAAACTGTATTACATAATGCATATAAAATAACTTAAAATCAAAAGCATAAATTAATATCATAGTATATTTGAAAAATGCCAACAGCAAAAAAATTACTATTTTTGCACATGTATTAAAAGATTCTATGTTACATACCTTAAATATCAAACGAATTATTCGACAGCCCTAATGAGTCCATATCCTAACCATTTTATCTTTACCTCCACTACATACTCTTTTACCGTCAACACTCCAATCAACAGTGTACACTTCATCTTGATGTCCTGGAAGATCAACCGATAACTTCTTAGTTCTAATGTCCCATACTTTCAATGTAGTATCTTTTGAACAAGACACAAGTAATCTACAATCTGATGACCATGCAACTTGATAAACACTAGCAACATGTCCTCTAAATGTGGTAATAAATTTACCATCTCTACTATCCCATAGTTTAATTGAGTTATCAAAAGAAGCAGAAACTATAAATCTACCATCTGGGCTAAATGCAACATGATTAACTAATTTTTGGTGACCTGTCATTCTAGATATTGGTTTAGTACTTTTAGATGGATTCCATAAGAACATAGTAAAATCATCACTAGCTGTAACCATCAATTCTTCTTCAGTACCATTTCTTTTCGCAACTTTTTCATAGTTCTTCAAAGCTTTTTGTTGAGCTTCTTCTGGAGTAGCTGGTTTAACGCCAGTGTGATCAAAAGGCCCTAATCTTAATGCATAATCAGTTGATAATGATAGGTGATTAACCCAATGGGCATGGTTTTTCAGAATATTGATACATTTACCACCAGATTTCATATCCCAAACTCTAACAGTCTTATCATGAGAACCGCTGTACAAAAAGTTTTTACCACCCCACTTGACAATTGAAACAGAATTTGTGTGACCACTTAATGTATATAAACAAACTCTTCTTGTTGTATCCCAAACTTTGATGGTTCCATCCTTGGAAGATGTCGCTAATCTTGGACTTTCACCTGGCTTCACCAGATGAAGAGGTTCCCAAGAAAGAGAGGTAATCCATTTTTGATGACCACGTAGAGCATCACCGTATGGTTTCCCATCCTTTGCTTCCCATAATCTAATTGTATTATCCATAGAACCAGTTGCAATCAATTCACCATTTGGCGACCAAGAAACACATAAAACCCAATTGTGGTGACCGGATAAGGTAGTCATTGGTGTTTGGGTATCACAATCCCAGATACGGGCTGTATTATCACCACCACCAGTAACCATTCTAGAACTTGTATGAGGAGCAAATGCTGAACATAAAATAGTTGAACCGTGACCAGGAATAGCAGCAGAACTACGAGTTATTGGTCTGACTTTAAAAATTGCTCTTGGTGTATATATTAAAGTAATGATATCTTCTGTAGTATTATGTCCAGGTTTTAATAACGTGGTGTACAGGTTGTCAACAATATCTATGGTTCTTTCAGGGTCATCTTTATTTTTGCCTTTAACGCTACAACTAAAAACATAAGGCACTGGATCACTTGTGGTACCATTCAATTGATTCAATAGCTCTTCTAATTGTTTCTCTGTAATAGCACCTGGTACTCTTAAAGAACTACCTAATGTTTCACCAGTATCAGAAGCTTGAAATTTGATGGAAACATTTGGCAAAGAGGTTGGAATGATATCAACTTCTCTCTCTTGCTGAGCTGCTTTTTTTTGCTTTTTGGATGGAGGGGGAATCACAGTAGCCATTTCAACAAATTTTTACTATTTTTCGTAACTGTTTGAGCAATTCTTCTAATGCTTCAAATTAATTATAATATAATAACCTACTTAGCCATTGTCTTATATATTTAGAACGTCTTGAAGTCTTTTAACTTGTTCATCTGAGCTCATCTCATCGCATCTCATCTCATCTCATCGCTTTCTCTATTAAAAATTTTCAGCGAGGGTAATACCATCTGACTAAAAGCAGTGTCAAGAATTTGGTTAGGGGACAATGAACCGGAACAGTTGAAGTATAATAATATATTGTGTATCTACATAGTTACTTCTTTATTTAAATGCAATTTTAATGATGGAACAACATCATTATCATACTTTGCTCGACTTTCCTGCCTCTACAGTTGTATTATCTGCCGATTCCTCTGAACCACTTCCAAAAGCCAGTTCTCTTATTTCTACAATCCATGGATCGGTTAAAAGGTCTACAGCGGTAGCTCTTTGATCTGGTTTTTGAACTATTGCTCTTTTTAGGAAGTTATAACCGGCTGCGGATACTTCATTTTTGGCTGGAAAAGGTGGTATGTGTCCAGCTGCAACGTGATACATGATGGCCCATTCGTTGTCTAAATTAGCCCAAGGTCTTTTACCCGTGATCATTTCTAATATGACACAACCTAAAGACCAGACATCATCAGCACCAAATTTACTCTTAACTTGAGAACCTGTAATAGTTTCAGGTGCCATATACATTGGTGTTCCGACCATATTTTGAACACTGTTATTGCTATTTGTAGCTCCCATAGTTGTATCTGAAGCGTTTGATATTTCACCATTTTGATTAACTACCTTGGTATTATTTTCAGCAATCTTTCTGGCTGCACCAAAATCGACATATTTAATAATGCCGTTGAAATCCAGTAAAATATTTTCAGGTTTAATATCACGATGAACAATTCCCGATTGATGCAAGTAAGCTAAACCTTCCAATAGTTCTAATGAATACATCTGAGTAACCATCTCATCTTCAATACGACCATGTTCTAATAAGCTAGCTAATGAACCACCTTCACAATACTCCATGAATATATTGACTTTATCCCTATGAACTTCAATACCATAGTACTGCACGATATTTGGGTGATTCAGTATTTCTAAGACTGACATTTCTTCTTTGATCAAAGGGAAAACCTTCTTCATTGCTTTGGCATCTTGTATTTTGATTTCTTTAACTGCTAAAATATCACCATTACCTAAATTAACGGCTGAAAAAACATTACCAAACGTACCCGAACCAATAAATTGTCTTTTTTGCCATTTAATTGAAACATTGGACATAGCAGATGCTAGAGATAACAGATATTTATTGCCGCTATCAGTATCATCCAAGACCTTACCAATTTGACGAGGGTTGCGTATGACGGATTTTTCTAAATCTTCAATTGCTCTGACACGCAACTGAGAATTTACATACAATATTTCATCATCATCAACATCATCTTCGATATCAATATGAGGTCTAAATTGTTGGTTTGCTCTCTCAGCCTCTAACGCTCTAGCACCCATGACATCAAAATGAGAGATTAGCAAGGACATACAAGCTGAGATTTTTTGCTTCAACATTGCAAATTGTTTTTCATCTAATCCCAATATATTCCAGCCACAAGTTAACCTCATTGCAAATTCCATTGCCGGAACACACCAACGGAATGTAGTTAAATCTGTAGGGTCACATTCCTCAACTAAAAATGTCAACCATGTAATACTGGCCTTCATTAATAGCATAATGATGACTGACTTTTTAGAATAGGTTGCTACATTTACACGTAAAAAATTCCTGCCAAAATCTCTAGTGAATAAAAAGATACTGTTAACCAATTCATTACCTGGACAGAGTTTCTGGAATGTATTTAAAATTCTTGGAAAGTTACTCAATGCTGTGTAAGTTATTCTGAAGTAAGCCTTATTTATCCTTTGCAATCCATTTTCAACAGAGGAAAATGAACATTTACGTTCTACAAAGGTAACACAATTACCTACCACTTGCAATAACTTCTGAGACAAATATTCCAAAGAATGACTAGAACCTTGGCAAACCATGGTGACATGGTCAGGAGATACTTTTAAATTCAAATTATCAAATCGAGGTTTGATATCTTCTGACAATGTATAAATTTCACCTTCCCACAATACCGGTTCTTTAGGAGCCAATATTAAAATATAACCTAACGACTGTAATCTTTTCTCTATTTGAATAAGTTCTGCCTTAGAATCATGCTCTTGAAAAATACCTGAATGTATTCTCTTTGTTGATTTCTTGTTATCATCTTTGAAGAAAAATTTATCAGAGCCAGAATCTGTAGTAGTTGTAGCAAATGGATCCCATCCTTTGTCAATGGCGTTGTATAACAACAAACTATTATGAATCTCTATTTGTGGAATTAAATCACAACAAATATCTGAATTATTCAGAATACTTAAAATATCTTCCTCATCTGATCCGAGTAATTCAGGACTACCAATTAAATAGTAACCGTGTTGCTCAAGCTTACTTCCAGTATAAACTAAAAAATGACCTGTATCATATAACTGCTTTAATAAAACATCATGATCATTAATTTTGAAGTTCATTGAATTTTGAAATGATTTTACAAGAACATTAGTAAATCTGTTTAATTTTCTCTTTCTAGTACCTACGTTTTCAAAAAATTGCAATAACCATTTTTCTGCTTCAGCTGCATCTCTGAGCGTATCTGAACAGTTAGCATCTTGTATCATATACATGTGTAATCTATGCAATATTCTTAACGATAACCGATTAAATTCCTTTGCTATCAATTTACCTGCCTTATCAATATAATGCCCGACATTTCTCAATTCATCCCAAAAATTAAACAGTTCATCAGCTTCCTTAAATGATTTCAATGAAATTTTTTCAGAGTCTAAAAGTTTCAAATTAATTAATGAGAATAGGTAAGTGATTGCTTTCAGAACAGTTTCATCGAATTGTGGATCTATAGAAACTTCAAATTTCCAATTAGAACAATATTCTTTCACTGAACTTTTCATTTGAACAGCTAATCTAATATATGATGTAAAATCTGCTATCATCTCATCAATCATCATCATAGTTGGGTTGTGAAGCTTCTTAGCATAATCTAATCTTATCAAAATAACTTCTTTAATTAATCTCACTGGGAACATTAAAAGCGTTTCCAATTGCTCCCCTAAATAAATTAAATTCAAATCATCTAATACTGGTGTGTAGAATTGAAAGAAAACCTTGGCTTTCAAAATCCAAGGAGCTAATGGATAGAATATCTTTTTTTGAAAAATCTGTTCAACATTTTTTTCTTTCATTATTTGTTCTGCAAAAGACCTTGGGTTTTCATATACGCCTTCTAAATTTGTTGAAAACTCTTTTATTTTGGTGATATCTAATTCACTGTTACCTACCCATTCTCTCAACAGATTAATATGAGTTTCAAAATTATTTTTGAAGTTAAGCCAACTCACAAGTGTGTCAATTCTATTTACAAACTCAGGTGAACTTGTTATTGATTTATGCTCATGCATTTGTTGCTTATTACACCAGTAATTAACAACCTTAAAATACTTTTCTATTAGAGGAGTAATCATCATTTCACATTCTTCAGCACTGGAATTTTTTGGGATTTTGAATGAAACTATTTCCTCAAAAAAGGAGTCTGTTGATTCACGCAATGCAACAAGTGACTTAGTTTGATCTTCTACAGATTTACCATTCATCCATGCTTTTAGTTCTAACCAAATTGATTCATTCAGTTGCTTATTAAAACCGGCAGGTTTAATATGACTTGCTATTTTTGATTTTTCACTTTTAACAATATCACCTTTCAAAACATTAGAAAGCATGGTTTGCCATTCAAATCTTTCCATAACCAATGGGTGTTCAGATAATTGTGATAATAAATCTTGACTATCATAAGATAATTGAGCAAAACTAGATACTAACATATCTTTACCAAATTCTGACTTTGTGCCTATTTTTTCGAAGACATCTTTAACTATTTCATTTTCGGGGTCTACATGTTTCAACCACTCAAGTCGGTGTAATAGATACCTTGAACTCATCGTGATAGAGTTGATATCAGTATGTTCTGTAAAAAAATTTGTACCAAAAGCTACATCATCATCATCTTCATTACTCATTGTATTCCCTATCATATCATCTAATTCTAGATCAAGCTCAGTATCATCTTCCTTTAGCGAAGCAGCTACAATTCCTCGAGTATAATAATCGTGAGGTACATATTTTCTTATTTTGTCTAAGTATAGCTTTTCGTTCCAGGATGATTGATTTTTAATATCGTTATTATTTGACTTGTTGGTAGTTAGTTCATGATCATTACCGATTATATTATTAATGCTAGTATCAGAAACAGTTGATGTTATTTTAGATGTGCTATTATTGTTACTGTCGATACCTTTTGTATTCATATTGATTTGGGAAGTTGATCTGGTTGATGCAAGATTCAGTGGCTGCATTGAATTTATATGCATATTACTATAATTATGTGCTGATATTTGTGATTGAAATGCATCTGGGCTGGTTGGATTGATTGTTAATGGAGTTGGTGATTTTAACAGGTTTAATTCGGAATTAGAGTTTTTACCCCCTCTATAATGGGTACTAGAGATCGCTCTTCTAATATTAGTGCTATTACTATAATTGTCATTATCATCATCATTAAATTCATGCTTATCATTATTATTTTTGCTTTTGTTTATCTGAGCATTAATATTACTTGATGCACCAATTGTATTAGATCTAAGAACTCTGGAAGGAGAGCCTTCTTTATGAGTGTATAGTTTCAAACTAGTCTGTTGTTGAGAACTATGTGAAATCGACGAAGGCCTTCTATGTTTATGATTCAACCCTTTTGGATTAGTTGAGAATTCCAAGATATTTGTAGTATGATCATCAAATGGATTATGTTGTCCTCTAATTATTTTTTGTGAGCTTGGTGTATTCAAAGGTGACTGAGCTAGAAAATGAGTTGGAGTGTATCTATCTTTCCCACCCTTTTGTGAAATTGGGCTCTCTAAAACGGAAGAAGAATGCCCATTTAAGCTGCTCAAATTGCTATTATCTCCACTATATGCATTCATATATCGATTTGGCGTATTCAAATCATTCCCTTCATTATTTCTATGCTCTTCTTGATTTATATCTAACTGGGAAGGGGAAGTAAGAGCATGATACAGATTACTCTGCCCTGTGGATTTATCCATTGCTATTTTTATGCACAAAATTAATAAACTCGAAATCTGCAAATATATGTGCCTAGTTCCTTAATGATAATTTATACCTATAATCTATGGGAAGCAGCTATACTATTATTTTGATTCCGCTGGGGTTCTTGGATTCGTTATTAAAAATTCTTGTCTCCTCTATATATATCTTGAAATTAAAGATACCGCTAGAGTTCTTTTGTTAGTGCAATAATCGTAATTAACCGATATCTAAACTACTCTCAAAGGCTTCAAACACTGATTTATAAACAAATTACACTTTAGAACCTACAGAGTTCCTTGTATTTATACTCTAACCTTACTTTAGAATGGATGATTATCATCAAATTATACTTTCCAATAATCGATTTTCATTTTTTGGATATTTTTTTGGAACTTTTAAGCGTGAAATATAATAATTTATATAAAAGAGAAGCAAAAAATAGCAGTTTTGATCTGTTTAAATTGGCAGTCTGGCTTATATATAGTTGACATAATCGTTCAAGAGAGTTGTAATTGGGTATATAAACAGGAGATCTATACATCTTTTATTTGCATTTTTTTGTGTTGAAACCGTTATAAATTGAGTAAGTTAGAAGTGAATTTGAGCTGCACCTGCTGAGCGACTTGACATTAAAAGTGAGAATATAATAAAGGATTTAGTTGAAGATGGTTGAATTAGATCGTTGTTTGGAATTTTTATACAAGGGCCAGTTGTTGCCGGAAGCCACTATCAAAGCTCTTTGTTTTAAGCTGAAAGAAATGTTAGTGAAAGAATCGAATGTTGTGCATATTAGTTCTCCAGTCACTGTTGTTGGGGATATACATGGGCAATTCCATGATCTGCTAGAGATTTTTGAGATTGGTGGTCGAGTCCCAGATACGAATTACTTGTTTTTGGGAGATTATGTTGATAGGGGCTTATACAGTGTCGAGACTATATTACTTTTAATAGTTTTGAAACTTAGGTACCCTAACAGGGTTCATTTGATTCGTGGTAATCATGAATCACGCCAAATTACCCAAAGTTATGGGTTTTACACGGAATGTTTGAATAAATACGGGAATTCTTCAAAAGTATGGCAATACTTGACAGATTCATTCGATTATCTGATTTTATGCTGTATTATCGATGATAAGTTATTTTGTGTACATGGGGGTCTTTCACCTAATGTTCAAACTATTGACCAGATTAAGATTATTGATCGTTTTAGGGAGATACCTCACGATGGTGCAATCGCTGATTTGGTTTGGTCAGATCCAGAAGATCACAATATGATGGCGAATCCATGTAACCGCGATGAGCTTTATCAAGAAACCAGTCAACATTTTCAAATATCTCCAAGAGGTGCAGGCTATACTTTTGGAAGAAGTGTTGTTGAGAAATTTCTTGAAATTAATGATATGAGTAGAATATACAGGGCCCATCAATTGTGTAATGATGGGTATCAGATATATTTCGATGGACTTGTAACAACAGTATGGTCAGCACCAAATTATTGTTACAGATGTGGTAACAAAGCTTCCATCTTAGAATTGTACAGTACAGATGAGTTTTATTTCAACGTTTTTGACGAGGCACCAGAAAACAAACTACTCAATGACAGAGTTATGAGTTCAATAACTAATAGAAACACCATCTCCGAATACTTTAACGAATCAACCACCTCCATCAACAACAAAAGCTTCGATTCAATGGACAACTCCTTCGATTTCCAAGAATTTTATGACAGTGGGAGAGAAAACAAAAACGATTTAGAAACAGATTTAATGAGAATGACAATATCAAATAGCAGTGATATATTTTCCGATTCATTCCAAGCACAATCCGCAAGAAATAGAAGAGTTGAATACTTCTTGTAGAAATGGTATCTTCAACCGTTGAACCACATCCTCGGCATCAATTACAGCCACAAAAGCAAATATCAACACAGTGTATTCATTACCTTAACATGTTCCAAACTTGAGACTGGATCAATTCGAATCGGACAAAACTCATTGGACCTTATTAATAGAAATATATTCACGAGCATCATACATACACCTAAGTATATAAATAATACGGCATACAGAACAACCATGAACACCAAACTGAGAGAACGTCTAGTCTATTCATGCTGACTCTTCATCAAGAAATAATAGTGTTAATTATAGTGAGAATAACGTCGGAATGGTAGCGCCGCCTAAATGTTTTACTCTATTCAATATTCCTATAATGAATATTTAAAGATATAGAGTTGAATGTAAAAGATTACTTTCAGATATGTATCAAAGATATACTGAAAAGCCAATTTATCTAGCATACGTGGATAAACTTGTTTAGTTAGTAGGTACATTCGTTGATTTAATGAATAACTTCCGTGTTTTATTTATCGATTCATATGATTCCTTTACCTATAATGTGGTGAGATTGATTGAGCAGCAACATGTCGATGGTTTTGATTCTATTCATGTAACCACCATTCGTAATGATTCATTTCAGGATATAAAGGAATTGGAAGGCTATTTGAAATATTTTAATTGTGTTGTGGTTGGTCCTGGTCCTGGTAATCCAGTCAATGGCTCTGATGATGTTGGTATTGTAAATGATTTATTCAGCGATTCTTTGAAGGATTTGCCTATTCTTGGTATATGTTTAGGTTTTCAAGCAATGTGTTTATCACAAGGCTGTACGATAGAAGAATTGGAATCCATTAAGCATGGTCAGGTATACAATATCAAACTAAACTATGAAATCAAACCAGATACCCTTTTTAAAGATTATCCTGTTGAGTTTAAATCTACCAGGTATCATTCTTTACATGTAAAAAATATAAGCGACAAAATTGAACCCCTAGCATTTACTACAGATGATAATGGAACAATTTTAATGGCTGCCAAAGTCGTTAATAAGAATTGGTATGGGGTTCAATATCATCCTGAATCATGTTGTTCAGAGCTTGGTGGTTTATTGATGACTAATTTTTTGAGATGGGCGAATGAAATAAACAACAGCTCAGGAAGAAATGATGTAATCAACAATTTAATAGAAAACAGCAACGCAAAATTCCAGAATACCATATCTAAGCTGGATAACTGTATCGATAAAACTCCATTATATTTTTTACAAGACTCAGAAATTTCAACGAGTAAAGATATCTTCATTAAACCGTTTGCATTTACTGATGATGCCAAGTTTACATTGAAATTATGTGATTGTATTGTTGATTCTAAGTTTATCATGGCCTCTTCTAGTATCAGTCAGAATAGAGGTGAATGGTCAATCATAGCTTTACCGGATTCAGAATCAAAAGTTTTTACTCATTATGACCAACTTCATAAAACTTCAATTTATAATTGGAGAGATTCAAATATATCATCTTCCAAAGTTATGGGTGCATTATTCAATTCCACACCAACTGAAACTAAGGCATTAACTATCTTAAACGAAAATAAATCTTCTTTTTGGTTTACTTTAGCAAGATTTATGAAGGATAAATTCATTAAAAACAACTCTGACATACCATTCATCGGTGGATTAGCTGGTATATTGGGTTATGAAATGGGAAATTATGTTTCTAACACGATAGACCCCCAAAAGAAGTTAATTCCGGATGCAAAACTAGTATATGTCAAAAATACTATTGCAATTAATCATTTGAAAGGTGAATTATATGCTATTTCATTGAATAATAGTTTTCCAACACATATTTTAGATATCTTAACCAATATTAAGACCGATACAACTTTAAACTGGCCTGCTAATTTACCAAGAGATGTTACTTTCGATATTCAAATGCCTTCAAAAGATGACTATTCTACTGCATTCAACAAGTGTCAGGAATATATCCATAGAGGAGATTCCTATGAAGTCTGTCTGACTACCCAAACTAAAATTACTCCATCAAGGTTTATCAAGCCATGGCAAATCTTTCAAACATTAATTCAAAAGAATCCAGCGCCATTTTCAAGTTATTTTGAATTCAATGATCTCGTTGATACCGATGAGGCCCAAACTGGACTATGCTTCATTAGTACCTCGCCTGAAAGATTCTTGAAATGGAATGATGAGTCTTGTGAATTAAGACCAATTAAAGGTACAGTTAAGAAGTCAGAAGATATGACTTTTGCAAAGGCAACCGAAATACTAAAAACGCCAAAAGAATTCGGTGAAAATTTAATGATTTTGGATTTGATTAGAAGTGATTTATATGAGTTGTTACAAAAAGTTGAAGTAGAAGAGTTCATGTCAGTTGAAGAATACCAAACCGTATACCAGCTAGTTAGTGTCATTAAAGGTCGTTTTCAACACACTAAACAATCTCCTACTTATCACGGCTTAGATGTTTTCGAGCATTCTTTACCAGCAGGGTCAATGACTGGTGCACCTAAAAAAGTAACTGTCGAATTGTTGCAAGACGACATTGAAAAAGATTTGAACAAACATGTTAATGGAGGAGTTCGCGGAATATATAGCGGTGTCACTGGCTATTGGTCTGTAAATAATAACAGTGACTGGTCTGTCAATATTAGATGTATGTATTCATATAATGGTGGTCAAAGTTGGCAAATTGGTGCCGGTGGTGCAGTTACAGTCTTAAGTTCGCTAGAAGGTGAACGTGAAGAAATGTTCACAAAATTGGAGAGTGCGTTACAAGTTTTTATGTAGCCTTTTAAATTATTCCTGTAAATATCAATTGTATTTTCACATATATATCTATAAAGTTCTGTATATATAGAATGATTTATTTTGACCCCATCATAATATTTCCTTGGTATCATTATTTAAGATGACCTCTAGATAACTTTTAAGATCTTTCAGCTAATGTATAATTGCTTGAAGCGCTTTCAAAAAGATATCTACCATCCTGTAAAGAATAATTATAATCTTCATCCATCCTTCTACGACTGTCACTTTCTAGCGGATCACCTTCTCCCATACTTGTACGGTCGTTGACTGGCTCATACATCATCATACCAAAGAATTGATAATAATACTCTTCACCTAAAGCTTTTAGAAGAACTTTTTCCTTTAAGTCATATTTGTAACTCAACGGAACAATAATTAAAAATAGAACTGGTGCAAATCTGTTAAGAAAGTCGATCAAAGGGATTAAAGCCAAGTCGTTGTATAATGTAGTTTCAAAACTACTCGCAATTCTTTCGCTGTTGTTTCTTGAAGGAACAAGTGTCATTAAATTGAAGCAAATCGGAAACAATAATCTGCTTGAATATAATGAATAATACAAAGTATTAGAAGGGTTACTCCGACCATTAGGAATTAGATGAAAATTACTAAATTTAAACTTGCTCATAGCATATAATGATACAAGCATTGTGTATGAAATGAATATGAATTGCAAACCAAAATTATACCACTTTGTATCTGAAAATATCCAGTCATGTACCCATCTTGTAGGAATAATTTCCAACAAAAATACTAATAACGATATCAGCATACAAAGGAACCCAATAATCACCGAAAGAACCCTTTTAACGTTTGAATAGTAAGGTGATTCTGTATGAGCTAGTTTATGAATAATATTGTCTGAGTATGTTTGACTGTATAAATAATTGTAGTAATGGGTGATGAATTTGTTGTAAGTAGAGTTTAACTTATCTATTGATGTAAGAGATGAAGTTGATGAATCCACTGGAATTGGTAATGTTCTTCTTTGGTCACTCATTCTTAATTCAGAAATCATCGAATTGATCTCTAATTTACAAGAGTTCAAAACTTCATTAAATGTGACATCTCCATTCTGCAATTCATTGGTGGTTATGATAATATTTGCATTTTCCATCATCGATAATTGTGAATCATTCAAATCATCGTTTGTTTTACTCAGTTCAACAAACAATCTATTGTTTGAATTTTCAGTAGGTAAATTGCCATGAAGCATTAGATCTTTTGGGAATATTATTAGACCTGTACTTAGTAAGATCAGAGCATAACTCAAAGAGTATATATGAGCTAGCGAAACCAATAGTGGTTTAAAGTCAAATAAATTATGACCTGTGCTAACAATTAAGTACACCGCACCAATGATAATGCATACTAATGATAAAGAGTAGAATTTCAAATTTTGTAATACTGCCTTATTAATTCTGGTTCTAATCTCACCTAATGGTACAGCATATTTAAATGAAACATATGATATCAAAACTGGAATTATTAACCAACAAAGTATAAATTCTGACCAATATATTGACAACCAAATTGATCTAAAATTACTTTGTTTGAAATCTTCATCCATGGTTTTTAAGCTAAGTAATTTAATCAATCCGTTACCAACATCAACCACTTTGGCTGTAGAGTTAGTAGGTGGTTTTATAACACTATCATTGCCATCATTACTGTCTCTGTTACTGGCCAACGCAGCATAAAATAAATCTAAAGGTAATAGATAAGTCGTGGACAACAATATAATCATGTTGAAAAGAGTAATGCATAGTGTCAATGGGTAAGTATTCTTGTGTAGTTTGAATGAAAAATATCGATTGATTAACACTAACGAAAATGCTAAAGCAAAAAGTGACCCAAGTAACACCAAAAACGACATTACTCAATCAATATTTATGCTAAAACGATGGGAAAAAAATTGATTCTTTCAGTAAATGTGTCTTATTTATATACTGTTCAATAGAAGTTCCTATCCTCCAGATTCTTTTATCTTTAAACCATTAATACTTAAGTTGCTTGCTTTAACCATACAAATTAAGTTTATTATTTTCGGGGTTCTTATATTTCTGATATCTATTATATATCTACCTATTTATATATAACTATATTTGTAGATAAAATATATATATAGCTATTTTGTTTTAGAGTTTTATATATATATATAAGTAAACTGATTGAACCACGAACAGTAAGTCGAATTAGTTATTTCCAATTGAAAGTTGTGGTTTGAGTTAGGTTAATTTAGATATTTATGATGGAGTCGACTAATGAACTGCTATTACAAAAAGTTCCAAACGCAATTGGTACCCTTTCGTTTGATGAAAACAAGAATATTGTGACTGTAACAGGCATTGGGTCTAAGAGGGTGGCTGATATTGATATTATTTCTCAAGTTGAATTGAACTCAGAAGGTTTTGGATTGTTGAAAGCTGACAATTTGCGTTGCAATGTATATAAACAGGATGGAAATACGGTAGTGATATACCAAGACATGAGTAAATGAAACGAATGGGATTAATATAACTTTTTAATATTGCATATATGATGGAATTGGAATTATTATAATAAATTACTAACTGCTATTTATGGTATTGTGTTTTAAACAATCAACTTTAATTAAATATAATAATCTATAGTATATATAACGCACGAATTCATGATGCATGCTTTGTTGTTATGAAATAACTCAAACTAAGTTTTTGTCTCTAGTTCCCAAAATTCTAGATGAATCCACCTCCAAATCCACCACCAAATCCACTTCCAAAATTGTTTCCTAAGTTAGATGGATTTCCAAATGGATCATCGTACTTGGAGCCTGGAATGTAACCAGGGCCTCTGTTTCTTGTGTTGTTACGACTGTTTAGATTAGGGTCAAATATCATACCCCCATGCCCACCTGGCTGGGTTGGATCACCAAGTATACCACCTAAAGGATTACTTAAATTTGGGAACTTTTGACCACCTGGGTATAAATCTCTATCACCATAGCCAGGGGTCCGGTTTGGATCAACTGCCATACCAGGAAGTCTCTCACTACTGTATTGCCCTCTTCTTGTATCGTTTATTTCATATTCATCTTCAAAGCTAGGCATATCATCTGGTCTTTTAATAATAGGTTCCGACCTGATATTATCTGACAAATTGGATCCAGCATTAGGATAGATCAATGGATCCTTCGAAGGGTTATCACTATTCATTTTGTATCTTTGAGCATCATCTATATGTAACCTAGCATGCAAATTTAGCTTCTTATCAATAATGGGATATATAGTTTGGTATTGTATTTTAATATCCTGTTCATCCAAAGGATATTTGTAATCATCTGTTATCTTAAAATCATCAGAATAATCGAAGATTCCGTTACCCAATGTGAAGTCATCTGCTAATATTGATATCATACACTTTCTATCAATATCAAGTTCAACAGCCACAATATTTAACACTTTGTATCCCACATTCGTTGTTGGTTGAATCTTAATCTTAATTAAGTTCTTCTCATAGCTAGAGGTTGTAATTTGATAGGGAACAATCTGCTCTTTCAAATATCTCAAAATAACATTTACACTTAGTTCAAGTTTACTAGAAATAGACATCTTGAATATAATATTAGTATAAGTTTTGGACTGGTTCTTTAACCAAAGGAAAGACTACAATAATATTGACTTTTAAAGTTGTGAGATGCAAGTTTTTTATATGAACCTCAAGCCATCGCAGAAGATACGCTTATATAAAAGGGTATAAAAAGTGTCATTGAATCAATAATATACATTCATTATGCTAGCTTATAACTATTCAATATTTATACAGGAGATTTATATGATTATCTTGTTCTTATTTGATTGGTTTTCTTTGTTGGGTAAATGATTAATATATAATCTAATAATGAAACTCTATTTCAATTCAGAAATTTCTCCAGCTCTAGCTACTAATCCCATTACGTTCAAGAATAAGTTCAAGTCTTGATACAATTTTTCTCTGGTATAGATTGAGTTTTGATCTTGGAAACTCTTCATTTGTTCAGCAGCTGTTATAGTACCGAAAATTTCGTCTCTTACTTCATCAATTATGATTCTTTGATGATTTAATTTACCACTTAGTGCCAAAGAGGCCAAAAATTGCCAAATGTATGATTGATCGAAATATTGAGTCGTTGACTGTTGTGGACCTTGTTGAGATGTTGCTTCAACAACCTTATCTCTATATTCTTGTGGTGGAAATATCAAAGCTAGTTTTGTTTCTAGGGATATGAATAATTTATCATAAACTTCATTCCAAGCTTGGATATCTGGAGAGGACAAACTATTAGTTCTGTTACTATCTTGTTTAATTAATGCTGCACGAGAAATTAGAATGGTAATTAAATTTAACCCTAATGTTGATGTTGAGATAAAAGATACATTGTTATTTCTAATTAGATGTAACAACAGACCCATTATCTCAATAAAGTCAGCACTGCTGGATAAAAATGAAACAATAATCTTTAAAAATACACCTTGGAATAATTCAATTTTCTTCAATTGGGCATCCGTTGGGGATGGATTAGTCTTAAAGGAACTTAAAATTATAACATTCAGATGACATAATTCATTGAAAAAAGTTTGTAACAATTTCAACTTCAATTGTTTATCTAAGAAGTTGAAAATACGTGGCATAATCTTAACACCTTTGTCAAAAGACAACATTGAAATAAATGGACAAACTTCATAGGATTCATCACCAATGTGTAATGACTCCCACAAGGCAGAACTATCGGTGACATTACCACTTCTTAATTGAGCTTCTAATTCTAATACTTCTTCATATACAGTTTCAATTAGTGACAAAACAAACTTTCTACCACCCGAACGTGATAAGACAGAGCTTTGATCTACTGAAGAATAAGCATATGATGATCTTCTCCTAGATCTAGATGCTTGACTAATACCAACATTATTCAGAGATTCGGTAACTTCCTCTAAAGATGGGGTAGAAGCTTGAGATAATAACTTGGAATCATCCTCTTCATCACTTAATTTTGGAGATGGGATTTGTAATTGTCTACGTGGAGCTTTACTGTTCAAAGAAGAGGAAATCTTACCCAAGACACCTTCACGAGCGGCATCAACATGATCCTTATTCTTTTGAGGTCTTTCTTTTGCCACTGTAACTGCTTTCTCAACTTGGTTTTGCATTCTTTGTAAAGCTACATCAGCTCTTTTGTAACGACCACCTAATCTATGACCAGAATGTTCTAAATAAGCACGGGCAATTAAATCTTTATTTGATTTTCCTGCAACACCACCACTTTGAATAATTTTGTAAACTTGGAAGTAGAAATCTTCATTGTATGGATCTTCGGTAACAATTTGTGACAATTGATAACGAGTAATGAAATCTTTATCACGTGGAGTCATCAAACCTGCATTCTTTAAGATTTTTTCTACTTTTGCTTGTCTAATCTGTAATCTCTTTTGTTCTTCTGGAGAAAGTGGTTCACCTCTTCTTGACATACGGCGTGAACCATGTTCCTTCATATGTAAATGCATCTGATTGACATTTCCACTAGAACTGTTATTACTGTCCTCTCTTTGTAATGTTTGATGAATTGAGCCTGGTGAAGCAGTAGAAATAGCTTCATTTGGAGTCATTTCACCTGAGGAGATGTTATATCCAATAGGTTGTTGTTGCTGTTGTTGTAGCTGTTGTTGTTGTTGAAGTGGCATACCTTGCATTTGATTGTTCATTGGCATTGGTACTGGCATTCCATTTGGCCCTGGTTGCATCTGGTGCATATTTTGAGAAGGGAACTGACCTGGAACCGGACCTGGGCCATTCATTTTGGAAGGAGGCTGGTTGAACTGTCTTTGTTGTTGACCAGGAGGTGGAGGAGGCTGGTTAAACATTGGTGGAACCTGTTGAAATTGAGCATTCATGGATTGTGGATTTGGGAAGTTGGTTGGAAATTGGTTTTGAAATTGTTGATGACCCGGGTGTTGTGTATTTGGATAATTAGGCATGAACATCTGTTGCTGGTGCTGCTGTTGTTGCATTTGACGTTGTTGTCTTTCTAATTCTTCCATTGACAAGACTTCCTGTGGTTGTTGTGGTTGCTGCTGTTGTGGCATCATAAGTTTTCCTTGATCTGGTTGGTTTGTCCACAATGACTCCATTGGTCTCATATCCATGGTAGCATTCAACTGGCTAGGTTGCTGGCCATTCGCAGATGCAGCAGCAGCGTACGAGCTGTGCACCTGAGGCTGAATGTAGGAACCTTGAACCGCAGTCTGTCCACCGTTACCTTGAGAAGCCACACCACCACTTGTTGAAGAACCATGTCCAAAATCAAAATCGGTACCAAACTTAATATTGTCACCAAACGTTTCATCATTCAAATAATCATCTTCCTCTTTCTCATACTCACCATACCCTCTATAAGTATCTTCAAAATCAACCGGACTGTTATCTTTCTTCCCATCCTTAGGCAAGTTCGGATTAAACCCAAAAAATGACATCACCTATTTATTAATAAAGCACTTATCTATTCTTAATATATAAACTATCTCGGGATTCAGTCTTACTGATCTTATCAACCTCTTCAACAATCAATTATTCACTTGAACTCTTAAAATATCTTTGTTTTATACTTGTGGTTCGTCGACTAAATTTTTTTTGCTTGTTGTTTGAACCGACAACCGACAACAAGTATCACTTACAACGAAACCGGGTAAACGGCCACTGAAATTTATGGTATGTATTTATATATATATATATAAACATGTTTAGTAGAGGAAAGAAAGCTATTTACAGGTGATTTGGAGATGCTATTGACGGAGTTGTTTACTCTTCCTTCTGTTTAGCCGGTCTTTTGACACCATACTTGGATCTGGAGGTAATTCTGTTCACTACACCGCTCAAGTCGCCGGCTCCTCTCACTAGGTGGTATTTTACACCTGGTAGATCTTGGCAACGTCCTCCCCTGACATAAACGATACTATGTTCTTGTGCGTTATGTCCCTCTCCCGGGATGTAGGCAGACACAACGTTACCGTTGGTCAACTTGACTCTCGCAGCTTTACGCTGGGCAGAATTAGGTTTCTTTGGTTTCAGCACCATCACCCTGAGAACAACACCTTTCCTGATGGGACAGTTCTCCAGATCCGGAGACATCGATATCTTCTTGTTTCTTGGTGGAGGCACAGCTCCTCTCTTGATCTGATTCAAGCTTGCGCTAGCTATCAACGACTGGTGAAACAACCTTGCTTGAGGTCTCAACAACAAAGGTTTACTGAAAACAGACAGAACCTGCGAACTCAATTTCAACCAATTCATCGTCACTCACTGATTTATATATCTTATCAATTACAAAAGACCTTCCAAGTACATCCACTCACTTTCTAAACGCAAACTGCACTCTCTTTTAAACTGTTTCTCTTGTTCATAACTAAATAACTTCTAACTGATAATTTTTCATTATGGACATAGCAAGTTCTTGTTTGAAAAAAAGCGGTATGTAGCTACCATAATTGACAAGTGTGGGTTAGAAATGAGTGAACTGGCGATGTTTGTTGACTATTAATGGCATTGGAAGTGGATCTTTTTATACAGTTGCATTTAAAGAACTTAATTGGGAACAACACGAGGTTTTAGAAAAGGTTTTGGTCAAGAAATGCACCAATTGTATGTCTTTTCAGGTTGATTTAGGTAGTGTTAGTGCAGGGAGTTGCGGGTAAGACCGACATAAATTTTAATTATAATGTTGGTATGAAGAGAATATATATAAGAATAAGTCATCTTGACTAGTAAAGTTTGTGATGGGTTGTGGGTTGTAGTTGTTTCACTAGGATAAGAAAGGGTTTGTGGACGGTCTAGGATTGTCAGTTTATTAAAGGTTCTTTAGAAATTTTTTTGTGTGTTTTGAGATGGTTGCATCTCAATCGTATCTAAGGATCAAGCCTGCTAAATTGTTGAGGTTTTCTAGTAAAGTGGAACCACTTTCGAGTTTGAAAGTTCCAATTGAGTCAGGTCAGGATTTAGATAAACAACATATGCTGAGGGTTCCTTTGAAGAAATTTCCGAGTGTGATTGGGCATTCTTCCAGTAGAATTAGTAGAAGGTTTAATGATGACACTTATTCGATGAGTCTGTTGAAATTACCTTCTGTTGAACAGGAGATTTTGATTTCGAACAAGTTGCGGAAGGGGAAGATTATCGATGATTCGAGTTTACGATCCAGATCGATTTTGAATCTGTCAGTGTTTGATGGCCATGGAGGTGATAGAGTGTCCAAGTTATTGGCAGAAAAATTGCATGAAGAAATTGCTAATGATTTTATAACAAATGATGACTTTTCACAGCTATTGTATGATTACAAGACACTTGTTCAGGGAAGATATTGGGAGAATCTTTACGAGAAGAGAGATGAGTTTTATAATAAGTTTATTAAAAATTGTAATACAAAGGAAGAGCAGGTTCTATTTGGGTCAGACAATCAAGGTTCCAGGATGATCTTTGATAAATGGGGGAATATTATAGACAAAATCTCTTTATTAACTGAACAAGAAAGATTGCGTATATTTTATGCGTTCCTCAAATTCGATTTAAAATATTGTTGCGGATTCACAGACATGCAGAATTCAAACAAATTGTCATTTAAAGATAGGATTGATCAGTTCAAAGGCGGTTCTACAGCTTCATCTATATTTGTTTCTGCATATGGAGCTGAAAATAATTTATTTGATGAATCATTCTTCATTGATCCTAGAAGTTTGCTTAAATTAGTCGTTACCCAAGTAGGGGATTCAAAAATTATTTTATGTGACTCAAACGGGATTGCACATAGTTTGACAAAAATTCATAGTGCTTCTTCCAAAAGGGAGACACAACGATTACTGTATACAAATGATATGAATGTAGGGAATAGTGACCTGAATTCTAAGAATAGAGTTGACATAATAGAAGAAGACGCTTTTGGCGACAAACGTTTCCTCAATAATTTTGCTAACACTAGGTCGTTTGGAGATTTGGTGGGAAAGCCAGAAGGTCTCTCAAGCGAACCTGATATATATTCATATCTAATAGGGTCCACAAAAACTCTTCCTCATTCAGAGAAGTCAAAACTACAATTCGGTGGAGATGAATGTTTTATTACTCTAATATCAGACGGTGTTTCAAATTTTTTATCTGATCAAGAAGTCGTTGATCTGATCACTTCAACTGTCAATATGCGTGGTTTAAAGAAAGCAACTCCGCAATTTGTATCCGACGAAGTAATTAAATTTGTTTCAGCTGTCTCAAATAGACATTCTGATAATGCAACATGCTTAGTCCTACGTCTAGCAAATTGGGGAAATTGGCCTAATATTGATAGATCTGGGGCCGAAAGAGAATTAAAACTATTAAACGTCGCATAATAATTAAAGTATTCCTTAAGTAAATTATAAATAATAAATATTCATTTTTATATTTTTTTTATATATAAAGTGTATACGTGTCACAGGCTGAGGGTTAGCATTAATTTTTGGTAACTCATACATCTGCATATTTATTTAACCTCTATTTACAAGAATTATCAACAACTGTTTTCCTTTGAATAAATATAGTGTCTGTCTATTTTCATCAAGCTCCTTGCTACCACACTGTACCACAATTATTTATTCTTTGTTTGACTGTACTTAAATCTCTTTCTTGTAGGGACAAATTCACCTAACTTACTTCCAACCATATCTTCGCTCACTTCAAATGCAACATATTCCTTACCATTGTGAACTTGGAACTTCAAACCTACAAATTGAGGCAAAATAGTTGCACTTCTGGCATTGGTTCTAATTGGAGTTCCTTTCTTCATGGCTTCTTTGATTGGTAATGGCACAATATTTGGTCCTTTCCATGCTGAACGTGCAAGCAATCGAATTGTCGGAATCATTTTTGCTGCGTGTTTCCTTTTTCAGTTCAAATAAATTGATAATGCAAAAATAACCAAATTTATAAATACAAATTCAACTTCTTGAATATGTTTTCTTACAATAATGATACCTTCTAGAATAGATTCCCCTGTAACTGTTGTGCATTTTTATATCCTCTAGATTTTTCAATATTGAAATATTGAAAATTTTAATATGAGCGATGGATGAAAATTATATTTATACAGAAGAGATGAGATGAGCAAAACAATTGAAAAGTATATTTGACAGATAAGTTAATTGAATCAAGTATTTAACAGGAAAATAGTTTCTATTTTGTTTATGAAAATTAGGAAACTATATATATAAGTTAAGTCGAGAAATGTTTGCTGTTCGTTTTGACCCGACACAGATTGTAGATAGTACAGATCAAGTTGATGATGAACCTAAGAAAATAATTCCAATGAAGAGAAGTAAATCTTCTGATGAAAATAATGATGAGGAGGAATCAGAAGAATCAGAAGAATTAGAAGAATCAGATGAAGATGAAGAATCAGATGAAGATGAAGACTTAGAAGACTCTTCTAAAAATAATCACAGTGATGAGGAAGAACGAATGGATATTGACGGGAAAAGTGAAGGTAATGCAGCCGAAATTGAACAACAGAATGAAGAACCAGACACAACGGATATCTCTTCCGATATTGAAAATAACAATAAACATTCTTCTGTTTTATCAAGATTTCAACAAACTCTATCTCTACAAGATAAAATGAAAAAATCTGCCTTAGTTAATGAAAGTGATGAAGATGAAGAAGTAGTAGAACAACATGATTTGGAAAATATTCCTCAACCTGAAAGAGTTAAAGATACAACTATTGAGTATTCTAAATCAGGCGAACATAAAGATACAGCATGGAAGTTTACAGAAAAGATACATTATGATAATTCAATGATAAAATCATTTGATTCCTATAAAGATCAACTTGAACCAAAATTACTAAAAAACATTCAAGAAAAGTTTTCAAAAGAGACTTTCCCAATTCAAACCATTTTATTAGATACCATATTACCTACATTAAACTTTTCTCTGAGTATAACAAAAAAAAATTTTACTAAGAGAGTTGGTGATATATTAGTAAATGCTTCCACAGGTTCAGGTAAGACACTAGCTTATTCAATTCCAATTATCCATACTTTAAGTAAGAGGAATGTCAATAAATTAAGAGCCCTTATAATAGTTCCTACCAAATTATTGATCAATCAAGTTTTCAACACCTTAAATAATTTGGCAAGAGGTACTGGTTTAATTATTAGTATATCAAAACTAGAAAATTCTTTGAATGATGAACACAAGAAGTTACTAGAGAACGAAGCAGACATTTTGATAATCACACCTGGTAGACTTGTTGATCATTTGCAAATGGGTTCCATTTCTATGAAAAATCTAAAGTTTTTAGTTTTGGATGAAGCTGATAGATTATTGAATCAATCATTTCAAAATTGGTGTAATGAGTTATTGAATAAAATCAAGACACAGAAAAAAGACTCCTTATCAGGAAATGTTATAAAGATGGTTTTTAGTGCCACATTAACGACCAATACTGAAAAATTACATAATTTACAGTTTTACCATCCTAAATTATATGTTATTGATTCAGTTAAACTTTATAATATTCCTAAGAAGTTACAAGAAAATAATTTTGCAATTCCAACAGCAAAAAGTGTTTATAAACCATTGTTTTTACTGCGTCTTTTTGATCAATTAGCTAATTCTAAAGTTTTGGTATTTGTAAAATCTAATGAAAATTCGATTAGATTAACAGCATTATTATCTATTTTAATAGAGAAACATTTAGGTAAAAAACACATTATTGCATCAGTCAATTCTAATAACTCAAGAGGTGGGAATAAAAAAATCGTCAATGATTTCTCTAACAGTTCTTGTGAGAAAGATGTTTGTAATCTATTGATTACAACAGATGTCATGTCAAGAGGTATTGATATTAATAATATTACAGATGTAATCAATTATGAAATTCCAATTTCTTCTCAGCAATACGTTCATCGTGTTGGTAGAACTGCAAGAGCAAACACATCAGGTACCGCCTATAATTTCTTGGTAGGTAAAGGTGAAAGAAAATTTTGGTATGGACATATCGATGTTGATATATCCAGAGATAGTGATGGATTCCAGCCAAAAATTTTGGGACAAGATAACAAACATGCGGTTCCACAAGCAGACGTTGAAACAGAGTATAAAAGATTTGAATACACCAATCCATTGCTTGAAATTACGGAGAATGATGCAGCTCTTTACAAAGATGCATTGGCCTCTTTAAAGGAACTAACTACAAATTAGAGTATATATGTAATTTGAATACAGTAAATTTTTATAGATCCTGAATCAGATTAGAGAAAAAAAAGTACAAAGCATTTTCGAGCCAAGAAAATTCACATGAGCTTACTGTGATTCAGATTAGTCTTTACTAAATTTGGTGTAAAATACTATACTTAAAATAGGATCAAAGATGTATATACTTTATAAGTACCATACTAAAACCATGTAATTGAAGCTTTTTTAATCATTTCTATCTTTCATCATATAGATTTTTTCAACTTAAGCATATAGTCATGATCAGAAATATAAAAAAATATTTAATAAAATCTTGGAAGAACTGATCAGGTTAAATATAACGGATTGTTTAAAAGAAGTTACTAGTATATGTATAATTGAATCAGATCAGAGAACATTAAACTGTTTATTGAACAGTGCTATTTTGAGAATTAGAAGAAATAAGAGAGTCTTTATATTCCCCGCTGTTTAAATAGTCCAATTTCATTTTTTTCATTGTTTTATGCATTTTTATTTGGGGTAAGAGATGAGCCCTCCTAAATATATCCTGACTCCTCCAGATGAATTACATCCATTGGTTGAAGATAATAATTTTAAAGGTTCAGCACTATATCCTGATTTCGAACCATGGAAACATACAAAAAAAGATGATGAGATAATGCTTAATTTTGTTGCGAAGGGTTATTATTCAACTCCCAAAGTTAATCTAGAAAGTATATCTGCTAGATCATCCATACCTGAGTCATTACCAAAGATTTCAGATCAATTAGCCAATCAATTTTCTGATATCATTAATATACGTGAAACCAAAATCAATAATATTTCAGCTGAGTCTGAGACATCTAATGCAGATACTCGATTTAGTACTTTGAGTGGACCTGGTTTTAGTTTACCAAACAGAGTTACTTTGTCAGATAGACGTAAGGAACATTGGTTAAAAGAATTAAGTTCCCCCTATGTTTCTTTGGTACAAATATCAAAGTTTTTCCCACACGGATTAAAACGTAGACGTTTATTAGAACAATGTTGTTTAAGAAAAATCCCCATTATAAAAGCAATATGGCTTCTAAAATGTTGTTACTCAATGGAATGGAAACAATTAAGCTCAAAAAATAACGAGAACAAAGACGTCACTTCACAATTACTAAAAGAATGGACAGAAAACTTTATTTACATTTTAGAGAAACTATTATTAGAGATATCTCAGCACTATAATGATCCAGAGAAACTAAAGGTTTGGAAAACTGAGATACAATATTTTTTAAAGTTACTTGGTAATTGCTATCAATTAGAGGTGATTGATAAACAAATATTTCTTTGTTGGTTGGTTGAATTTGTTGGTAAAGTAGATAATCTAGAGTACTTACCCATGACTTTACATATATTAACAATATTTTGGAAAGATATTACCAAAGTAGAAGATAATTTGTTAAATCAACCATTATTTCTGATATCGAAGATATCAGATACTCTGTTAAGTAAATACGCGTTAATATCACAAAGTAAATCAATGATTAGTGATGAAAAGTACATTATAAACGATATTAAAAAAAACAATAAAATAAAGGAGACTTTATTGATGATGATTAGGAACTTCATATGTGATTTATTTCAGAATCAATTACTAGAGATATTTTTATTTCCCGCTGCCAAATGGGATATATATAAACCTTTCTTATATGAGATCACCAGCCACTTGGGTAACTCACCAGGGGTCAGTAATGAGGTTAAGAAGAAGTTAGAATTGGTAAGTTATCGAAATGAATCCTTGAAAATCAATAATACTCTAAGGTCAATGAATAAAAGTAAGGACAACGAATCCTTAGATGATAAAACGATTGACATCCATTACGTTGCATTGAACTGCATAGATATTAATTTATCTCACCATTTAGATGACAGTAATATAGATTTTGATTGGGCGTCATACGTCGACAGAGAAATCTCCCACTCAACCCAAGTTATTCAGATGTTACTCTGGGCCTTCTCACCATCAAAGAAAAATCATTATGAAGCCCACCAATTAGTAGCAAAAATTATTTTATTGATCATCAACTCAATTGAGTCCTTGAGAGAGTACGTTATTGAAGATATAGTTTGGTCGGTGGTTTTTCAAATTTCAAAATGTTCAGAAATAGAGAGAAATTCATTAGTATCACTACCCCACCTCTACAGGTTATTGAATATGTTAATTAACTATGGGATTATCAAAGTTCCTACATATATTAGAAAATTGATTAGTTCTGGTATTTTATACATACCTTCATCTGATAACAAATTCTTTCATTGTACTGTACTGATTAATCTAAAAATTTCACCTTTGATGAAAAATCAATATAACATGGTATTGAGAAACATAATGGAGTATGATAGTGATTTCTACAAAAACTATAATTTTGATAATATGATTCAGCAAGCAGAGAAATTGAAACCTGAATTGATTTCAACCGAAACATTCCAATCTGAAATTTACACATATAGTGTCAAGACTATCTTAAGCGAATGGTACTTGAGCTCAATTTGTGGTGAAGAATTGGTTGTAATTGATAAAAAGGTAATTTTAAATAATTTTAATATTCTTTGCATAAAATTGGACACTTATCACTTATTTTACAAATGGGTCGAATTTATTGTGTATCACCAATTAATTGCAGATATTGAATCCCTTGAAGTATTAACAGATATCCTTCTGCGATATTGCAAACTATTTGCACAATTCATCAATGACCATATTCTATTCACAAAAACTTTAATTATGATATATGCAAAGGTTTTGAAGTCCAAAGACAATGTTGCCTATTCTGTATCAACGTTGATGCCATTTTGGAAATTTTTTATGAAAAACTTTCCATATGCTATCAAATACGATGAAGAACTGCGTATAGAATTAGGTTCAGTGTATGAAGAAGAGAAAGCTAAGGTTGGAAAATTGCGTAAAGATAGAACTTTATTGATATCTATCAATGAGGCTTTGCATGGTAACATTGGTAATTTTACTGGATCTGGTTGGAATTTTGTGGAGGTATTTCAAACAAATTTGAGAACATTTTTAAATCACAACGTAGAGCAAGTAACTAAAAAAAATGCAAGATACATGCTGTTGTTATTAATGTATGCCAACAATCGTGAATACAATAAATTCATTGCTGTATTCTTAAAAAAGAAAACATTTGAGATTGAAGATTTGATACTTTTAGTATCTTATAAGTTGTTAACTTTTGAACAAATCCAAAATACTTTCTCAATGGATTTTGCTTTATCTGTTTTATCTCACCAGACAACCGAAAATGCAAGGTATGCTGACTTTATTCATTCTTACCAAGGCGCCAAAGATCTTTATATCAAAGCTAATTTTAAGTCTATTCTAGAGCCATGCATGGAAAGGATAAATGATTTTTATATTCTATTCGTGGAACTCCTTGTTAAATATGGAACTCATTCGAAGTTAATAGACAGTACAATTGAAATAATTAATTTATTTTTGAAAGATGAGAAATGTTCACCATTTGATTTGATTACCGACCTATTAAATTATGGTGTCAATGATAAAGATGATGATGATACTCAAGAAATAATTACGAATGATAGCAACAATTTATTTGAGCTTTTAGATTTTACAAATCTTTGGGTATTCCAAGCATACTCTAAATTTCTTTTAGAGAAGTACCTGCTCGAAGAAAATGACTATGAGAAGACTAGGAAGTTTCTTTTTGAAACGATTGTAGCCAGCAGATACAGCTGTTTATGTTCTGAATTATTTAAAAAAATTACGGATCCTCAAATTACAAGAACCATTATCACAATTTTTGAAGCAGAATTCTTTAAGAATTGTTTAACTGATGACGAAGAGTTTAGTGTTTTACTGGAGGTTTCAATTGAAGTGATCACATCGATTTGCGGACAAATCAATGATAGCAATAATAAAAGCATGCATCAGGATATTGGTACTCCTCACTCGAAAATACTCACGATAAACAATGTAGCTTCACCTGGACCAAATGGTCACATGGAACCACTGGAAACTATCAACAGCAGTGTCATACCAGGGAACCTTTTTTCATTTTCCACATACATTGAATCTCTAAACGATATTGTAGTACATTTCTCCTTAATGGATGAAAAATCGCTATCAAAGTTCTGCTCCAAATTAGATGCTTTTCTAAGAATTTCCATACTACACCAATCTTCAATCTCCCAATATGTCATTACACTAATCAAAGAGGAAAAACTAGATTATTTGAATAACCTATTAGAGCATTTATTCATCCTATTCAACAAGATATCGTTCGATCTAAGTCTGAAATTGATGTTGTACGAAATATTATCCTCATTAAAATCATACTGCATATATTACGCCACCACTGAAAATGGTAAAATCAAGAACACCAGCAACACAAACATAAAAATAAACCTACCACTAAATTCACAACAACAAAACCAACCACTCTCAAAATCAAACGTCACCATTCCACCAATCCTAATGAATATACCACCTTTCAAAGTATCATCATTTATTGAAGAACAAGATGTAGAAGAGATTAACGATAAAATCACTTTAGGAATCAACACAGTGAAAAATGATCCCGAAAAGACAAGAAGCAATTTCTTCTTTTACAGCAAAAGTAAAAAAGCTTACTCTTGTAAATTTTATGAAGAACCATACCATCGTATCAATAATTATCAAACTGATACAATATCAAAATCATTTAATAATTCCTGTTTGAATCTATGTTTATTTGATGCTGTCTACGAGAAGAAGAATCCTAAGTAGAATTACAAAATTCTATTCTAGAATTTGTGTCGCGACGCGAAATAGGCTTTTCTGTCACGCCACAAAAAGAACAATCAACAACAAAAAATTGAAAAATTGAAAATAGCCGCCAAACGGGTAAACATTTAAACATTATTTCAATCATTGAACACGGAGATTACCCGCATTTGCCTCTTTTTTCTCAATTTTGTTTTTGTGTCTTTTTTAAAATGTTTTTGTGTCTTATTGTTTTGTGGTCCCTCGGTCGTCAGTCGGCATTAGAATATTTAGTTTGGTTCTTGTTGCTGTAATCAATAATTAAGTCCCAACATTATTCATAGATTTAATGTAAGAACAACAACAATTCATCAATATAAAATGAACATAAACTAAGTTCAATAGTACATTATAGATCTGGTAAGTTCTAGTTTAAGTTCTAGTTTAACTTTGTCTTAAATCTACTAGAGGTCAAGATTACTTATCAGTAATAGCATAATAAGAGTGATATTTTAAAGGTTGTGTGCCTATTTAATTCTTATTCTTTTTGAATTTTTGTTAAAGTTAAGTGGGTTTATTCATTGTTGATCATCCATATATATATATTGAAATTATTTTTCATGGCTACATGTTTCAATTTGGGAGAAAATTAGATTTGAAACAGAAATAGGTATAGAATACAAAAAGGAAAGTAATACGATAGGGTTGATAATAAACAGGCTTTATGATTACTCCTGAGCATATTCAAAATAATATTAGCAGTTTCCAAGAGAATGATATTGGGAATGATAGCGATTACAGACTTCTGTTGCAACAGAAACAACTGATCGAGCAAAAATTGGTCGAATCGAATTATTATAGTAAAAATTTGCAACTGTTGTACTCATTAGTGGAAAAATCAAAAAATTATCAAGAGTTTATAGATATACTGATGAACAATAAGAATTTATTGAGAGAAATTTTCACAATAGGTGGTCAGTTGAAACAAAAGAATAAAAATTTAATAATTGATTCTAGTAACGTATGCATTGATTGGTATAACAAATACGGAATTGATATCATGGAATACATTATCAATGACGAAAAGCTATTAGCCCTCTACAACAATGGACTACTATAAATACCAAAAACCCTTTTTTGAAACACTCCTCTCCACTCCCATTGCACCATCATAAATATGCACAACAATGTGCTTTGCTAGCTTTTGCACAACAACCTCATCCATAATGAAAACATATCTCATCAAGTACCATCTCATCCACCCATAGGACATTCTGAATATAGTTTACGACAACTCAACTCGCCGTAACAATAATCATATCATAATAGATTAGTAAATAGTTTTATATAATGAATTTAATGAATCTTAACATTTGAAGCTCTTCACATCAACATCCTAATTAACAGTTCCTCTAAGATCAATATCATAGTTGTTAATAATCAAGGTGGAAGGGTAAGTTCTTATAGAATTAAAATATTTATATATAAAGATGAGACTAGATATGAATAAATAAGTTGCAAAATATATACAATTGATTATAAATAACAGGTCGATACACAGTTATTTTAGCCTCTTTCAATTAATATTCCACTAAATGGTTGCTCGTGTTCCATTTTCAAAGGTTTTAAATAGTCTCCTTTTGAAACAATCGCCAACTTCCATCTATTCATACCAATTTAAACCGTCCTTAAATTTTGCTACAGGTGCACTATCGTTTGTATTCTTTGCATATGGTGTTACATTCACAAGTTGGTCGTGGAAATCAGCATTTGAAATCTTAGAAACTTCCAAGGAGAATGAAGAATTAGCTGACAAAACGTTATGGGAAAAGACTAAATTTTATACAATTACGATGTCACCCTTTGCATTGTCACTTTTGCCATTTACTGTAAGTTTTGGTGCAATGCTGATTAAGTCGAGAGTTGTTACCAATGTAAATTACATTCCAAAAATAAAACCCAACGAACAGCAGCTTGTTCAATTTACCCATAAGTCATTTATCACCGGTAGACCAGTCGTTACAGATAGGCTTGTTTCTTCTATTACAAGGACTGGTAGGGTTAGAATTTTTACTGGTAAAGGTGTTAATGGTACGGAAGATAGAAATTCATTTGTCTTTTACCTAACTGATAATGATCCTTCATCCAAACACTTTTGGAATAAATTTTATGTATTACCAAGATCTGGTCAATTTTACATGAACGATGCACGTTTGTTCGATGCCTTATTTGGTGGAGATTCAATTAGAATGTTAAATTCATTAAAATTTACCGAAAATAATGCATCTATTGAAGAAAGTACTACGAACAATTATAAACAGGCAGATACTGAAGCTGAATTAAATAAAATTAAAATGAATAAGATTATCGATAAAACTTCTCAAAGACCAAGAATTCATTCAACTTCAGCTAAGAATATTGTTAAAAACATTAACTTAAATCATAATAAAGATATTTAAAAAATAAGGCAAAAAGTTATCCTTATTCCTATAATATTCCAAATAGTCTTAACAGATAATCAAAAAATAGTGCATATGTGAAATATAATCCGGTATTAATGTTACTGGTGAAATATTTCCAACAGTCAGTTGGATTGTCGAGATCTACTTTTCTAATCATTGTAAATACTCTATAAGCAAATATAGTTAATCCTCCGATGAAACCTGGACCCAAAATAAGTCCTGAGTTGATTCCTGCAATTGTAAATAAAGACATTTGAACAGTAGCTAAAACTGTAGATATTTTTTTAGTATTACTACCCCAAGCCAATGCGGTAGATTTGATACCAGCCTTAATATCAAATTTCTTATCTTGATGGGCATAGATGGTATCATAAATCATACACCAGAGGAAACTACCAGTATATAACGGGACCATTGTAGACCAATCCATAACTCCCATTGCTGGGAACCCTAATAAGGCAGCCCAGTTGAAACAGGCACTCAACGCAATTTGTGGATAATAAGTGAACCGTTTGAATAGAGGATAAGTGAAAACAATAGGCAACGATGCCAGACCTAACCACCAACATTCGGCTGGCAGTTGAGCCAAAACACCCATCCCAACAGCAGTTTGAGCACCTAAAAATATCGAGGCCTGTTTTGTAGACACTCTTTTGGAAGCGATTGGTCTCTCGACGGATCTGATAACCTTGTCATCCAAATTACGATCCCATATATCGTTGATGGTGCAACCGGCACCTCTCATGATTAAAGACCCTAATCCAAATAAACCTAACATCCACACTGTAGAACCCAGTGTAGCTGAAGTCTGCATTGCGGCCATCACAATTGCCCAGGTACCAGGCAGATAAAGCAACCATGTGCCCACAGGTTTCTCAAGTCTCATCAGCTCAGCATAAGGTATCCATTTTTTAGGCAGCTTAGAGATGAATGGCCCAAGATTTTTCAATCTCTCCTCTCTTGCTTTTGTCAATTGCAGTTCAGTAAACACAGGCTTCAAATTATCTTTACCAGAATCAGAAACAAATCTCTTGCCAAACTTATTTACATTACAAAATAATAGCTGTCTACTAACAGAACTAGACACAAGTTGCTTGCCAACTATCGAAAAAACCAAAGGTCTTCCTACCAGCACTCGAGAACCCACCAACATCTATGACTTAGAAAACCAATTGTCTAATCTAGACTATGAAACTTTACAATATTCAAACCTCATCAATGCACAACAAGTAGTTTCCAACTACCATTTTATGCATCTAAAAATTCAAATTTTTCAAATCTTCACCGTCTAGTTTTGAATGGTCTTCAAAAATATCAAGAAAGTCTTTAAGACAACAAGAAAAGGCTTGCTTATATACATCCAACAGTTAGCATTTGTTAATTAAGAATTGACTTGTTAGCATGCCTTTATCTCTACTTTTTGAAACTTTAATGGTCAATTTCACCTTTCTTATATACTAGATGAGCATTTGAGATCTATGAATTTTTCAGTTTTATCGGTTTGAAAAATTTCAGATACAAGCGATGCCCATAAAATTATATCGCCAGAACGTGATGATGGAAAATTTTGAATAGTAATGTGTTTTAAGAGCACAAGTTCTAGTTCAATTGCAGGATGTATATAAAGGAAGGTTGAATTTATGGTTAGTGAATTGATTCCTTTGGATAAGTTTTGGTAGGTTTCAGTTTTTGTTTGGTGCAAAAAGGTTAAATATCCAGCGAATTAGTGAGATCTTGACATTTAAGGATACTCATTTTCTATCAAAAAAAAAATTATTTACAGATTGAATTATAATGTCATTATATATTGCTTCTGCTACAGCACCTGTTAATATTGCTACTCTGAAATATTGGGGTAAGAGGGACAAGGATTTGAATTTACCAACCAACTCCTCCATATCTGTTACTTTATCTCAAGATGACTTGAGAACCTTGACCTCTGCTGCTTGTGGTCCTGAATTGAAGGAAGATAAATTGTGGTTAAATGGTAAAGAAGAGTCTTTGAGTAGTGAAAGAACTCAAAATTGTTTGAAGGATTTAAGAGATTTAAGGGCCAAGATGGAGGCTGCTGATCCTTCTTTACCAAAGATGTCCCAATGGCATTTACATATTGTGTCTGAGAATAACTTTCCAACTGCTGCTGGTCTAGCATCATCTGCTGCTGGTTTTGCTGCATTGGTTGTTGCAATCACAAAAGTTTTCCAATTAAAAGAAGATTATTCTGAAATCTCCAAGATTGCAAGAAAAGGTTCTGGTTCCGCTTGCAGATCCTTATTCGGTGGTTACGTTGCATGGGAAATGGGTGAACAAGCTGATGGTTCTGACTCAAAAGCTGTCCCAGTTGCTACTCAAGAAGAATGGCCAATCATGAAGGCTGCAATCTTGGTTGTCAGTGATGCCAAGAAGGATACCCCATCTACCAGTGGTATGCAATTAACTGTCAAGACCTCTGATTTATTCCAAGAGAGAATTACAAATGTTGTCCCAAAGAGATTCGAAGAAATGAAGAAATCTATTGTTGAAAAGGATTTCGCTACTTTTGCCAATTTAACCATGAAAGATTCCAACTCTTTTCATGCCACCTGTCTAGATTCATTTCCTCCAATCTTTTATATGAATGATACTTCAAGAAAGATTATTAGATTGGTTCATAATATCAATGCTTTCTACAACGAAACTATTGTAGCCTACACGTATGATGCTGGTCCAAATGCTGTCTTATATTACTTAGAAGAAAACGAGGAAAAAATATTTACTTTCATCTACAAATACTTCAGCAAAGTTACTGGTTGGGATACTAAGTATACTCCCTCTCAACTTCAATCATTTGTTCAAAAATTTCAACAAATTGAAAGTAAATTAGAATTTCAAACCGATGAAGATATCTATAAAGGTGTCTCCAAAATTATTTTAACCAAAGTTGGTGCTGGTCCACAATCTACTGATCAATGTTTAATCAACAAAGAAACAGGTTTACCAAACTAAATACACAAATCTACCTGATCATTTTATATCAACGTATCAAATACATTCATAAATAACAATTATTAAAAATAATATAAGGGCATAGCTAATAAATCTAACTCTAAAGCACAATCAACTGGCGACCTTCAAGATAATTCTTATGCTGTTTGAGGGTTAATACTGTTATAAACTTGATAATTTTCCTAGCTTTACATTAAGAGTGTTAGCTTTGATTTCATAAAATGATATTATAATATTAGTAATATTTTTATATATACAATTGAAATAAATTCGAAATGAAGATGAAATTTATTTAAAATTTTAGTTGGTTTTTTATGACTTTAAAAATTAAGTCTTCATGATTGATGTGTATGTTAAACTATTTGATAAGAGCAATTGTGGAAACTATTCTTTAACTTCTTTAATCTTCTCATCTTCTTTATTGGATAAATCTGTTACTTTACGATATTTCCATATTCTAGCTTTACAATCACCACTACCAGTAGCAAATACACCATATTCTGGACCTAATGGGTGGCCGTTTGCTACGGCAACTGATATAACAGAGTTTCTATGACCTTGTAACATTAATAGAGGGTTACCAGATTTGGTATCCCAGAATAATACACCACGATCTTTTGATCCTGATAAAATATATTCATCATTTTGAGTGGTTGCGACTGACAAAACGAAATCCTTATGACCGATATATGTGACTTCGCAAGTACCAGGAACATTTGGTTTGACATCTTTATTGTTAGCATCACGAAGATTCCATAGTTTTACAGATCTGTCTAAAGAACCAGAAACAACCTTGTTACCGTCCCTAGTGAATACAACACTATAAACAGAATCTTTGTGTCCAGTACCAAGTTCATTTTCCGAGTCTAATCTTTCGACTAAGAAACCTGTTTCTGAGTCCCAAACACGAACAGCACGATCTAATGAACCAGCAGCGATATACTTACCATCTTCTGGTGAAACAGCAACAGTAGTTACACCATCCTCAATGGATAAAGTCAATGAACATTGACCTGTACGTAAATCCCAAACTCTGACAGTACGATCACCGGAACCAGAGACTAATTTTTCACCCGATGGGAAATAATCCAGAGAATAGATATCTTGTTCGTGGCCCTGTAAAACCATGACAATCTTTTTTTGGGCAATATCCCAAATTCTAATCAACCTATCTTCAGCACCAGTTGCTAAGAATTTACCATCAGGTGAGAAACAAACAGAACGGATATATAGATCAGATGAGGCAGAAGTTGAAGTGGCATAAGAGTTTGTGTCGTTAGTACTTTCCCCAGACTCGGAACCCTTAGAATGTTGACCTTGAGAGGCAGAGTCATCTGATAATCTGGCAACTAATTCACCGCTTGATACTTCATAAACTTGAGTTGTTTTATTACAACCAGTGGCTATATACTTACCATCATTACTGAATCTAACACAACAGACCACAGAAGTGTGATCGAGAGATTTATGTAAATCAACATCGATATCTCTTGTTAAAGCTGGGTTATATAAAATATAATAATCATCAGTTTGTTTTTTTAAATGAGCTGAAACAGTTTGTGAGTCTAGGTCTAATAAAAATGGAGGTATTGGTTTAGTATGCTGTGCACGTTGAGCAGATGGAACTAGATAATGGCTATCTTGGTTAGCAGTAACTTCTTTAGTATCCATAGCAGAAGCTAGAGCTTCGCTTGTTTTCTCTTTGATCTTGGCAAGATGTGTTGATGGTTCTTGTTTTGGTTCAATTGGAACTGGTTGATTTACGGCTGGAGCAGCAACTGGAGGAGTTGTTACAGCTGGAAGAGTAGTAGTAGCTGATGGAGGACCAATTGGAGCAGTCAAAGCACTTACCTTTGGAACTACATCTTGTTGTTTAATAGCAGCAGGAACAGCGGAAGGAGCAGCATTCGAAGTGGAGGTAATTGCCTTAGAATCTATTTGAGCAGGAGGTACAGTTGGTGTAGTGTTGGCAGAGTTTGTTGTTATAGCTGGGATTTGTGACTGGACCTGTTGAGATGGAATGCCTGTTTGTGGGAATGGCAGAGTTGTTGCAGTGGCTGCAGTACCAGTTAGCTGAGGTTGTTGCAGATGTGGTTCTGTCACTTGAGGTGGTGGAGCAGCAGCAGGTTGGTATGGTTGATGGGCTTGTTGTTGTTGCTGTTGAATGTGGAGTGGGAAGGCAGCACTTGGCAATGAAGGAGAACCTTGTTGTTGCTGTTGTTGATGCAATTGTTGGGAATGGTGTGCACTCAAAGAAGAAAGTTGATGGTCTCTTTGATCCAACTCAATTTTCAGCCTATTAATTTCTTCTTCATAAGCGTCCTTCATTTTTCTATGTGTCAACTCCAATTCATAGACGGTGTTCCTGATCTGTTGCATTTCTGCTAGTTGTTGATTGACTTTCGAATCATAGTCTTTTTGATTTTGGAGACGATACGAGTTTGCCTCTTGCGAAACTTGGGCAAACTCTTGTCTAACTGCTTCCAAAAGATCGTTTACTTTATTTTGAGAAGCAGACATTGGAAGGGTTTGGGTAGTGAACAGTTTTCAAGTAGAATGAGTTTCTTTGATGAGCTATTCCAAAAATATCAAAAAGAAGATTGATAAATAGTCCTTATCAAAAATATACTGTTTTTTAATAGTTGTTTGTAATGGTAATAAATTTTCTAGAATTCATTTTTTAGTTTTTTGCATTTTTCATATTTTTTAATTATTTTCAATTTTTCATGTAATTTCATCTATTAGGAAAATAAGAAAAAAGTTGTTTTGTTTTGAATTGTTTGCGTTTTTGCAATTGAATAATTACCGAAAATGACTGAGAGGAATTCGTAAATGAGAAAAAAAAAAAAAAACAACAACCTGAAATACACAGGAAACAATTACAAGAAAAAAAAGCATGAGAACTGAAGGCCAAAATAAAGAAGAACAAAGATAAAAAGAAACGACGCATCTTGGTGCAGAATTTTCATAGACTAGCACCAAAATGTAAAGCGTAATAACCAAAAATAACACTTCAACAGAAAAGCCGAAACTACTGGAAAGACATTACTGGACCTCAAACTCAGAATAACTGCAGTCCTAATTGGCAACCAAAACAACATATCGTAAGCAGAACCCAACCACGGTGAGTACGTTACTACCACCGATACTCTCACCAAAAAAATTAAAAAAAGAAAAAATACTCAAAAACAAAAATCAGAGATACCGTTTGATTGTTGAACAAATTCACCGACAACACACACCGTGTCCCCCACCGACATACAGCCCAATCCCTCACTTGATCTCAATCTCAAAAACTACTACCTACCAAAACGTCATCTGTTTCCCACGCCTTATTGTCAGCAGTAAAATGTAACTTCCGCATACTTCCTAAATTACCCTCTCCTTTTTATTTCTGCCCACAAAATATGTCACAAGCCCTTAATGTTCGGTTAACCATTTTGCACCTAAACGCGGCGACACAAATTAAAGAATCACTTCCCCTCTTATCCGCCTTAACTTTAGTTTCTGACACTATAAGGAATAATCCATTTTCATATCTAAACCAATATTCCTTATCCAACCAGTGGCAATACCATCTGTAAGGAAACAACCCCATTATTGTAACAGATGTAACAGCAATTAGACAAACCGTCAGACCTAGAAACTTATTACCAACATACCATTACTAACAGTTGTTAAATAGAATTGTTTATTTATGGTTATAAATGTTATACCCTTTGGTTATGTGAAACATGTTGTCTTTAGAGTGTGTTTTAGAAATGATGAATGTTTTTACGATATGTGATAATTGCGCTCTATTTATATAGTTTTTGATTTCTGGCTCCATTAAATTTTGACCAGAGCCGCCGATAGAATTTAGCCGCTGATATGTGTAAAACTTGAAAAAGATAATTATTAACGGCAAGTAATATTTGTATCGTTTTATACGGAATATTTTATTAGTTTAGTAAGATGATCAATAAGATAATAACGTGAATATTTTACAAGTTAAGTACAGTAAAAATGGTATTTAATATGAACTCGGTAACTTGTAAAGGAGAATTGTTTGAGGAGACCGTTTACTAATCAGAGAAAGTTTACTGTGAGAAGCGTTGAACGAATTATGAGCCAGGAACTAATACAATACAAAAAATTGGTCAATGAAAGGTTGAGCAATGCAGATCTGCTTGTTTCTAAATTAGTTCATGAAAACGCAATGTTGAAGCAAGAATTGGAGAATAAAGGAGAACTATTTGAATCTTTGAATACCAAAATGCAACTGCAGGCTTCCCAGATTGCTAAGTTGAATGACGATATAAATAAGAATACAGAGAGTATTGAAATAATAAAAGATCTATTCGAACATATGTGTGGGATTAGAGTACATAAATCTTATGAAGATGATACAGGTCTTTGGTTTGATGCATCTCAAGGTTCCACCAAAGGTATTATGGATTATAAACTGGGTTTTGTTAAAGCACGGGCAGATGAGTCCAGTGATAATGGTGACGATAACGGTGGTACCCAGGTCATCTATGTCCCGCTATTGAAACAGAGAACATCTGAAGAACTGAAAAAATTGCAGGATCAATTGCCAGATTATATGTTCGATACGTTGAGTTTTCCTCTAGCCTCATTGAATCAATTTTACACAAAGCTGACAAGGAGTTTGAATAAAAACGATTAGACTCTTCAGATACACAACATCATACAATTTTGCATTCGATTCTAAATAATATACGCATTTTTACATTTCTATATACTACAGTAATGTCATTTATTTCTTTAGGGTTAATTTACCAGAGTCATCGACAATTAATTTCTTCAGTAGTGTCTTCTTAGAATCTTTGTCCTTCATTTTTTTCATGATCTTGTATAATGATTCACCTTTGGTTAATTGGAATTTAGGATCTGATTCTTTCTTGGACTCAGCCTTTGTCTCAGCTTCGGTTTTCTTGGCTTCAGGCTTCTTGGCCTCAGGCTTCTTGGCCTCAGGCTTCTTGGCCTCAGGCTTCTTGGCCTCAGTCTTACCATTGTTATTCTTTTTACCCTTGTATAAAGCCTTTTGATACTTCTCATCTTCACTTATACATTGGGTATGCTTTTGATAACTGAAGCCATCATCAAAGGTTTTGGAACAGTCAATACAAGTGTAGTAAGCATTTGGGCAACGGTAATAATGCTTTTCAGTGTTTTTTTTAGGAACTGTATCGTTACAGACTTCACAATTAAAAGTAACCATTTTGATTATAGCTGGTATTTGGGCACTTGATTTTTATGTGTTTGAAGTTCAATTTAGCTTATGGTATCTTTATACTACTCTTCGAATCTCATGTCACCTCACCTCATCTCACCTCATCTCAGTAAGTAAAATTTTTTGTACCGTCCTCTATTTGGGCAAACTTTTTCAGGCGCTGTATAGATCAATGTTTAAGAGATATAATCAATTTGAAAGTGTCAGCCTTATGATAACCTGCTCAGTATTAAAAATATCAACATAGATGAACCAAAAAGTTTTATCACTATAACAAGAGTTGAATTATATGTTTTCTAGCATAGTATAAATCAATAAATACCCTATATTGAATTAAAAATTAGGTTGACAAATAACAATTAACTCTAAGAACCAATTGATTATTGTGATACATATATTTTTGATCTGCCAGCAAAACTAATCAAAAACAACATTGAAATGGTTCTTATACATATTGGAGTATTATATGGGATCTTTCAAGCCTTGATTGAAACAGTTTTGAAGAAGATAAGTGATTTAATATGGTACTTTACCCGGTCTATGGCTGTTACATAGATGAAACATGCCTGGCGTCACAGTTGAAACGTCACTAATTTGGGATGTGTATTAAATCAATTTTAATTGCAATAAAACATATTCATGTAGTTAACGACATATTATTGTATGTATTTTATCATATACAAATCTAAGCACTTTGTTTTAGATGGTATGAAGAGTATTGATTGCAATTCATGATGACATTTCAAAATAATAGCCATATATAAGAGAGCGGACTCTGGAATAAAATAAAATCTATCAATTGTATTAATTATGAATTTAATATATTATAAAATATATCCAATAATACTATAATATCATCCAAATACTTATAAAAAGCATGAAAACAAGATATTTCAATAAGAGAGCGTTTTTAAACTTGCTGCCAATTGTTTCCTTAATCAATGCATCTAAGTTAGAATATTCTGTGAGCTATTCCAATTCAAGTTATATTGAACCTTTTGAATCAATTTATGAATCCAACATAGAAGAAGAGTTCTCCACATCTAAAACGGCTAATTTTGAATTCAGTAAAATATCCGATTCTGAAGGCCTTCAAAGTTATTCTATTGTTGAATCAAAATCAGATGTATCATTTAGCATAGAATATTCGAATGATTTAGCTAGTATATTAACTAGCTCTTCTCCACTGGAAACTTATGAATCAAATCTCGAAGAACAAAATACAAAAACTGAATATTTTCACGACGATTCTTCCAGTTACGAAGATAATATTCATTTAATTTATCAAGAGGATTCTTCTTCTAATACTAACTCAATGACATTTGAAACTTCTCAAACTTCTTCATTTTCAGAGTATGAAACCAATGACTTTATTTCAAGTATATTATCTGTTGCAAGTTCAGAAGTTCTATCATCTAGTCATAACATTGAAAACTCTTCCGCATCTGATTCCATAACAATTACGACTATGACTACACAATGTTCCAAAATAGTTACTATCTTTGATGGTGATGATTCATTGATTACTTTAACTTCAGTCTACCCAACAACTATTACATCAACCATATGTGATATTTGTAATGAGGAGGATATAAAATCGTCTGTTTACAATAGCATCGATAAAACTTCTAACCTGTTCTTTAATTTGGATTCAAGGAATCAATCAGAGACGGAACTAGAATTGACTACAGTAGGTATTACTTCAACCAGAAGCAATGGAGAAATTTACACTACAAATTCGATAGCCCAAGTTTCAACAACAACCATTGCATCTGATAGTACCTTAATTGTGTATACAACATGGTGTCCCCTTTCTAGCAAATCTATGACTTCTAGTAAGACAGTCACAACATCAGATGCAACAAACGAATCTACTTCTTCAATTGATAGTATTTCTACAGAGGTTGACATGACTGAACCTTTATCTTCAAGTGAAATACTTTCTACAGAGGTTAATATAATTGATTCTAGTTCATCAAGTGTTTTAGTAATTACATCTAGTGCTTCAACAGAATCTCAAAAATCGACATATTCTGTTACTCATGGAACTACAACTAACATATATACCTTGTCCACTGTAACTACTAAAATTGGTAGTATCGAAACTGTTTACACAACATGGTGTCCATTGACAAGTGGCAATACTCCAACATATACCTCGACAACTACTGGTAGCAGTAGAGATACTAGCTCACATATATTTTCGAGTTTAACAACAAAATCACCAGAAGCAGAATTATTTGAATATACTACAAGCGTACTAAAAATGTCATCAACTGTAACTATTCCAAGTTCAATCTCAACAGATAATAGTTCAAATAAACCATCAGCTTCTAGGTCAATTTTGACCACAATCACGACTACAACCAATGGTATGGTAACTGTTTACACTACATGGTGTCCATTCACTGAAGAGAGTTCTAGTTTTACTACTTTTACAACAAAAGAAAAAAAAACTTCTACATCTACCAGTTCTAAGAGAGTGGAAAGTTCAAATGCTATCTCTGAGCCAAAGAACTCCACAATTGTAAAGTATTCCTTAATAACCATTACATCTTCCATTGAACAATGTAGTAATGAAATTTGCACAAATTCTTTATCTCTTTCCACTTCAACTAGCACAATTACTGAATCATCAAGAACAGGAGTTGTCAGTTCTGTTTCTACTAGTCAAATTGTACCAAAAAAATCAACTACAATAACAGCTAGTTCAAAAATTAGCAGGAAAACTCCATCGCAATCAAAATTGACTTCAACAATTAACAAAACAGTTACATGCACAAAGAGCGAATGCCTTGCAAGTACCACATCTGAAGAAAAATCAGTGGTCAGTTCTACCCACAGTATCATATCTACAGGAATACCATCTACAACTCAATGGACCCTATCAACTGTTACCACTTCAGTAAGCGGTATAAAAATAGTATACACTACATATTGTTCATTAACAGAAAGTAAAAGGACAAAGCATTCACGCACCACTCCATCGACTACTCCCACTACCACCTCCACTAGTTCTAGCACCCTATCAACTTCTACTATCACCTCAACTGCTTTCACTACCACTTCATCATCTACTTCTATTACTCCAGAAACTACTTCCAGTACCATCTCCACTGCTTCTACCACTTCAAAAACTACTTCTACCACTCCATCAACTACCTCCACTATCATTTCAACTTCTACTATCACCTCAACTGCTTTCACTACCACTTCATCATCTACTTCTATTACTCCAGAAACTACTTCCAGTACCATCTCCACTGCTTCTACCACTTCAAAAACTACTTCTACCACTCCATCAACTACCTCCACTATCATTTCAACTTCTACTATCACCTCAACTGCTTTCACTACCACTTCATCATCTACTTCTATTACTCCAGAAACTACTTCCAGTACCATCTCCACTGCTTCTACCACTTCAAAAACTACTTCTACCACTCCATCAACTACCTCCACTATCATTTCAACTACTTCTACCTCAGTCACGCAGTACACTTCCTCAACTGTTACTGAAACAGTTAGTGGAAGAATAACAACTTACACAACATATTGTCCTTTAACCGACAAACCTTCAAAATCTATTACCAGCAATACGACAACCAAAAGTAGTCAACTTCTAACTTCAACATATCCGACCCCTTCATTCGAATCTCCAAACACAACCTCTACAACTACTATTATAGTTCATAGTTCTAACGTTTCATCGACTACTCTAGAATGTGTTGGACATGAATGTCAGGAAACCCTTGTGGCAAGCACTTCAGAAATAACAGTTTACTCCAGTACAACACCAACTACTTCCACTGTAACTACCACGACAACAAACTCTATCCCAAATATTTTACAAGTTGAAGAAACTTCTAATAGTGAAAAGATTCATTCCACAGTATCAGGAATTTCTCAATTTGAAGGTAAAGCATCCACATTAAATGTCAGTAACATTATTCTGACCTTTTTATCTTTAATCATGCTAATCTAGTATTGAATAACAAAAAGACTCTAACTTGTGTAAATTATGCAAACATATCTTTAGATACCCCCATCATTAATAAACATGAATTGTTAAATTTTATTTATAGTAAAAGAATTGTCTACTAAATTATTTACCCTTTAAAATTTCCGTATGAAATTCGGTTATGGCAACTTCTTCAGCAGAATCATCATCATAATCATACCATTCATTCTCACCATCTTCAAACTCAAATTCAAGCAGTTTTTTATTATTCAATGTGACAGTATAAGTGACACTAGAGATGAAGAATTTGACAACTTCACAACCTCTACAATCTAATTCCAACATGATACATTGGTTCCTCTTAACACCTTTGATGTTCTTCTTCTTTCTTTGAGACATAACTGCATCAATTTCCTCAGAATTCTCACTGTTATCTGAATTATAGTATAATTCCTCCATCTTACTGATATTAATTGAACAATCTTTACTACAAAATTTGCAATTCAACAAAAAAGATGTTTCACCTTTGCTACCTGGCATTTCATGCTTCTCAAAAGTGTTAATAGTAATTGGCGAATCATGCTCTTCTCTACAGCTTGTACAGACTACATTAAAACAAAATTCAGCAGGTTGTGTCTCTTGATTCTTGACTGTAACTGTCTTAATATTCTCACTAAATAAAGCCTCAGCAACTAAATATAACATGTTTTTTCCCGGTTTTTTCACTTGATAACTTAATCAATTAACTGTAATTACAATTAAATAAAACCTAAATTGATTTTTACCCAGCAATATATTCAATTGACAACAATATAACCTCTTCAATCAACCTTCTTATTCAATAAAGTTCAGCTCATCTCTTATTCTTATATACTTTTTCATTAGGACACTATATATAAATTTTAAGATTCCGGGTTATCCAGCCTATTATTTATTCAAAATTTCCATTTTCTATGGGGAGAAAGATCTTAACGAACCAGGATTCAATGAAATTTCAGTTAGAAGACAAGACTATTGTTTGATGATGTTTTTAAGGTAGTAGAGTTTTGTATATATATGCTATCAATTCGTATACTGGATGCAAAGTTGTGGTGGTCAATATCTCAGGTAAATTAAGCGAACAACAGCTATTTTAATTGGATACCTAGGAGTGCGATTGCTGTTGAGTTGGTTTTATATCTATCACTAGATTTTATTGCAGTTTGCATTGAAGGTTGAATGTTTGGAACATTATTTTAATACAATTCTTACTCAAAATATTTATATTTCTTTCTTTTACTACTTTAGCTGGAATTGTGGAATTTTTTCTCGTTATATATTGCACAATTACAAGAATAAGGATGAGAAGGTTTAATCAAAGTCGACTTAAGATTGTACACTGTTGGTGTCGGTTGTATTCCCGTGGAATGAAAAGATCTGGGTTATTTTCGATGAGATTCAAACATAACTCTTTGACTTATAATGTTAGGAATGATATGTCCATGCCTAGTTTGTTTTGGAAATATTTTAATGCTCCTGGTAATGTCATGTTTGTGACTACCAACATTGTGACGTTTACTGGTGTGGTTGCATATCATACATATGTCTCAAATTCGAAGGAAAGTTTATTGGATGAGAAAATATTGGCCGTACAAAACTCTCTAGAAACAGATTCAAGTTTCAATGGAGGCCAGTCTTTATGGGACTATCCAAATAAAGAACAAGAATTACAAATATATGAACATCAGCACAGTCTATTGGGTAAGAAAAAACTTGTTCCTGAGAATTTTTATATCAATAAAAAAAATAAAAACAAGGAACTGAGACAAGACAATGAAATGCAGACTTCTCCATTCAAACAGCACACAAAAGATGACATTAAATTAGAAGAACCCAGTAAAACAGTACATTTCAATTCTCAGCTAGCAAAAATATCCATCTTTAATCTAGTATATTCATATTACCTGTACAAAAATGTGTTGAACACAATTAATAAAAGAAAAGCTGTGGAATCTGATTCGGATTCTTTATATAAACATTTTACCATATGGAACAATGAATCAAACCTTATAAGGAATCAATTTTCATCTTCTGAGATTCATGAACAAAAAATTGATAACATACCAATCAATGCCTTTTATAAATTGTGGAGAACAGATTTTACTGAATCATTGGAAACATTAGGTACTATTCAAAATTTAAAATTTCCAAATTGGAGAATATACCCAAAAAATGTTCAAAATTTCTGTGAGAAATTATATAATAACGATATGACCATTTTAAGTGATTTTGCTGAATTTTACCATGAACTTGATGACAAAAAATACAAAGGCATTCAAAATTTATTAAGGTTATGGTTATATGATAATATTACGTTACTGAACGATCAAAAATTTAATAATAGTAGTAGCAAAATTCTGGTGGATAGTGAAAAATACAATTTGCAGAAAATAAAACAAAAGAATGAAATTTTTTATAACGAATTAATAAATGATTCTAAAAATGATAACGAATCGTTTTTAAAGTACTCTTCCATCATAACTGATGGACACCGTAACAAAAGAAAAAGATACTTTTTCCCAAAACTTTTAATAAATAACGAAAGTACAGATGATCAAAAGGCCATTCAAATTAATGTTCCCACTGCAACATTAGATACTGTATTAAACGTATTAGATGGATTCATTGAGATGAAAGAAATCAAAGGTATCGAACATCACGATTCAATAATAAGAATTATATCAATGTTAAAAAAAGATTGCATTTTAAACAGAAAAAACAGCATTACTAATAATAAAACCAGTAGCACCACCGGTAATGATGTAAAAGTATTACTTTTACCAAATGATTCAGAGGAAAGATTGAATATTGCATACGAAATAGATCAAAAATTAAAATTAATAGGGAACTACGAACTATTAAATCATTATGAGGAGCAGAAAAAAAAATGCTACGAACTTGTATCAACAAACCCAAAAGCAATTAAACTTTTAAACACAATCTCACATTGGAACAATGAATAATCAAAACCAACAAAATTTATTCTTCAATCGATAGAAATCAACAAAGTGTCATGTTAAATAGAAGCAACTTATATATATATTCACAATAACATTGAATTTTACATTCTGATGGTTATAATAATAGGAAACTACTGGTATACAATACATCTTGACTATCTAAACTAGCTGTAACCTTTGCTTTAAGTCCTCTTTACCCGCCCTTTTGAATTTTATACTGATGCGATGAGCAATGAATAGAGATAACCTGAAAAAAATTTTCAATAGTTAAAAAGCACTAAATTAGCTATAATTGCCATTAAAATTGATGGTATATACTAGGATTGGTAATCAATTTTAGATATATAAGGGTTCAATCCAACTGTGTTAAGTGCAGAAAACAAAAACTGAAAGATCAGCTTGACAAACGATGAAATTTTTGACTACTAATTTTTTGAAGTGTTCAGTAGGTGGATGTGACAACAGTAATGATAACTTCCCTCTGCTTTACCAAGGTGATAAATGTCAAATAGTACAAGATGAATCAATTGAATTCAACGCACAATTTCTTCTGAATATATTAGATAGAGTCGATTGGGATGCCATTGTCAAAGTAGCCAGCGAACTAGGTAATACTTCATTACCACCAGTCAAGCCTGAATTTCAAAATCCTCCAGAAAATTTGAACGAAGATGAACTGGCTATATTACATGACCTGCACGTTCTTCTACTACAAACATCCATCGTAGAGGGACAAATGACATGTAGAAACTGTGGTCACATCTACCACATCAAAAATGGTATTCCAAATTTACTATTACCACCACATCTTGCATGAATAAAAGAAAATAAACTCACAATCAGAGAGGTAACCTATCCCATTTCATAATTAAGTAATCGATATATAGCACATCATCAATATCATATCGTTTCATATAAGCTTCTCATTACATACATACATAGACATCAAGCCCATCACCTCTTTAAGGCAGTAGCTCATTTTAATTCACGTGATACTAATATCGTTCAAAGGCTTGATTCTAATTATAAACACCTTCTTAATACGAATAACAGCAAAAGAATATAAAAAAAGATTAAAAATATGTATAAAATAGGATCAAAGATATCAGTAATCAGGTTTGAAAAGGAATGGTAAGAGTAGTTTGCTAGATTATATTCACCAAGGTCTTTCACATAGACTTTACAGAGAGGTATTTCGAATAAGATCATTTTATTAGTCTTTGTTTTGTTTTAATATTGTGGGTTTTCGTTCTTTAATTGAAGGAAAGCTTATTTTTAGACATTACACTCCAGGTGGTAATTTGTTGATTTATTTTGTTGGGTAGAAAGGTATTGATTTAGTGATTATGGTTGAACAATTTCAGAAGCCTCAGATGCAGGAGAGAAGTAGGACTTTGTCGTTTTCGAAATTGTTACAGAAGTCTTTAAGGTTGAACAGTACGAGCGCTAGCAGTTCCAGCATAGGAAGTGATTATTTGGAAGATTCTGGTAATAATTTCAGTGATGATAGTAATGTGACAAATGGTTCGAGATTGAATAGACTAAAGAGTTTGTTTGCGTCGAGTACGAATAATTCTTCCCCTGTGCTGAACGAGAACAATACAGATGACAGTGAGAATAATTCAGCTTCGAAATTAAGTAATTTTTTGAAACCTAACTTGATGATGACTAATAGTAATACCAATGATAGTAGTAATAATGATATAAATAATGAACCCTATTTCGCTAACTCGAACACAACTACAAATGAAATTGAGAAATCGATAATATATGATAATGTAACCGGAAATGGAGTATCAAAAAGTCGTAGCAGGTCTCCATCGGCGCCTTTGCAAATGACTGTTAATAAGATAAAAAATGATGATACTTCACCTCAATTGTATAACAATACATTTGCATCGAATAGCGATATTAGTCATATGAATAATAATAGTAATCCTTTTAAAAACCAAGCGGCTACTTTGTCACCTGCTGGAAGTTCAGTGGCAAGTTTTCAAGACTTTCCATCATTATCAGCTACCATTCCATTCATGTCTGTAAATCAATCTCAGAAACAGGTACTGAAAGTTCAGCCTCTGATATCATCATCGATTTCACAGGAGCAGTTGAATGGTACTTCTCAAGTTTCACCCCAGGCAAGTGCTTCAAACCAATATTTTTATAAAGACATCAAAAATTTAAGTACTTCTTCCCTTAATGAAATCAAAGAAAATGAACAGTTACAAGAGTTTTATCACAACTTCTCCATTAAAGATAAGAATGTAGATATAGGGCAAGGATTTGGTAATGAAGCTAGGAATTTGGAAGTTCGTAGAGAGACTATCGTAACACAGTCATCTGATACTTCTATTTCAGCAAATAATGACGATTTTCAACCTTTTCCACAGATTACAGTTGGTATTAATAGTAACCCATACGACAGTAAATACAATAACGAAATAGGGATGGATGAAGAATTATTTGTTCCAAAGAAGGAGGACTCACCTGTTCGAACTAGGTCTCGTAGAACTGCCTCAGAACCAAATTCATATAATGTTTTATCCCCAAAAAAGAGTTCATCAAATGTAAATAATAATTTTGATTTTAAAGATATAAAGCAAACATCCTCTAAGGAAGCTTTGAATTTTTCAGAACCTCCAAGACTATTTGATGGATTGGACGAACCGAAAAGATCGAGTCGCTTAAGGACAAAGTCATTTAGCAATAAATTCCAAGATATAACAGTAAGTCCTCAGGCATTTGAAAAGATAAGGCTATTAGGTCAGGGTGATGTTGGGAAAGTTTACTTAGTGAGAGAAAAGACAACAAGTAGATTATATGCATTGAAGATTTTTAGTAAAGCTGAAATGATAAAGAGGAAAAAAATTAAACGTGTCCTGGTTGAACAGGAAATTTTAGCAACCAGTCAACATCCTTTCATTGTCAATTTATATCATTCGTTCCAATCTGAAGATTACCTATACTTGTGTATGGAATATTGTATGGGAGGTGAATTTTTTAGAGCTTTGCAAACAAGGAAAACGAAATGCATTTCTGAGGATGATGCGAGATTTTATGCCTCTGAAGTTGTTGCAGCTTTGGAATATTTACATGTAATGGGTTTTATTTATAGGGATTTGAAACCTGAAAATATTCTGTTACACAAATCTGGACATATCATGCTTTCTGATTTTGACCTTTCAATCCAAGCAAAAACTACCAAAGAACCGGTAGTTAAAAGATTGGCTCAATCAACAGTGGTTGATACTAAAATATGTTCTGATGGGTTTCGGACTAATTCATTTGTGGGCACTGAAGAATACATTGCGCCTGAAGTTATTCGTGGGAATGGTCACACAGCAGCAGTAGACTGGTGGACCTTAGGTATCTTAATTTATGAAATGTTATTTGGATTCACACCTTTTAAAGGTGATAATACTAATGGAACATTTTGTAATATACTGAAAAATGATGTAACATTCTCCAATAATAATGATATTTCTAGAACTTGTAAAGATTTAATCAAAAAACTATTAACTAAAAATGAAGTAAAAAGGCTGGGATCAAAAATTGGTGCTGCTGATGTTAAAAGACATCCATTTTTCAAAAAAGTCCAATGGTCTTTTTTAAGAAACCAAGATCCACCACTTATCCCAGTATTATCTGAGGATGGTTGTGATTTTTCAAAACTCTCCAGCAACAAGAAAAAATCCAAAGACGTTGCAGACACAGTATCTCTAACAACAATAGACAAACAAGAAAAAACTATGTTTGAGGAACCAGTGGAAGTTGATGATGACGTTTCAGAAGATGATCCATTCCATAATTTCAATTCAATGAGTTTAATGAACCAGGATAATAATTCTTTAATCTATGGTGACAATAACTCATATGGAAAGATCTCGTATGCAACTAACTCAAATAGAGTAAGAAGTGACAGTCACAGAAGTTTTTTCAAAAGAAATACATAAAAAAAATTGTTGTAACTGACCAAATTATATTTTCCATGCCATCAACTAATGATTGAAACAATATTCATCATCCACAATCTTGTCAAAAATCCTTGCATTCAAAATTGAATATAGTATAATTCATAGACTTTTATACATAGAAAATTATAAACATATTTATCCAATTATCAACTAATAGCGTGTTTACTTTTTAAGTAATTGGTTTAACAACTGCATCACTAGTAAATGTATATTCATTAACAAAAAGTCATCTCAAAAATTTTAGTACTAGCGATGCGATACCAGAAAAAGATCGAACATAAAACTGGAAAGTAGTATAATTAATTATATAAAGTTTATACTCAGCTGTATCTAATTATTTATAGGACTAGCTTGCTGAGAAATATATTAAATAGTGATACCGGTTATCAATTTTAAAGCTTGTTAAGACACAATATTTTTTTAAAACTAATATTGCAATATCTGTAGCAATTAATTTTCGAGTTGAGCACTAGATGGATATTTTTTTTGAATTATAGAAACAGATATATCTAAATACAGTGCAGGAGAACAACTTTTTATCATGAATATACTCAATTTAAATAATGAAAAGTATCTTAAAACATTTGTTGATGAAGCTGGTATGATTGAGTCAACTCATATACACTCTCTATTATTGATGATAGATGAAAATAATTATAAAAGTACGAAGGAAAAAATATTTTACTACTTGGATGAGGCTAATGAGTATGCTGTTTTAAAATATTGGAAAACAATTATCTCACTCAATGCTGAATATTTATTGAAGACTAACTTACCATTCACAGTATTAATTGAAAAGCAGTGTGAGGAAACTCTGATGCTTAAGCTATTATATGACTCTTTTAAGGAGCTTCAATTCATGTCCATTGTTAGATTACAATTTCTTTCTACAAAACTTTTCAATGATGAAAATTTATCTGCAATTTATGAAAATTTACATTTGACTGATTTGACAAGTAAATTTGATCCTAATTCAGATCATCCAATATTAAGGCAATTAGAAACGTTAGAATATTGCGAAAATGCTATGCCTTTATTAGAACCAATTAGTGGAGATAATGAATTATTATATTTGAATAATTTTAAAAACCAAAATACATCTGCTATAAATTTGAAATTACTAGTTAATTTATATGATGATGAATCTTCAAAACTTCAGATACATGCATCATTAATCTCATCAATCCTACTTTCCTCTAATGAGTGCAGCAAGCCCTTAAAAGAAAGAACAAAAGAATATGATTTCAATAATTATGAGCTGAGAAAGTACGACAATGGAGATTGGAAAAAAATATTTGAACTTGTGGATACTATTCTTTCAACCAAAAAAAACTGTAAGATACCTGGAGATAATATTTTATTATTATTAACAATTTACAATGATGTCACCATTTGGGAAAACTTTTTTCTTTATTCTTGGAACAAGAACATATTACTGTTGTTGTTCTTAAACATTCAAAACTTTTACAAGGAACTGAACGAAATGCCCATTTTCAAAGAACTTACTAAAATGGAAATAGACCTACCTGACCTTAATTCTGTTCTGCATTCAGAAGTTTCTTATTTTGCATTTGTCAATCTCAATACTTTCTTTAAATTCAGGGATGCTGAAGAGTTCACTAAAAACTCTATTAATTATGAGTTATTGAAGAATGATATTTTTGGTTCTCCTGATTTTTATTTACTACCAATTCTAAACAATTTTGTGCATTTTAGAATTCTCATTAATGATGATTCATTCCTTTATAGCATTATAGAAGATTTGTTTGTTACTATCCAAAATCGAAGCACAGATATATATCCAATATTTTTCAAAAAATTTGATGATGTATCTGTATTCAAGCATATATTTCCCCTACTGAAGAAGAAAAACAAAATAATGGTTTATTTATTACAGAATTTCGAGCAATTAAATAAAAAGGATAATTTTCTGAGCATTCTAGATTTTGATGAGCTTCTTACATTATTTAAGTCCAATTGTGATTGCTCTACTTCCATTCTAGCTAATCTATTTAATAGACTATCCACCCAAAATATTCAATCATTGATAGATTTTTTGGTTGATAACATAAAACAAATAGATACTTCTCTATCTATTCATGAAATTGGACAATTACTTGAGCTTATCAGAGCTTTTCTGCTATCCAATCATATTGATTATGACTTCAACGAGATTGAGTATAGTATAGTAATGAAGCTACCGAGAGTGATATCATTTAAAAATTTTAATACAATTGTTGAACAAAAGAACAACGAATCTATCCCCAAGAATATTGACCTAGAAATTCAGGCTAAGCTTCAAGCTTTGTTCAAAACCGAAGTTTCAGTTGAAGACTTGACTAATTACCTGAAAGATTTAAAGAACAGTAAGGATGTAATCAAAAATGAAACATTTTGTGCCTTTATTCATTTTCTAATATATGAATCGAAGTTTTATGCTGAATATCCTCGGACAGTATTAGTGATTATGTCAAATCTTTGGAGATCTATCATCAAACAACATTTAATTGAAACATTTACTTTAGATGTGTTTATGAAAATTTTGATCGGCTTTTGGAAAAGTAATAATGACAATCTTAAGATGTTTGTTGAATCTGCACTCAAAATATCCGGACTTCAAGATTTACAAACATTTCCTAAATATTACAAGCAGCTAGTTGAGGATGGCTTCTCTCCTCTAATAAATGACTTAGAGTTTAAAACTGATGAGTATAACGGAACTATTGAATCAAGAATCTTCAAAACATATTTTAAAAAAAAAGTTATTAAGTCCAATGTTAAATTTATGAAACCAACAAAAAATCTTATATCTGAAATAAAGACTTTACTTAAAAAACTTTCCACTCAGAATTACTGGACTAAAATTGATAGCTTAAAATCAATGCTTTCAGAATCTTCCTACCAATGGTTTTGTCAAACTCTGATTTCCTATTTACTAACCCAAGAACTAGAAACATATGAACTGTACATTCGTGTTTTGAACGATATTAATTTTAACGAATTGAATGATATTATGATTAATGAAACCATTAAAACTTTCCAGATATTGCTAGAAGCGGTTAATATAGATAAGTTGAAGTTAAAGAAGATATCTTCCTGGTTCGGAGCTTTAATTTTTGCATTTGATACAGAAGTAGAAAAAGAGCTCGAATTATTAAACAATATGTCCTCTATGTTCATTAAGGAAGAAAAAATAGCTATAATTATTCTAATACTTTGTGGTTTCATAGGACAAATAAAACATTCTAATACCATCATTATATCAAACAAATATGTGATATCAATTCTGGAAGAATTATGGGGTTTTTATAAAAAGTATATTTCAACATTATCTCTATCATTAGAAATTGAGATTCTATTTGAAGTCCTTGGATTAGACATTCAAAAAAGTATTGAGTTTGAATCATACTCTAAATATATCTCATCCCTAAATTCTGGTACTGAGACTAAAAGAAATCTAGAAATATCGACAACAAACTTCCATGTACCTGAACTCGAAATTGGATTTGATAAATTCAGCAACAAGCTTGTTTCCGATTGTGTAATGTACACAATTTCAACACTACCTGATCTTCTTATATTAGATAATAATGAATTATGTGAGTGTTTTATCATGGCAGTCTCCAAAAGCATTCATACTGCCATTGCTCATGTTTATGAAACTGATTTTAATGAGATGTTACCGTATTATATCAATGAGATATTATGTTCACAAGAACTAAGAAATAATCAGAATGATATTAAAAACATCTATATCAATGTGGCTAATAAGAATCCTCTAGATTTTATCTCATCTACTTATTCGAATACAATTCAAGTTAATATAGATAAAAATACTAAGCTACTTTTATCTATGGATTTGAATAATAGAAGTGACGTAAGTGTGAAAATTGTGAAAGCAATATCAAAAAATATTAATCACATCTGTCAAAACTTTTTAAACTTAATGAAGAATCTTTGTCAATACGAAACTGAGAAGTATCTTGCTAAAGTGTCCTATATGCAGACACAGGATTCCAAAAAGCCAAATATAAAGTTAATTCCTAGTATAGAATCTCAGAATACCACAACCACTTATCAACTTCAGGTATTTCCAGATGTTTCCGTTGAAGATAAAACTCCATTAACCAGTATTAAGAAAGATCACGATTCACCTTCATTACAAAGTAATACGCAGCACCCCCCTAAACTTCAAGTTAAAGCTCAGGACTGTGATCATGATGTACCCCCGGGTATTGTTCTTTCAAATAATGTCAAAGACACAGGTTCTGTGTCTTTCAGTGATGCAGCTAACAAATTTGATCATGATTTTTCTAAATATCAGAGGGTAGATATTCAGTTAAATACTTTACGAGCAACTACTCTTGCCGTGATAAATAATGCAACACTAAGTTTGGATGAGGCTATCTCTATGAATATTCATGTTTGTTCAATGTTACTTGAAATAGTTGCAGAAACAGATTTAAATAAAGAAATCAAAACACATATTTTCAATGAAGTCTTCCAACTTTTCGCAAATATTCCTTTTAATTTACAATTAAAAGAGATATTATTTCAATTTTTGAAGCAGTTTATTATTATTGTTCCATCAACAAGGGAAAATATTAACTGGTGGTTTGTTAACCAATTGCAATACAATCCGATGTATATTATAGAATTGAGAAGGTTCGTTAATGAAAATTTATTGAAAAATAAGGACTTAGATTTTATTTTGTCTACCCTATTAACTTTTAACCCTGGTTTTTCTGCTTTGTTAGTAATAAATTTTCTTAGTGATATTTTATTAATAAAGAATAAATGTATACTAAAAACAGATTTTATTAAAACGATCAATATTCTTTCAAAATATGATAATATTGAGGTCCAGAAAAATTTTGCTAAATTAAATTCTTATTCAATAATAAGAAGTGTTGGTGCCAAATATTATAGTAAAGAAGATATTTACAGAGTTATTTTTACTGAGTTTGTCACTTTGCTCAAAAGTGAGCCTATTTATTCAACATCAGTTAGAGTTTTTATTCGCCAATTATTCGAAAAGCGGGTACTCTCTACTACAGATGAATTGCTAACCTTTTTCAAAATTATTATCTTCTTTTCTGCTAAGATTTTTGATACGCAAAGTACTAGTCAAGAGTCTTTATTAGTTGTAGATGCCCTGGTATTGTTTTTAATTCAAATAATTGTCTACTTAGATGTTAAAGGTTTTGCCAGAAAAGATATATTCGAAATATTCATTAGTGAATTATTATTTTTGTTCAATGAACAATATCATAGTAATGAATTCAATGAAAGATTTTATTTCAGAATTTTGTCATCTCTTTTGTGTGAATGGTGTTCGTTATCTCAAAATGATTTTTATATTGTCGAAAATGTTGATAGTAGGAAAGGACTTCAAGAGTTTTCTACTAGCTTCTACAGAAGTGTTTGTGTCTGTTTACACTCAATACAGCCAATTATCTGCCCTGGTTTTTCATTTGCATTTATCTCCATTTTATCTCATAGGATGTTACTTCCATCTTTTCTTCAAGATGAAACGAGATGGACAGATCTTTTAGACTTATTTGAAGATGTTTTTAAATTTCTAAGTTTATATTCAGCACAAGATAAAGTGTCTGAGTATATAGACGTGCTGAGCAAAGGTATTATTGCCATTTTTGAAGGGATTGTGACAGATTACCCCGAATTCTTGGTTTCTTGTCATTTTAAATTATTAAACATAATTCCCGAGTCTTCATTGACTCTACAAAACATTGTGATGGCTGCCCAGCCCCACGATGTTGCAGGTGACGCTCATATGACAAAACTAGATGAATTAACAATTTCCAAAAGTTCATCACCTCAAGTCTTTTTCAATCCAGTTTTGAAATTAGGTTCATTGAAGAAACCAATCGTTCATTACTTGAGGATACCTTCTGATTCGCTACTAAATACCATTATTAAAGAAATTAAATTGAAATATTTAAAGCAAGTAAATGGTATCGGGTATGATAATATCATAGTGGATTCAAAAAGGGTCCGTTCGGTAGTTTTATATCTATTAATGGAAGTCAGTGCTGAATTTCAAAGATTATCATACAACGTGGTCTTTAACTTACGTTCATCATACTATGCATTACTAGAAAAGCTAATTTTTTTAACCATCAATGGAAATAAAGAGATTTCGTTTAGAATAATTTCGGTTCTTGTAGAACAGTTGAGATACCCTAATTTGCATACATACTGGTCTATCTTCTTCCTAGAGAATATATTTCAAGGTCATGGTGATGAAAAAGTGGATAAAACAACTTTGAAAGATGTACAAGAAATTATTTTAAGAAGCCTGTTTGAAAGATTACTAGTAAATAAACATTTACCGCATCCCTGGGGTTGCATTGAGTTATTGAATCACTTGATTTCCCTTCCAGATCTAAATATTCAAGAGCTGGAGTTCATCAGAAACAACAAACATATCAAGAACAGCCTCCAAACTTTTTTAGCTCAATCCAAACAATTTAATTTGATCTGAATGAATCTGCACTGAAAGAACACTCTATCAAAACGGCTCTTCCTCATCCAAAAGACATAGTGATAGCTTTATGTTAAAGAGAAATTGCACTCATAGCATTACTATTTTCATAGATATATTATATATAGTTTAAATATAATTGTCAATTAGTGTCACATCAATAGTTATGAGGTTTGGGATCTCGGCATCATTTGAAGAATGTTACGCCTGTAGCTCTCATGCGATAAACGGAACCTTAATATTACGGCTTCGAATATCAAAACTATTTTTAACAATTGAAATAATGTACAGCCACAGTGATCAGTTACAGATGTTTAGAAGGTTAAAAAGAATTGATTGTTGTCATTTGATTAGGTTTCAATCATAATCTTCATGAGAATAGTATAAATTTGCATGAAACTATATGGAATCACCTTTATAGCCATTGAGTTATGATCATTTCAAGAATATTTAATAACTTGGTGAAAAAATTTCAAGAACAGGATGATGGGAATGGTGCAAAAAAGTCAAGAAGACCTGCCAATACGTCATTCAGACAACAGAGATTAAAATCATGGCATCCCACAATTTCTCCCCAAAGTGTTCTGCCACTGCTAATATTATTGGCGTGTATATTAGCTCCGATTGGTATTGGTCTAATTATTAGTGCAATAAGCGTTCAAGATTTAGTTATAGAGTATACAAATTGTGCATTAGAGAGTTCGACATCATTGACTAATATTCCTGATAAGTATATGAAATATCATTTCAAGCATAAGTTAGTGAAGAAACCAATGTGGAGGTTGGCTGCGAAAGGCGATTTTGGTGAGTCAACATGTCAACTTCAATTTGAAATTCCTAACAATATTAAAACCCCAATTAACATATACTATAAGTTAACCAATTTCTATCAAAATCATAGAGAATACGTTGATTCGATTGATATTGACCAATTAAAAGGGAGCGCATTGCATTATGATGATCTGGATAGTAAGTGTAATCCTTTCAGAGAAGTAGACAATAAAACAATTTATCCTTGTGGGGTCATCGCAAACTCCATGTTTAATGATACATTTGCCAAATCATTTACTGGAGTTGATGGTACTACCGATTATATTTTAACTACCAACAAAACTGCATGGGGTACTGATAAACATAGATATAAAAAAACTAATTATGATCTTGCTGATATTGTCCCTCCTCCAAATTGGGTAAAACGATTTCCAAATGGTTACACAAAAGAAAACTTCCCAGATCTTCATACATGGCAAGAATTCCAAGTCTGGATGAGGCCTGCAGGATTACCAAATTTCTATAAATTGATTCTAAAGAATGAAACGACAAGTCTACCGAAAGGTAATTATACATTTGATATTGGCTTGAATTATCCTGTTTCTTCTTTTAATGGTACCAAATCATTTGTCCTCACCACAAATTCTATTGTTGGAGCAAGAAGCATAAGTTTGGGGGTACTATATTTGATTGCTGCAGGAATATCAACCCTATTTGCATTTATTTTCCTATTGAAGGTACTTATTTCGCCGAAAGTAAACAGTGACCATCAATATTTACAGCATTCTTCAATAACTACTAAAGATAACTCAAGTGTAATAGTTCCAATGAGAGAAATACTGTGAAAGTATCAACACAAGTTAAACCAACTCAATATCTCAAATTTGTATCATTTCACAATTCTTTTAACAAAAACCTTTATGATAAAAACTTTATCCAATTTCATTTTATTAAATCATAAGAAGCGATATTCAACTTCTTAAAATGCAGAGTCATTAAAATAGTATGTAATATATATATTTTTAATATTAAAATCCAAAACCATTTCTACTTTGTTGTCTTTTTAATCTTTCACGCATCATTATCGAAGAAGAAGAATGAGAACGTTCTGGCTGAGCATTGTCTAATTGATTTGGTTGATGTTGATGTTGATGTGGTGACTGTTGTCTAAGATTAGTGTCACTACCAGCCGACTTCTCGATTGGTGCAGATTTGATTTGGTTGTTAGTCCTACTATTTGCTCCATCATTTTTTGAATTGTATATACTTTGGAAAGACATGCTCGCAGTTGGTCTTTGTTGAATCTTAGGTACAGTGGGTTTAGAGGTTGGTTCTTGTGTTTGACCTGCTGGTTCATTCAAAATATTGGAATATGAATTTCTATTGCGATTAGATGAAAATAAGTTAGCACCAAAAGATCCTTGTTCATTTTTCTTCGCTAACTTCTCCTGGTGTTCCATTTGTTTCTTTAGCAGTTTGTTCTCATCTGGTAGATCTTCTTTGTGCCCTAACCAGCCAGGGAAACCTTGAAATGGTTCTTGATTCTCATAAAATTTAACAAGTGCCTTGTGAACTAAAGTAGTCTCCACTGAATTCCCATCTGACTCAGACTTCACAGCCAATTGTGATATTGACGAAGATAATGACTTAGTGGATTTTGTAAATTTATTCCACAGATTCTCAGGACTTGAAGGGGCAGATAATGAACTCATAATACAGAATTGTTATTATTTTTTTTACCTTATTCTAATGTTTGATATAATGAATGGTCTTGCTATATAGTTGAAGTGTAATAGGAGATGCTATAAAAAGTGTGAATCGTTTGTTATTTATAAGTTAAGCTTCTTCAAAATAGTTGTTCTGATATTCGTTAGAAAATTATAATCACGTGATATTTACGCTTTAATCATATATACATATGAATGATTAATCACTTCAATTATTACCTAGCAGGAACTTTATAAGAACCTAATAATCGATGCAATCACTACATAACGTCAATTCAATACGATAGATATTATAGGTGATCTTAAAGTCATCAGAAGGCTTCCTCGATCGAAATGTTGGAATAACAGATCCTTCCTTCATGAATTAGAGCATATTTTATAATAGTTTTGACATACATATACATATTTATATATATAAACTATATGCTTTAGGCAATCGTCTTCTCAACTAAGAAAATACCATATTTATCTTTTAGTTCCTTCATGATTGGATCGTTAATTTCTGGGGAATATGGAGCTAATAAACCTGGACCTTTAATTTGGCCCTTTAAAACCATTTCAGTAGCAATGGCAACAGGATAACCGACGGTGGCAGCCATTGAGCTGTAGCCACCTGGCTTACCATAATCAACTAAGGTTGAGGTTCTTGTTTCAGTTTTACCATCAGCCCATTCGATACCAAATTTGTGTTGTAGGACAACCATATCACGTTCATTATCGGAGTATTGCATTAATTCTTCTAGTGTAGCACACAGAGTGTCTAATGCATTACCTTTGGGTGTTATCAATGTTTGTGAAAAGAACCCTAACCATTGCAAACCATTCAAAATTCTTTCTCTATCTTCGTCAGATTTCCACTTTGTTAACGCATCGATTTTTTTTATTATATCTTCTTTAGAAGTTGAAGCACTTTGTAAATAACGATGTAAAGCCTCATTCCATGGAATTGATTTAGAGAAAATATCATTTTCAGTATCCTTCAACATCCCCATATCGACCAGAGCTTTAACAAACTCTGGGAAACCTTGATATCTTAATGTACCTCTAATGACTGTTTCGGCTTCAGGGATTTCGTATAAATCTCTAAAAGTAGTCGAATCTCTGTTTGGATAGCAAACAAATGCATAACCAGGATAAATAAAGTATGGCTTAGCAGAACTCATCAAATCTTCGGAACTTACCTCAACCAATTTGTTATCTTTGTAATATTTTGCAGAATTTCTTAGTGCCAATAAAACACCTCTAGAAGACCAGGAAAACTTATAACCTAGTGGATTATCGGAATCTTCTGGGGCTGGTAGTCCACCACAGTATGAAATGAACGAGGTAATTTTACCCTTTTTCTTGTGAACTTCATCGATAACTTTAACAGCATATAAATGATCAATACCTGGATCTAAACCAATTTCATTCATAACAGTGATTCCTGCTTCTTTAATCTGTGGCTCCAAGCCTCTCAAAGTTGGATTAATGTAGGAAGAAGTAACCACATCCTTCTTCAATCTAATCGCACTTTCTACAACAGTGGCATGGTAAATATACGGAATTAAAGAAATAACAACATCGTGTTCAGACAACACACTGTCCAAAGCAGCTGCATCAGTAACATCTAAGGAAATTGCAGAAGCAGATGAACCCTCAGCCAAAACTAAAGCGTTCTTCAAAGTCCTACAAGCAACTGTAACCTCAATATCACTCTTCTTCGACAAAATATCAACCACCGGTTGGGCAACAAATCCAGAACCCAACAATAAAACCTTTTTAACCATTATATATAAAATAATCTACAAATCGTAATTACTCTTTTTTCACCAATTCATCAATAATCATAAATTAATCTCCCAAGAAAACTAAATCAACTTTAATCCAATTTTACACTCCTTTATATACCAATTTATTCAAAAGAATCCTGAAATCATTAATCAATTCCATGACCCATACCATACCATCTTGTCCTAACTAGTAATATCCATTCTTAACACCTAATAATATTAACTAACTCTTGTTCTTGGCTACCTCATCGCAAAATCCAGTTCAACTTTTCAGCTTAGAGCTTCCAATTCCCAGCTCGACTAGTAATATTTCGGGCAGTTCTGCGGGTTTTTTATGATCCGAGGTCTAATCCCATCGGAATTTTTCACTTCTATGATAGTAAAACATCTAATAGATGATGGCTAATAGGCATTAGACAGTAATGGTTTGATGGTGATGATGATACTTGTTATGAGTCTTAATGACTAAAACATTGAGTCTATTAGATATGATGTTGTTGTAAAAATTCTATTTATTATTTGATGGCTGATGATGACTAAATAGTGAGATGTCATATGAAGACAGTTTCTGCATAGAAGTTGTGTTCTTGTTTGACGTTGATTTGTTCCCATAAATTTCTCTGGTAGATGAACCATGATGGTAGTTTTGATTCAATTGGTATATGTATTTTGACTGAGTTGTCGTATGGATGTGATGGTTTTTGGTTGTTTGAATGCTGGGTTGGGTTGTTGAGGGTGGTTTCATCTTTTTGTTCGTTTTTCTTTTTGGTTTTTTCGTTTTTATAGTATTCATATTCTCCAAGTTCCTTTCTGTTGAAAGCTAGTCTATATTGGTTACCAAAGATACCTAGATTTTTATCTTCATCTTTGGTCTCGTTGTTGCTATTGTCTTTCTCCAGAAATTTGATACGGTTTTGAGTTTCGTTTTTAACATCATTTATAAGTTTCAAAATTCGAACTGGAACTGTTGGTTCTGACAATAGGTCATCTTCATTCACTATCTTTAAATTCTTTTTGTTCTTGGAATTTGGGCGATTTTTATTTTGTTTTTTCCCTTCTTGACTGTGTTTCAACTGTTCGAGCTTGATATTTTCGTTTGTTTCGTCAATGTCCTGTTTAATTGAAAGTTTTATTAGATCTAAAAATGTTTCTGCAAAATAATTTCCATTTTTACCGGCAAATAATCTATATTCATTTAATATAGAAGCAATATTCCATTTTTGCAACTTCCGTAGTATCCCAACTATGATACTGGTTCTATCCACAAGCAGTAGATTGTGATAGTCCGTATTCATCATGTATTCAAAAGTTTTCCTTAGGCATTTACTTTTTATTATCATCAATTCATCATTATCGGTTAGATAATACTTCCTATATCTTGACTTTGAGTTGCCCTTTTCTTTATCAACATTCTCCTCTCTTGGATTAGAAATCGTTTCATTAGCATCTCTAATTACCGTATTTGAGGATGTTTTCTTATTATCGTCGTTATCATTATCCTTTTCCTTATCTTGAACCAAGGAATCCGAAATATTAGAAGTCAAGCTTATTTCAGAATTCAAAGATGGCGTTGACATTTTCTGTTCACTTTGTAAGTTTACTGATTCCTCCCCAAAGTTTTGATCACCAAGTTTTTCCTTCTCACTGTTTTCTGAGTGCTGTGTAGCAATACCAATACTATCTTGAGCTGGTAAAAAATCGATGTTCCTAACTACATGCCAACTGATATTAGAGTTCTTGAAAAACTCTTTAAAGTATTTAGAAGGTTCTTGTCCACCCAAAAATAGTACAGTTTTCAAATTTAGTGTTTCTAGAAATGAAAGGTTCAGGGTCTCGACCTTGGAACACCTATAAATACCCTCTTCAGCAATCCCAAAGTTAGCAGGTGGTACTAACATTTTATTTGTTTGTTTTTAACAGATTCGACCTACGTTTCTACCAAAAAATCTAGGAATTTATAAATTAAATACCTTACCAATCCCATATATAAATTGCACTCTTATATCAACTCAATTCAGCTACAACAAGAAGTAAATTCATGGTTAGTCTTCCATTTATTCATCAAATTTTACAGGGAAAGTTTTTATTTTTCAACGCGTGTGAAACATTATCTATCAGATTATGAATAATTAATATATATAAATCTATATATAAATGAAAGAAGTCACATCAACAATGAATACAACAGCCAATCATCGAGAATAGAGCTTATTCTCGATAGTATATGGCAAGATTGAGGACTATTTAACCTACGCTGATCTTGGACCTCAATGGACACGAAATCTGATGATAGAGTATTTCTCATCACTTCTATAGAGAAGACATTAGTGAATGCAGAGTTTAAACTAGTTATATGATATTTGTAGCTGAATCTTTTTTATGAATAGTACAGGTTAACTATATTATCATCAAAAGAATAACTTCAAAGTAAAGGGATGGGTATCGAAAAATCGATATTAAGTCAATTGTTGGCTGCTTTGCCCGTGTTTTAAAAAGCAGTAACTCTTGGGTCTTGGCTGAATATATTGAAAGGGGATTTATTTAAATGTACTAAGTGTGACATTAGTTTGTCGTTACAGATCTCATATCTATGTTTATAACTCCGAATGATTTTTTAATATTTTATTTAGGTGGAAAGCTTTTGGGGAACTCAAATCATTAAAAATTGGAAACTATTAATTAAATCTATTATGATAAACCATTATTAAATATAAAGAAAGTTCTATTAATAAATAATTAATAAAAATACAAAAGGGTTATGTATATGTACAACTTCTTACTCGATGGTATTATACTGTATAAAATTATTCAGTAATTTATTGCTTTAGTAAATATGAATAAAATGTATCCAACCTTGAGAAGTTTTTTGAGGGTTTGTATTCTGAATTATAGGTAAATATGCAATGGGTATGTTTTTTTGGAAAAATATGCATTAATTATTACTGATTATGTTAAAAAAGAGAAATAAGAGTGTTCCAGTTTTTGGTAACTTGAAAATCTTTTTGAAATAAAAGAAACACTAATATTATCATCCTCTTTGTTGTTCTGTTCATTATGGTTGTTATCATCGTTATCGTCATCGTCATAATTTATTACTTCATTAGTTTCATTTTTTTAACTGATATCAATAAATGAACCACTGTGGCCAATAATAATGTCGGAATTATTGTTGAATTAAAGCATACAGCCTCCATTTAACATCCATTTAAAAAACTTTTGGTATTTATTGATCTCTTTTTTTATGATCTTTTTTTTCAGAATAATGCTTTTTCGATTGACGGCTAGAGCATGCGTTGCTATTACCACCATTGTTACTACTACTACTGCTGCTATTATTGTTTGCTGAACCAGGAGTTGGTGAAGTAGAAGTGCTTCTTTTAACAGTTTTACGTTCTAATTGTATTTCAACATCATCAATTTTCAGTTTCTTCCTTTCTAATGCATCAGTTTGACTCTTTTGATTTTCAAAATCAACAACAGCAAAATTATCAGCATTAGTTATTTTCATAATGTTACCAAATTCTTTCTCTAGAATTCTTTTTAATTTATCTTCGTTAATACCCGCAGTACCACGAATATAAATTGGGTAGAAACCATCTTTATTAACTGTACTAAATATCTGTTTTTTCTTTGAGCTTCTATTAGAAGCAACATCTTTACGATTACCTTCATGGGACAGAGTTTTTTCCATGTTACTCTTAACCTGCTGTTCATCGGATGAGGTTTCCTTCTCGACTTTCTGTTCAATGGAAGATAATTTTGAAGCCCAAGAAATTTTAGCTGGTAGAGGATCTGGCTGCAATTCTTCCAGATTTGCTCCATTCGACTTGGTTTCTTTAATATTTTTATCAATAACTTGTTCTTTCTTGTTATTTTGATCAGAAGTTTCATTTTTGTCTACAGATTTTTTATTTTCAACATTTTGCTCAATAGGGATAGATTCTGATTTTTCCTCGACAACAGCTTCTTCAGTTTTTAATTGCTTTGCATGTGTTTTATCTTGACTTTTAGCTACAAAATTCCTTAAAGTATCTGGAATAAATCTAATGATATCATTTGTTATATCAAAAATATTTTCATTTTCTTCGGTACGTTGCAATACAAAAGCTTGGCAAAATCTGAACGTAGGTGTACCAGTCCAAAATAATTCACCAGTTGTCAAAATAATAATATTTGAATGGGAATGACCAGTAGCCTGGATATCGCAAGAATCCAACTTGACCTTTAGATCACAAACTTTTTTATTATTTCTAGTGAAAAACTTGCTAATATTTTCCTTACCAGTCAATTTAACCGTTTGAACCTCATTATTATTTTCAGTAAAATCGACCTGATAATTAATATGAGTCAATTCAGCCGTAGTAGAATATAAGGCAGAAACTTTCGATGGATCTTTCTTCATCCTCTCATAATAGATATTTAAAAATGCATAACCAATTTCATTTACACTTTTAGTCATGTTGGTATAAGTTCTTGTGTTTTTCAATTTAATAAATTTTTTCAGATAAATGTCAATCTAAGATGTAATTAATAATTAAAATAATAGGGAAAACTGATAGATATGGTCCTGTCAATGGTTATTTCTCAAATGCAAACTATATATAAAAAAAAATGATAAAAAAAGGTAATAAAAAGATAATTTAAAATAGCATTAGCTTTTGAACTAGTTTATTAGTTTTTGCCTTTATCAAACAAAATATAATTGAATAGATTCAACTCTTTTAATCAATTGGAAAATGACTATATCAACAAAAGGATATCACCAAATAGAATAAAATTTAAAACTATATTAAATGAAACGAAATTAACAATTCAATTAGACTAAAATTAATAATCTTACTTAACCTTCCAAACCTTCAAACTTTCACTTAAACATATCTTTGAACTCTCGAGGTATATACACCTGAGATAAAAAGTTATGGAAGTTTTCATGATCGAGAAAAATTTTTCAAGGTTTATTTGCTTATTATGATTTTGGTGATTTAAATATTCTAGGCGGGTAACTATTTCAATTGTCTATATAAACTGAGTCAAGATTAACTACATATAGATATATAGATATAGATATAGATATAGATATAGATATAGATATGTATGATTGAATGATCTGTTATTACATTGTTATTACATTGTTATTAGATTATGGTGAGATTTATATAAAAATTTATGGATCATTTAATATACCGAAGATTAAATTTTTGTAATGAGAAAATTCTAATCCATTTGGTAATTTCTTCATTGAGAGATTGCACAATTGTGAGAAGACTAGTGATGTTAATAAACTATGTCCACCTGTTGTTGTGAAAATTGGAAAACGTGGAAATCCCATCTCTTCTGCTAATGACGTTAGTGAAAGTTGATTTTGTTGTTGTGATTGTGAAGATGGTTGTGATTGTTTTATTTGTTCCTTGAAATCGTTTATGATCTTGTATATTAGATTTAGATCATAGAAATTCGGTATATACTTATTGACCCACCATTCGAAATCCTTTGTGTTGTTGGGCATCATATCATTCATCAATAGATGGATCAAAAATCCGAAATCATAAGCTGCATGAAATGCAATCCATGTAACATTCTTTTCTAGTACTAACCCTGAATCCATTAGTAATTGAGCAAATTCAAATACATCGATACCAGAGTTTTTATGACTTTCAAAATTTATGCCGGATTTCTTTAACAAATCTAATGAATCTGAACTAATAATTTCATTTTCCATGTTAAATTTAAAGTTAAATTGCCAAGTGGATGGTCCGTTATCTGGTTTTTTACCATTTACATCACAAATAGAAATACCAATCTGAATAGGATTTAAGAAATCGACATTCGACCTCATTGTCTGATAGTGATAGTCGGTCTTAGATCTAAAATTACCAATTGGTCTTGCTAATGTGCCGACAAACTCTGTACTAATTGAAACTTGATTATAATGACGGATTAAATTTCTTAAACTGGCAAATTCAGAGTGTAAGTTACCACTCCAAACATCACGAATGAATAAATGATTTGGTGGCGGTAAGTTACCACTTCTAAACTTATTTACATTACCTCCTGTCATGTTGTTTGCATTTGAAATGTTTGAACCTCCTAAATTCAAATTTACATTATTGATATTGACATGTGCATTATTTGGGGTTCCTACATTCATATGTAACATTTCTGGTGGCAGTTGTTGTTGTGTATTCATTGCTATCGAAGGCATCCCTCTTTGTAAAACGTTTATTCCTGGAGGTAGGTTTGGGTTCGAGTTATTAATATTCATTGATTGTGGACCTTGGGCTTGAGATTGAAGCTGGCCCTGGACTTGGCCCTGAGCTTGTTGTGACTGTTGTGACTGTTGCTGTTGCTGCAATGATTGTTGCTGCTGTAGAGATTGTAATTGTTGCTTCATTAATAAACTATTTAAAAGATCTTGACTATTATTTCCACTTTGATTGCTAATGGCATTGTTATTCGCAACAGGAGTGCCATTCATTAAATTCAAACCAGCTGGTACGCCTTGATGAGGTTGTTGATGATGTACTCTATTTTGATTAACTAAAGGTGAAAACATTTGATTATTATTAGCCTGTTGAGATTGATTAAAATATTGCTCATTTCCTTTTGGAAACATAGGAGGTTGAGGATTCATCGATTGCATTATTATTTGTCAAGTTCAAAATTTGTTAAGATTAAACCTTGGAATAGAATAAAATCAATGCAAATATTAGAAAACAATCAAGGTTTTTTTCGCCACTTTTGATTTATATTCTAAAATAAATGAAGTTTCCTTTCTTAATAACTTAAACTAGAATACTTACTTCTTCCAATGATCACTTCTTTTCAGTTTATTCAATAAGGCTTTTCTCTTATTCTTGGATACACATTTCAATTATTTCATTTTTCTTAGAATCAAGTTTCGATATTTTCGTGTTTTGTGATATGAACAGGGTAATTATACAGTAAGGTATCTGACTCTCTACTATGGTCAGAGACATTAAATGCACTTTAAGTATTCACTTGTGAAATCTTCAATGAAGGCCAACATTTTGAGGCCTGTGATTATATGTAAAGAAGCATAAAGGATAATTGCATTGCTGTCATGACTTTTTTCTAATTTGCTAAACTTAGGTAACATACAGACTAATTTTCATTACTGCTACATCGCGAGTATTATGCTCTTTGTCTGCAGTGCAATTTCAGGCAACTTTATTGACCGTTTTTAAATTGTTTTCAGTATTGTATACAATCTCAATATTTTTCATGAAATTCCCAGGCATGTACTCAATAGATAAGGTTTAAGGCATACTGCTATCGTTGATTTCTTTTTATACAATTGGAATTTCGTTGTTAAGTAACCCTTCATTTTGAATCATATTCCCGGACCAAATAAAATCTGTAACATTTCCTTTGCTATTATAGTAAGATTATTTTTGTTATGGTATAGTTAAAAGTTGCTTCAATACACCCAGAACATTTAATACATCTTTTTGGTGTCGTATAATCTTTTCAACCACCGCGTATCCAAATTTATGTCCAGCATAATACTCTTCGAATCTCTACGTGTGTAAGACAGGGTCCAAGAAATAGTCATACCCATAGTGTAACTCACCGCTTGGCTTTTTACTAGCTTGTTCATATCAAAAGAAGAAGAATATGCGACTAGAGATTCCCCATCTACTCGGTAAGTTCGGAAGCTGTTTTACTACTTGTCATTTTCACATAATTACAGTTGCCTAATATCGAAGTTGGATCAGATTTAAATTCTTTTCTTTTCGAGTAGTCTTCATTACATTCTGTTTGATGCGCAATGTTCTTGAATCACTTATTTTATCGGAATTTAAACTTTCATATTCACTCCAGGCCTTTGCAGCAGCAGCTATCAAATCTTTGTCACCTTCATTAATGACTTGTATTATACTTGATATTTGTAGTAAATTATCAAATGTGCTCTAGGAAATAAAATTAGGCATACCACTATCCGTTGCTACATCTCTAATGGTTTTAATAATAAAATCGTCAAATCCAATATTTTGTACGTTAGATCCAACCCACATATATCCTCAAACATTTAATTTAATATGAACATATTATTCATGGGCGGTTGTTTTCATTAGATTACTAACTCAAAAATGAGATCCAAGCAAACTTCTTCAACGCCATCAGTTTTACCGGTAGAATTATAGACAAGAATGTGTATTGCTTTATAGCAGTTGCACCTGAACATTATGGAGGTAGAGTCCAGTCAATTTTCTTACCGATGAAATAATAAATCGATTGACCTACCTGTAGATTCGTGAAGCCATAAGATAGAGCATCACCTTGTAATGATTGACCGTTTTTATGGCAATGTCAACTGGGCTTATTCCTTACTTTATAGTTACATAAGCACAGTATCCTACGAACTCATCGTTTACTACAGGCTTACCGTTTGGGTAGGATAAGTAACAAGCAGTGTAACCAGAATAAAGTTTAAAACAAGTATATTTTCCATGTTTTCTAACTTGAATCAAAAGTTGTGCAAGCTTTGTAATCTCATTAGAATCATCGTTTGAGCTTAAGATCATCCCAAAGAATTTCAAAGGATCGTCAGTCATATATTCATTGTAAAGAAAGTTTGGTATAACGTTTTCAGTCACTTCCTTGTACATAATAAAAAAAAAATATTATAAACCCTATTTTGAATCTTGCCGGCCATCCAGATAAAAACTTTAACATCCCTAGTTAAATTAAAGAAAGATTATTTAGTGTTTCTATAAAGAAAACTTTTAAACAAATTTAGAACTGAATTGGCCCTAACTGGAGGAAGAGCTTTGATGCAAACTACTGCTCATCAAACAGTTAATGTAAGAGGATAATTATTCTTATGTCAAATTTTCCATTGTAGTGTCATTATATCTGATGTCTTCATTGCAACTACTCAAGCTGGCATAGGATGCATTATTGGTGGATCATTATCAGAAATTTAGAAGGGAATAGTTTTGTGTTCAGACGAATGAAAATAAATTACAGAGAATTTACTATAATCATAACTTGAGATTTCTGAAGATTTTGAAATGCTTGATTCTACATTTGAAGTCGAGTTAGAGGATAAGTTTAAACTTGACATTGCTCTTGTACTGTTTAGTAGCGCTAATAGCTGTAACATACATGCTTTTCGGCCCATTGCATGTAACAATGTATTCGATATTGTTGAAATGCTGCCAACGAACTTTACTTGGAGAGTTTAAATATTAAATAAAATTGTATCTACGTAATTGAATTTTCATTTCCTTTTCAAGTCAATGCCCTCCGTTCCTGCCTGCGGCATCTCGCGGAATTAACGTTAATCCAAACATCTCAGTGTATTAAGCTGTACATCTGCAAAATATCTGTGAGGAGGTAGTGCCGATTGCAACATACAATCGCTTACCGAATTTAGTGATACTGAAACAAGAACCTTGATAAAAAATTTCTAGCTGACATTAAATAGTTAATTGACAAACTTAAGGATCTTTTGTATTTCAAATGTTGTTTTTTTGTAAATATTGCAATTAAATTAAGTTAGGATATTTGTGAGGAATATAGGTTTGATCGAAATGTTAAATTCCTTTGACGAGATCTTTAGAAAAAAAGTTTGTGTTTGAACCTAGCATACATTGAATATATTTCAGAAAATTGGCTTCTCATGGATACATTCATAATTGAAACTAGATAGTGAGGTTTGGGAAAATATTATCAACGGTCTTCTAAAAATAATTAAATAAATGATAGAAGTTATGCTATTGGAAGAAGAGATATATACCTTTGAAGGAATAACATAATATATGATAAAATCTTTTTACTTGCTAATATTCCTATATATATAAATAAATTGGATTATTTGATGCAATATAAAAGCTAATTGCTCTAATAGAATGATGAAACAATGAACTTTTCAGGACAATCTACAATGAACATAATATTTTTGAATTAGTAGTATATACAATTATATGCTATCTTATAATATTCCAAACACCTCGAAACAACAGTACTAATTACTTTTATTTCAACTCAAGTTCAAACAAAAATGTCAAGAAAAATTTATCACTTGCCAGATAAAAAAATAACCCATAATGTAACATTACTTGGGCAATAATAAAACTTTAATGACTGTGGATGAAATTATTTGTTACACTTTGGTAACAATCAATTTCAACCGAAACTGTACGTGGTTTAACAGCTGGTGGACATACAATGAATCCAAAAAAGGTACGATACATATACAGATAATGTTGTAGGTAATTCGCATAATATGTAAATTAGTCAATATGATATATTTGAAAATTAACTTTCATCAGTTTCATGACTATTGCGAGTACTTAACAAATAACTTTTCATTGAAACTTAAACAAAATTATTATAGATAATTGTTGGTTTTCTACTTCATGTATGATTCAATAGAAAGTATCTTTAAGTAATTAATGTTTTTGTAGAAATCTACCATCATGAAAATGAAGTGGTTCAAAAAGAAGTACATACTATACAGAGTTGAAAATTACTAATTGTCAATATATAAAGGCAATTTAAATATTGATCATATCCCTATTTGCCTACCTTTAATGAATTTATAAAACAAAAAAACCTTTATAATAACTAAAAAGAATAATTGAAAGTAGATATAAATTATTTTTAACAATTAGTTTAAAATAAACAATACAACTGGAAGCATCCACTTTTCAGAAATTCAATACATTGGAGAGTCTATCATATAAGTATATATAATATCAAGAATATTTGAAGGAGAAAATATTTTAGTACTATATCTTATTAGTAAATATATGCTATATAAATAACAGCAGTGATTAATCAATAATCATCCAAAGAGTATGAAGGTATTTATACTATTGGTTATTTTAAAGGGGATTTTAATTTTTTACTGATTAAGAGTAATAAATATATAAAAACAACAAACGTGTTATATTATTTTTGAGAAAATTAGTGACGTAACACACAAATGTTGACATAGCAACACATTTTATAAACAATCACAATAAAATTACTTGAAAAGGCACATATTGAAATTCGGAATTCACTAATCATCTATTTGAATGTAAGTGAAAAAATAATAGAGACATATAATAAACTTTAATAAGGAATATCAAGATAACTCTAACTCCAAGAACACATATAACTAAAAATATATCCAACGAAAAATAGAAATAAAATAAAGTATTCTCGGCATCAAACCAGAATCTATTAATCTACAAATCCAACCATCCATACGATATCTCCGTCCTCGTTCACGTCCTCGTTCGCGTCCTCGTACGCGTCCTCGTATACTCATGTCTTCCCACACGACTCGTGAAAATTTTTCATCGACGTCGACAATAAATAAACAAAGAAAAACAAAATTGAACAACATCACTGAAACTTATATAAGAATGAAGGAAATCACAGTATGCTATCGACACTACAACATGAGCTGTCAAGAATACATGAACCAAGAATAAATGAACTATCAAGAATACATGAACCAATAATAAATGAACTTTGGGCAATAATGAATGAACTTTGGGTTACATAAACCAAGAAGACATGAACTTTGGGTTACATCAACCAACAACACATCAACCAACAACACATCAACCAAGACATCAACCAACAACACATCAACTTTCCATCACATCAACTTGCCATCACATCAACTTTCCATCACATCAACTTGCCATCACATCAACTTCCCATCACATCAACTTCCCATCACATAACTCTACCAACCGCATATAATCATACCACCCGTTACACACCCATACACTCACAAAAACCCTGCCCTAATACAACCCTATATACTACATATCTATATACTATATAATCTATATACTCCCTCTTATTACCCGCACAACGCTAGCCACTTAAACACATCTCCTCCCCTCTCCATCGCTCCCATTTCAGGACTCTTACACCTCCCTCATCCACCCTTAGAATAATTCTCTCCCTCTACCAATACCACCTCAACTCCACTAATCCAATACTCCATACCACTCCACTAATCCAATACCCCCAGCTACCCGGCCTTTAAACTCACACATAATAATTAAACGCCATCGGCGCCCAACTAGAACAAATCAGACAACTGAGGCTTAAT